>CM058043.1:24078799-24607668 GCA_030169165.1 Centaurea solstitialis | reverse complement strand
CACTCATTCCGGTAAAGGGCGGAATAGGAATTGGCGATGGAGGATAACGGGAAAGTTAAAAAGGATGGAATGTTTAGGTACGCAGAAAGGTACGACAAGTTTCTAATGTTTTGGGGGACGTTAGGGAGTATCGGAGATGGGTTGCAGATTCCGTTGATGATGTACGTTCTTAGTGATGTTATTAACGATTACGGGAATCCGAATGCCGACGTCTCTAATTCCACTGTCGATAAGGTAATTGGTGATTCCATCGATTCATCCTTTGTGTTTTTGTGGCTATTTTTTTTGTCTTCTGTTGAATCTATTGGTGTTGTATCATGAAGCTTGATGGAAGTCGTTATTTCCATTTCAGTATTCTCTCCGGTTGCTCTATGTTGCGATATTAGTTGGAGTAGCGGCTTTTGTTGGTAAGTTGGTTCTCTTCAATCTCTAAAGACTCGTTTGGTTTGCGGGATTTGTTGGGATCTGGAACTGGATTCCATTCCGATCCCACATTTGGTTTAGAGCAAAGTCTGGAAATGGAATCCCACACACATGGGATTCATAAATCTTAAGTGGGTAGTTACTATTTTGCAGCATTTCATGCTTGTAATAATGTTTTAAAATACGGTAAAAACATGTGTTTCAGAATAATATAGTAAAGAGATAATAAACTTTTTTGTAATATTTTTTAATTTGTTTTTATAAATTATTTATAAAGAATGGGATTCAATTTCATTAAAGTTCCTACAAACCAAACACATCAAAGATTAAAGATTCCAAATTCTTCCAATTCCAAATCGCATGTTTCCAATCCAAATTCTTAGATCTTCGTGCTATGAGTTTGGAGTCCCATGTCTGCTAGATAAGAATCATCAAGCCTGTGTATATGCAGGAACCAAATACCTTTTGTTTCTCTATAAGGGCTCGTATAGAGAGAATTCAAAGGGTCCCACATATTTTAACAACGTGTTTTCTAGTTGTGATTACAGAAGGACTTTGTTGGGCTAGGACGGCGGAGAGACAAGCTTCTAGAATGAGATTGGAGTATCTGAAATCCGTCCTTAAACAAGATGTCGGTTTCTTTGATACCCAAGAAGCAGGATCCTCCACAACGTACCAAGTTGTTTCAACCATCTCCGCTGATTCCAATTCAATCCAAATCACCATCGGCGAGAAGGTTTTTCATTTTGCTAACCTATTAATCCTTTTATTCCCGATGATACATAAACAAACAGTCTAGTCTATATCAGATATAGGACCCACATCTGTTTAGACACTATCCCTTGTCCCTTTCTTATCTATATATGTTGGAACCTCTTTTCTATGCTCAATTGACTCTTTTAAAGGGTAATTTGATGAGATTCCACATATCTCACATAGCATCAAGAGCCATTAGAAAGGACTCGACCCTCTGGGTCACAATCTCTATCTAGCCTAGCCTTCATTGGAGGGCGCGTGTTATAATATTATATCAGCTAGACATAGTCTCCTTCTCCTGTATATATGTTAGAACATCCTTTCTTTCCCTAATGACTCTTTTTAGGGAGTAATCTATGGGATTCCACATATTTCACATGACATCAGAGCCATTAAAAGGAACTCGACTCTCTAGATCACATTAGCCTAGCCTCCATTAAAGGGCACGTGTGGAATCCGATATCAACTAGACACAATTCATTTCTTCTTTATATATGCTGGAACCTCTAACTTGGTCTGACTGGAGTTTAATTGTTTTCTAAATACAGATACCGAATTGTCTTGCCTACTTATCATCCTTCTTCTTCTGCCACATATTCGCGTTTACTCTCTCATGGCGACTTACGTTAGCGGCTCTGCCCTTCTCCGTCGTGTTCCTTGTCCCTGCCCTCGGATTCGGTAAGCACATGATGGACGTAGCAATGGCAATGGTTGCATCGTATGGCACCGCGGGTAGTATTGCAGAACAAGCGATTTCCTCCATAAGAACTGTGTATTCGTATGTCGGAGAGAGTCAAACCCTCGATAAGTTCAGTAAGGCACTTGAAACAACCACGGAACTAGGAATAAAGCAAGGTCTAGCTCGAGGCTTGATGCTTGGAAGCATGGGAACGATCTACGTCAGTTGGGCGTTTCAGGCATGGGTTGGATCGCTTCTCGTTAGTAAACACGGTGAAAAGGGTGGGGACGTTTTTGTAGCCGGATTTAATGTGCTTATGGGAGGATTGTAAGTTCTTTTTCTTTCGTTCACATATGGGTTTCGTTGCAACAAAATGGGTCTTTTAGGACACTGCAACAAAATTGAGTTTATAGGACACCTAAATTAAATAAGCGTCATAATAGAGTGTTAAATAGGACCTAAGTTTATAGGACCAAACAAGAAAGTGTCTTGTCTAAAAGTGTTACAATAAGTCTATAGGACGATTTTGATTGTTATAACAAGTTTTTCAAGACATTTTCGAAATAAAGTGTCGTATTACCTAATTTTACATGTAACTTTTTAGAAGTGTCCTATAATCCCATATTTTTAGCTGACACTTGTGTTTACAAACTATTTTTTCAAATAATGTCGGGTAAAATACTTCATAGGACGCTTTTATAAAGTGTCCTACAAACTCATACTTTAAGATGACACTTTTGTTTATAACCCACTTTCTCAAATAGTGTCCTATAAAAGGGTAATATAAAGTTTTTGTAACACTTTTAGATATGACGCTTTCTTGTTAAACTTTGGTTTCGTAAAGCACTCTATTAGGACACTTAATTAATTTAGGTGTCCTATCAACTCAATTTTGTTGCAGTGGGACACAAGCCGTCCTACATTGTTTCTAAATGGTTTCGAGCGTCGATCTCACGAGACTTTCGAATTTATAGGAATATCTTGACTACGCTTCCAAATCTCACTGCGATTACCGAGTCGCAAGGAGCCGCTACTCGAATCAACGAGATGATCAACCGAAACCCGACAATCGACTCCGAGGACAAGAAAGGAAAGGCGTTGTCTTACGTTAGAGGCGAAATCGAGTTCAAGGGTATCTATTTTAGCTACCCATCAAGGCCCGATACCACAATTCTAGAAGGGTTGAATCTAAGAGTGCCTGCCGGTAAGACCGTGGGTTTGGTCGGCGGCAGTGGTTCGGGCAAATCGACCACGATCGCGCTAATCCAACGGTTCTATGACCCGATCGAAGGCGAAATATTCTTAGATGGATATAAGATTAAGAAACTTCATCTCAAATGGTTTAGAGCCCAAATGGGTTTGGTTAATCAAGAGCCAATTCTCTTTGCAACATCAATTAAAGAGAACATATTGTTTGGGAAAGAAGGAGGGTCTATGGATGATGTTGTTGCAGCTGCAAAAGGTGCAAATGCACATGATTTCATTGCGAAATTGCCAGATGGATACGAAACGAACGTAAGTCAAACCCATTCAAATGAGAGCTGTAAATATTTTGAGAACCTGAGAACCAACTGTTTTATAAGTTATTCATAATGAATAAGCCTTAAAATGTCATGAATATTGGATTTGAATATTCATCGTGAATAGTTGGTTTCCAGGTTTTCAAAATATTTACGTTTCTCAGCCCGGTCAAATAGATGCTTTCTAGAACTATTTGACATTCACATGTGAATAAAGAAGTTAGGCCTTTAACATAACTTCCTTATTCACATGTAAATAAAGGCTTAACTTATGCTAATGGTCTTGTATCACTTGTCTTTACAGGTTGGGCAATTCGGGTTTCAACTATCGGGCGGGCAAAAGCAGCGAATTGCAATCGCTCGGGCCCTGATACGAGACCGAAGATTTTGCTTCTTGACGAAGCAACAAGTGCACTCGACTCGCAATCCGAAAGAATCGTCCAAGAGGCCATAGACCAAGCCTCGGTTGGGAGGACTACTATCGTAATTGCACACCGCCTCTCAACAATCCGACGGGCCGACCTGATTTACGTGCTTCAGTCCGGGAAAGTCCTCGAATCGGGTAAACACGACGAACTGATGCAAACCAACGGCGGAGAATACTCTAAAATGGTCCGGCTACAACAATCGGACCCACAGAGCGAAATCCCTGAGAGATCTACCAATACCCCTAGCCGCCACCGACCGATGGTTGCACCGAGCCCGGCAAGTGTGAGATCGAGCGCACCGGGAACACCCTCGCTGAACCCATTCAGCCCGGCGTTCTCCATGAGCGCACCCTACTCGGTCCAATTCGACGCTTCTTACGAAAGCGATGATGAAAATTATTTAAACCAACCAGCTCGCCGAGCTCCTTCCCAGATACGGTTATTGAAAATGAACGCACCCGAGTGGGGGAAAGCGTTATCGGGCTGCATGGGGGCCATCGGGTCGGGTGCGGTGCAACCCATCAACGCGTACTGCGTTGGCGGGTTGATCAACGTCTACTTCCGGCCCGACAAATCCACAATCGTGGACCATGCAAGAATCTACTCATTCGTGTTTTTAGGCCTCGGGGTTTTCAACTTCTTCTCAAGCGTCATCCAGCACTACAATTTCGCCGTTATGGGAGAGAAATTAACCACGAGGGTTCGGGAGAAACTGCTCGAGAAGCTCTTGACGTTCGAGATCGGGTGGTTTGATCGAGACGAGAACACGAGCGCGGCAATATGTGCTCGTTTGTCGACGGAGGCCAACATGGTCCGGTCCCTGGTTGGGGACCGGCTATCGTTACTAACCCAAGCGTTTTTCGGGGCCATTTTCGCCTACGTGCTCGGGCTAGTCCTCTCGTGGCGGCTGGCCCTCGTGCTGATGGCGGCTCAGCCGCTTCTCATCGGTAGCTTCTACGCTAGAAGCGCGTTAATGAAGAGCTTATCTGAAAAAACACAAAAAGCCCAAAAAGAAGGAAGCCAGCTCGCGAGCGAGGCCGTCATCAACCATCGAACGATAACGGCATTTTCATCACAAAAACGGATAATCGGACTCTTTAAGGACACCCTAGAAGGCCCGAGAAAAGAGAGCATCCGGCAATCGTATTTTTCCGGCATCGGCCTTTTCAGCTCGCAGTTTCTAGCGGCAGCTTCGACGGCCTTGGCGTATTGGTACGGCGGTCGGTTATTAACGCAAGGATTGATCGCTCCCGAGAAGCTTTTCCAAGCGTTTCTTGTTCTTTTATTCACGGCCTACACGATCGCCGATGCTGGAAGCATGACGAAAGACATCTCGAGGGGAAGCAGCGCGGTCGGTTCGGTTTTCGCGATTCTCGACAAGAACACCGAGATCGACCCCAATACTTCGTGGGGTCGGGATTCGATCAAAGGGGCGGCGATCCGAGGCCGGGTCGAGCTCAAAAACGTGTTTTTCGCGTACCCGTCTAGACCGGACCAGATGGTGTTTAAAGGGCTGAATCTAAAGATACGGCAGGGGACTTCGATGGCGCTTGTGGGTCCGAGCGGGTCCGGGAAATCGACGGTTATCGGGCTGATCGAGAGGTTTTACGATCCGTTGAAAGGGGCGGTGTTTATCGACGAACGAGATGTGAAAGACTATAACTTACGGGCTTTGAGATCGCATATCGCGTTAGTGAGTCAGGAGCCAACTCTTTTTGCGGGCACCATCCACGAAAACATTGCTTATGGGAAACAAGGGGCTAAAGAATCTGAGATCAGGAAGGCTGCAATGCTTGCAAATGCACATGAGTTCATAAGGTATTGAAGTTGATGGTATTTGCTTGTTTTTTCAAGTCATGTTAAATATGTTGGAGTCTGCATCAGCTAGACACGGATCATAAAACCTGTACATATGGTTTGGTTCTCATGAGACCACTCTGTTTCCGTGATACCAACTGTGAAGGCACAAAAGGCATATTGAACTTTCGTAGCTAAAACATTGTGAAATACCTTCACTGTGTTTTTGTTGCGAGGGTTTGGTGTTTTTTGTACCTTCACAATGTTGCGAGGGTTTTGTGCGATTTTTGTGTCTAAAAAAAATAGACCGGTCTCACATGCCCAAGTGTGTGTACAGGGTCAGGTTCAAGGGAAAACCTCAAAAAACTGAAAAACGGAGGAACGCCCTAGTAGCCCTCTATTTGGACCGTATGCATTTGTGCATAAACGTAATTTATAATATGCACACGTGCTTATGCATTGGTGCATAAAAAACAAAAAAAAAACGCTATGCACAAGTGCATGCAGTCCAGATGAAGGGCTACAAGGGTGTTCCTAGGTTTTCTGATGTTTTTATGTTTACCCTCTCTCTCTCTCTCTCTCTCTCTCTCTCTCTCTCTCTCTCTCTCTCTCTCTCTCTCTCTCCATATACATACATAGAGAGAGGAAAGTTCAAATGAAAACTCATTTTTCATTGTGAACATGAGGACCACTAAAATTGCGCCACGTGGTAATATTCACTCTGAATATCATGCATTATTCAGAGTGAAAGCTTAGGTGCCACTCTGATAATGCTTGATATTCAGAGTGAATATTGTCACGTGGAGAAAGATTCAATGGGGCTCCACATATGTCAACACTATAAGCCATCAAATACCCTGATAGACTTCTTTATAAGACTTAAGTTTATAGTACAAAACAAATATTGGCATCATATAAAGTTGATTTCATTATACTGAGCTAACCTCGTATAACTTGTGTTTGTCAGTGGGATGAAAGATGGTTACGATACATACTGTGGAGAAAGGGGCGTGCAGCTATCGGGAGGCCAAAAACAACGAATAGCGTTGGCTCGAGCCATGCTCAAGAACCCTAGCATCCTATTGCTAGACGAAGCCACGAGTGCTCTCGATACCGTCTCGGAGAGCCTTGTTCAGGAAGCGCTTGAGAAGATGATGAACGGAAGGACGTGTATCGTGGTGGCCCACCGCCTCACCACCATACAGAAGTCCGATTCCATCGCGGTGATTCAGGATGGGAAGGTGGCGGAGCAGGGCACGCATTCGGACCTTCTCACCGTACGCGGTGGAGCGTATTCGAATCTTGTCAAGATTCAAGGCGGCAAATGAATCCATACACAACGGTCAAGGGACCGGTTTTGTAATTAAAGAAGAATAAATTGTTTTTGAGGTATTGATTAGACTTGTTTATCAATTGTGATTAGTTATATATGATTGCTAGATCTCATTTGGATGTTAGATTTGATACGGTGGGTATGATTTTAGCTATTTTTCATGATGGAATATAGTTTAGTATGAGTTTTATGCATTCATTGTTTAATGGTTGTTTGGTTGGTTTCTCATTAAGGGCATGTATGTTACCAGCTTAATGAGACTCGTAGCTTGTTCAGTAAGCTTGTTTGGTGGTGGCTTAAAGAATCTATACAGAAAACTTTATCCGACTTAATGAAAAACCAACTACACATCCCCTTTAGGGACTGTTTGGTAGGTTTTCCGTTATGGATAAATCTGTCCGTCTGGATTGATATGCCTTGTTGTTTGTTTCTTGTCCTCAATAAATCGTTTGAGTGTCAGAAATGACTATTTTAGCCCTCGGTATACATTAAGCACCGATTAACATTATTGTTTTAGCCCTCGGTGTATAATTAAGCACTGATTAACCAAAAATCCATGTTGAGCTGCACGAATTAGCTCAACACCCTATTAAGCCAATTAAGAATTAATCGGTCTCTATAAATTATAAAGGGTTTTGTTTGGGATGACTTTTTCATAGATGTCTAGAAATAACGTGGATTTTTGCATAAGGTTTACGAAATAAGCCACTTTACATCATTAAATCATTACCAAATGCTCATGTATAGCTGGCTGAATAAGCTAGAAGTCCTGTTAAGCTCATTAAGCTGCTAATAAACAGACAATTAGCCTTTTATAACCGTAATTGCATAATTGGGATCTGGTTGCTTAATAGAAAAGAGGGACACAGAATTTTACAGCAATTACAGACAAACAAGTAGCATATCAGAGATTCTGCAATGAAATATTCAATCAAAAACCCTAACGGAGAGAGTAATTAAGTGATGAAGAAATGCAAAATCGATCAACAATCGATGGTAAATCTGAAAATTAGGGCAATGAGCAAAGTTCGTTTTAAGGTTTGATTTAATAAATGCAAATTTACCATATAATGATGAGTTTTTGTTAACGAATTTGTGTAAAGCAAGCATATAAGAGAAAATTAAAGTGTAACCTGAGAAGTTTTAGCTCCTCCATTGTATAACTATGGCCGCCGGGGTTGTCAGGTGATGTGTAACCGATAAAAAAGTTTTATAAAAAGTAGAGTTAATTACATTTTTGGTCCCTGTGGTTTGGTGATTTTAACACTCTGAGTCCATTTTCAAAATAATTATGGATTTGGCACCTGTGGTTTACATTTTCTAATACTCTGCGTCCAAGAGGTTTACACTTTATAACACTTTGGGTCCAAGAGTGTAACATCCCAATTTCTAAAATACTCACTTACTAGAAAGCAACCAAAATCATCATTTAAAAGCGGAAGCTTGTCTCACATTACCTCCGTACAAAATAAGTCAAAAACTGAAAACCATAATTCAACTCTGTTTGATAGAAAAGTTACATAAAATGGAGATACTTAGTTTTTCAAAAACATCAAATTGTCTGTTAACCAAGACCTAGCACTTCTCACAATCTAGTCGACTGAACCGCCGTCCCAGAGCCTCATACGGTAGCTTTCTCCTTTCCCTTCCGGGAGGTACCTGACACTAAAAAGATAAACAACAACGGGGTAAGCATAAAGCTTAGTGAGCACACACATAACCACTTACCATCATGCAACACAATCATATCACAAGCAATCAACATAACATGCAAACTCCAACCTTCCCTACGGCTCAACGCCATGAAGGAAGGACATATGACACTGGTACCAGGCCTCTCCAAATTCCCTAGGGGTATTACTACCACCGTAGGTACTCTCCCAAGTCCCCGAAGGAACACATCACATAATCACATGCAAACATAACCATGTACACATAACAACAAGGGTTAAGTGAGGTACTCACCTGTCGGTTGCTAGCAAACAAGACTCTCCACAAGTTAAAACGTTCACTTGTAAACACCTAAGCAAGCATAGAAACATAACTCATTAACTTAGTCCAAAAAGGACCACTTGACACTCCATACCGAAAAGCTAGCCTTAGACATAGCTAGGCTAGTTCGATTGACCTCAAACTCTAAGCCTCATCCTCTCATAACATCCCTAACATGATCCCATAACCCAATTTCCAAAAAGAGAAAAATAAATTTTTGAAATTTGGCAGAGAGTTGCGCGGCCTGCTCCCGCGACCTCAGGTCGCGGGGCCAGGTCGCGGGCTTTTCCAGCCTGCACTCTCTCTCACGACCTGCCTCGATTTCTGTGCCAAAACTCCAATTTTCATACCGAAACACATCAACACATGATTCCTTAACATCTAGGGTCGATATCTAACAAATACATGCAAGTAATTCAACCCTAGAACCTCCCAATTACGACAATTTGATGATCCAAGGATCATCAATTCACACCCAACCCTAACCATCATAATACTTCAAATTAAACTACAAAAGACATCTTAATCAACATGAAGTTCTTACCTTAAACGCAAATGATGTGAATGCTAACACACTCAAGCCAAAACTAGTCTCAATTTCACCCTTGCCTGCCTTTCTCTAGCCGCTCTCTATCTCCCTCTCCCGTACGATCTTCTGAAAACTGCCCAGAGAACTGTAGGGTTCTCTTTTCTATACACTCCACTCCCTCACCCTTGTACTTACACAATTTACACTTAAGCCCTCCAACTCCTAAAACATGACAATTAACACTTAAACCATCTAAATCAAGTTATAAGGGAAAAGTAAAAACGGGTGTTACAACTCTCCCCCACTTACCGGGATTTCGTCCCCGAAATCGCCTATGCTTGGAACAACTCAGGGTGATTCCTCCGCATCTCATCCTCGGGCTCCCACGTCCACTCTGAACCTTTCCGATGCTCCCATTGGACCTTAACGATCCCTATCTCTTTATTCCTCAATGTCTTGGTCTTTCTTTCCAAGACAGCTACCGGCTTCTCCGCGTAGTTAAGCCGCTCGTCCACCTCAATATCCTCCAACGGTACAAAATCCGATTCATCTGCTAAACACTTCCGAAGCTGGGACACGTGGAAAGTGTCGTGTATCTGACTGAGCTCTGGCGGTAACTCAAGTCGATACGCAACCTTCCCGATACGAGCTACTATCTCAAACGGCCCAATGAACCTTGGACCTAGCTTCCCTCGCTTCCTGAACCGTATCACCCCTTTCCATGGCGATACCTTCAGAAGCACTTTATCCCCCACACTAAACTCCAAGTCTGAACGTCTCTTATCTGCATAGCTTTTCTGGCGACTTTGAGCTGCTTTCAGCCGTTCACGAATCTGCTGAATGCTCTCGGTCGTCCTCTGAACAATCTCCGTACTTCCTAGCTCCCTCTGGCCAACCTCACCCCAGCAAATAGGAGTTCTGCACCTCCTCCCGTACAACATCTTGTAGGGAGGCATGCCGATACTGGCATGGAAGCTGTTATTGTAAGAGAATTCAACCAAGGGAAGATGAGATTCCCAACTGCCTCCAAAATCTAGCACACATGCCCGAAGCATGTCCTCGAGAGTCCGTATAGTCCTCTCGCTCTGCCCGTCCGTCTGAGGGTGGAAAGCCGTGCTGAACTGAAGCCTGGTACCCAGTTCCTCGTGAAATTTACTCCAAAAGCGTGAGGTGAACCGAACGTCTCGATCCGAGATCACCGTCACCGGCACCCTGTGCCTCGCCACTATCTCCCGGACATAGATGTCCGCTAACACCTCTGAAGAAGAGGACTCCCGTATCGCGATGAAGTGGGCACTCTTCGTCAGTCGGTCAACCACCACCCATATAGCGTCATGCTTCCTAACCGTCTTTGGTAGCCCGGTGACCAAGTCCATGGTCACGTGCTCCCATTTCCACTCGGGTATCTCCAAAGGTTGAAGTTTCCCATGTGGCTTCTGATGCTCCGCCTTAACCCTTAAGCATGTCAAACACTTCTCCACATACTTAGCCACATCTCTCTTCATGCCTGGCCACCAATAGTCGGTCCTCAAGTCACGGTACATTTTGGTGGCACCGGGATGGATTGAGAACTTCGACTTATGGGCCTCATACAGAAGTGTCTGCCTCGCCTCGCACGAGACTGGAACCCACACTCGCCCGTATCGAGTCAACAATCCTCGACTGTCAGCCGCCAACTGATCCACTTGACCCTTTATCCTCTCCCTTTTCTGATTATCAGCCTTAATCGCCTCCAATTGAGATTGACGTATCAACTCTATCAAGGAAGTCGACACGGTCAACCTCATACACGGTACCCGCAGTAGTAACATACTCCCCTTCCGACTCAAAGCATCTGCCACCACATTCGCCTTTCCCGGGTGATAGAGGATCTCACAATCGTAGTCCTTTACCACCTCTAGCCACCTCCGCTGCCTCATGTTGAGGTTCTGCTGATCCATAAAATAACGGAGACTCTTGTGATCCGTATAAATGGTACAGTGAACCCCATACAAGTAGTGTCGCCATAACTTAAGTGCGAACACCACCGCAGCCAACTCCAGATCATGGGTTGGGTAGTTCACCTCATGCGTCTTTAACTGACGAGACGCATAGGCGATCACCCGTCCCCTCTGCATAAGGACGCAGCCTAACCCGTGATATGAAGCATCACAGTAGACCGTCAGGTCCTCTACTCCCTCCGGTAAGGTCAAAACCGGAGCCTCGCACAACTTCCTCCTCAACGTATCGAAAGCTGTCTCTTGCTCCTCACCCCAAACAAAGCGCTCACTCTTCCTCGTCAACCTGGTCAACGGAACAGCTATCTTGGAGAAGTCCTGGATAAACCGGCGGTAATAACCGGCCAATCCAAGGAAACTCCTAACCTCCGTGGGAGTCTTCGGGGTCTCCCACTTCATTACCGCCTCCACCTTTGCTGGATCTACCTTTATGCCTTCCCGGTTTACAAGATGCCCCAGAAATTGGACTTCTTGCAACCAGAAGTCACATTTGGAGAATTTCGCGTAAAGCTTCTCTTTACGCAAAACCTCCAACACCTCCCGCAAATGCTCCACATGCTCCTCCTTCGATTTGGAGTAGATCAGTATATCGTCTATGAAAACGATCACTGACCTATCCAACATCGGTCTGCAAACTCTGTTCATCAGATCCATAAACGCCGCCGGTGCGTTCGTCAAGCCGAAAGGCATCACGATGAACTCAAAGTGCCCATATCTGGTCCGGAAAGCCGTCTTATGCACATCCTCCTCTCGAACTTTCAGCTGATGGTACCCCGAACGAAGATCTATCTTCGAGAACCAAGCGGCTCCCTGAAGCTGATCGAAAAGATCATCAATCCTCGGAAGTGGGTATCTGTTCTTCACCGTGAGCTTATTAAGCTCTCGGTAGTCGATACACATCCGCATCGACCCGTCCTTCTTCTTGACAAACAGGATTGGGGCTCCCCACGGTGAGGTGCTCGGGCGGATGAACCTCTTATCCAACAGCTCTTCCAACTGCTTCGATAGCTCTTGCATTTCCGGTGGTGCTAACCGATACGGAGCCTTCGCTATCGGTGCCGCCCCCGGAACAAGGTCTATCCGAAACTCTACCTGCCTCTCGGGTGGAACGCCAGGCAGGTCATCCGGGAATACATCCGGATACTCGCTGACCACCGGTACATGTGCAACTGTCTTCTTCCTTGCCTCCTCGCGACTATCGACCACGTACGCCAAGAAGCTATGTCCTCCGTGAAGAACATGCTTCCTAGCCTTAGCTAGCGTGCATAACTTTGGTAGTCTCTTCCGTCTTTCGCTCAGGATAGTTAACTCTCCCCCACTTGGGTTCCGAATCACTACCCGCTCGTTCTCGCAATCGATATGACCTCCATTCTTACCCAACCAATCTACTCCTACTACTACATTGATCTCCCTCATAGGAATTGGGATGAGATCAATTTTGAACTTGACTCCAAAAATCTCTATTACGCTGTTTCTATACACATGCTTACATAACCGATACTTCTGAGCTGCTATTTCTACTTCTAGCGGGCTGTCTAAGCTACCCCTTACATGCATGAAGTTCTTACAAAAAGCATACGAAACAAATGACCTGCTAGCACCCGAATCGAATAACACAAGAGCAGGTACAGAGTTGACAGGAAAAGTACCTGTCACCACGTCCGGCTCCTCCCTGGCCTCCTCGGCCGTCAACTGAAACACTCTAGCGCGGGTCCTCGGTGCCTCTACCTTCTTGCCTGAGCTCTCCGTCTTCACTGGCGCTACTCCCGACGTCTGAGTTGCCCCATCAGACTGAGGGCACTCATTCGCTACATGACCCGGTCGGAAGCATTTGAAGCATAGCCTCATGGTCACCTTGCAATCCTTGCTGAAATGGCCCGGTTGCCCGCATTTGAAGCAGGTTCCCGACCCCATCCGACACTCCCCCAAGTGATGACGTCCACACTTAGGGCAGTTCGGAAACTCCTTCTTCACCACTACCCGGGGCTCTGTCGGCTTGAACTTCTTCGCCGGCTGAGTCTGTGTCTGAACTGTTTCTGCTTTCTTCCTCTTACCCTGCCTCTCGAGCTCTAACTCCCGAATCCTAGCCACCTCGTGCATGCGGTGGAAGGTCTTGCATTCTGACATCACCACAAATTCCCGAATCTCGGGCTTCAGAACCTCCACATAGCGAGACATCTTCATTCGCTCACTTGCCACGTACTCAGGGCAAAAGAGCGAACGCTCCAGAAATAAATCGGTGATTTCGTTCACCGTCTCCGTCGTCTGCTTCATAGCCAGAAATTCCCCAGTCAGCCGCTCCACCTCCACCTGAGGCACATACTGCTCCTTGAACAGTTCCTTGAACTGTTCCCAGGTCATAACAGCGATCTGCTCCGGAGTCCGCGTCCGGTTGATCAGGTTCCACCAATCCT
Source organism: Centaurea solstitialis (assembly GCA_030169165.1). Taxonomy (NCBI): domain Eukaryota; kingdom Viridiplantae; phylum Streptophyta; class Magnoliopsida; order Asterales; family Asteraceae; genus Centaurea; species Centaurea solstitialis. The sequence goes on along the minus strand of CM058043.1, from coordinate 24,593,800 downwards.
TCGCTGCCTTTCTCAACAGGTTCGAAGCGTAGCGAACCTTCATCTCCTCCGAACATGAACTGGTGAGGAAGGCTCCCTCCACCTCAGATATCCAACGCGAGCTAGCCACCGGGTCCTTCTGCCCGTTAAACTGTGGTGGCTGGCAAGCCGAGAAGTCCTTGTAGGTAACGACTCTCGACTGTCCCCCACTAGACCCTCCCGAGCCACTAGGTCTTGCGGCCACGGCTGCCTCTACAACTGTCTCCACCTGGCTGCGCATCTCATTCTTCAGCTCCTCCTTCATCTGGGCAAAGTAGCCCGGTAACATATCATGTAGAGCCTCTCCTACCTCTGCAGCTATCATCTCCCTCAGGTTAGCGGTTTCCTGCTCCTCTTCCGTGACTACCTTCTTGCCCTTCTTTGCTGGTCTCCCCATGCTGATTCATAAAACACATAACTTTAAATACCACATAACTCTCCCTCCCGTCCCATGCTAGCTCGAACCAATGGCTCTAACTTCATATCTTTCCTCTCCACATGCTCCTTAGGGGTCTACTAGACACTCAGTGGACATACACGTGGGTCCTATCATGCCACTACCCCTTCCCAAACAACATCGTTGGTTCATAGAACTCTTGTAACTATGTCAATTCCCAACATGTACAGTGTATTTGCAATGATATGGGCCCTTATATCATTGTAACTACACCCTACATGCCTAGCATCGACACCATTACTTAAGTCCTAATTCCCTACTTAGTTGTCATGCACATTAACCATACATTAAACTTTCATAACATAGCGATCAATTACATACTTAACTACATCATGCTCCTACCCCTACCACATATCAAAAAGCCGAAGTAAAGCTTTCATGCACACATACAATCATAACAACTATCATACAGTTCATGCTCAAATTTAACTGCGTGCACTAGAAATTTACATATCTAGTGCTCATATCTTACACATGTTATACATTTATATCATAGCATAACAACATGCTCAACAAAAGAGGTTAGTGTGCTCACCCCCGTTCTGATGCTCTGATCTGCAGTTCAGTCCTACTATTCATCCCTCTATAAAACATTTCTTTGGTTACTTATTTACAAAAACACGAGTTTTGGTTTAAGTCCAAGTATCCACCACTTGTGAATACCTGAATCCCTTAAACCTAGGCTCTGATACCAACTTGTAACATCCCAATTTCTAAAATACTCACTTACTAGAAAGCAACCAAAATCATCATTTAAAAGCGGAAGCTTGTCTCACATTACCTCCGTACAAAATAAGTCAAAAACTGAAAACCATAATTCAACTCTGTTTGATAGAAAAGTTACATAAAATGGAGATACTTAGTTTTTCAAAAACATCAAATTGTCTGTTAACCAAGACCTAGCACTTCTCACAATCTAGTCGACTGAACCGCCGTCCCAGAGCCTCATACGGTAGCTTTCTCCTTTCCCTTCCGGGAGGTACCTGACACTAAAAAGATAAACAACAACGGGGTAAGCATAAAGCTTAGTGAGCACACACATAACCACTTACCATCATGCAACACAATCATATCACAAGCAATCAACATAACATGCAAACTCCAACCTTCCCTACGGCTCAACGCCATGAAGGAAGGACATATGACACTGGTACCAGGCCTCTCCAAATTCCCTAGGGGTATTACTACCACCGTAGGTACTCTCCCAAGTCCCCGAAGGAACACATCACATAATCACATGCAAACATAACCATGTACACATAACAACAAGGGTTAAGTGAGGTACTCACCTGTCGGTTGCTAGCAAACAAGACTCTCCACAAGTTAAAACGTTCACTTGTAAACACCTAAGCAAGCATAGAAACATAACTCATTAACTTAGTCCAAAAAGGACCACTTGACACTCCATACCGAAAAGCTAGCCTTAGACATAGCTAGGCTAGTTCGATTGACCTCAAACTCTAAGCCTCATCCTCTCATAACATCCCTAACATGATCCCATAACCCAATTTCCAAAAAGAGAAAAATAAATTTTTGAAATTTGGCAGAGAGTTGCGCGGCCTGCTCCCGCGACCTCAGGTCGCGGGGCCAGGTCGCGGGCTTTTCCAGCCTGCACTCTCTCTCACGACCTGCCTCGATTTCTGTGCCAAAACTCCAATTTTCATACCGAAACACATCAACACATGATTCCTTAACATCTAGGGTCGATATCTAACAAATACATGCAAGTAATTCAACCCTAGAACCTCCCAATTACGACAATTTGATGATCCAAGGATCATCAATTCACACCCAACCCTAACCATCATAATACTTCAAATTAAACTACAAAAGACATCTTAATCAACATGAAGTTCTTACCTTAAACGCAAATGATGTGAATGCTAACACACTCAAGCCAAAACTAGTCTCAATTTCACCCTTGCCTGCCTTTCTCTAGCCGCTCTCTATCTCCCTCTCCCGTACGATCTTCTGAAAACTGCCCAGAGAACTGTAGGGTTCTCTTTTCTATACACTCCACTCCCTCACCCTTGTACTTACACAATTTACACTTAAGCCCTCCAACTCCTAAAACATGACAATTAACACTTAAACCATCTAAATCAAGTTATAAGGGAAAAGTAAAAACGGGTGTTACAAAGAGTGTCAACTCTGTTAATTTTTTCTGTTAAATGAATTTAGCACAAGGGTATTTTGGTCTTTTTACTTATATTTTTATTTTCATCTAAAATCACAAGGACCAAGAATGTAATTTACTTAATATATTTCAATAGAAAATAAAAAATTACATTTTAATATATGTATGTATATATCTGGATATCAAGGTCACACACATTGTTTCCATCACCACCACAAACACCACCACCACCAATCACCATCACCACCATTCACCACCCACTTCCACCAACACCACCAATCATCACCCACTTCCACCAACACCTCCAATCACCACCTAATGCCGCCGCCGCTACTGCCGCCAACACCACCAATCACCACCTACTGCCGCCAACACCACCAATCACCACCTACTGCCGTCGCTACTTCCATCAACACCACCAATCACCACTCAGTGCTACCGCAACTGCCACTCACCCCCACCCAAAACGAAAACCAACTACCACTTCCAGATCTGAATCTCGATTTGAAGCCTTTGAAACCAAAGCAGATCAAAAACCTTCCATCTTCATCCCTTGTTTTCATCTTCATTTTTTCAGATCTGGGTTTTTGGGGCTGAAGGTTGTTACGAAAATAGTGGTTGGGGTTTTTTTTGGGGTTGAAGGTGGGCGACGGTGGTCGAGAATCTGGAAGGAAATGGTGGCCGGTGGTGGGGGAAAGATGTTGGAGGTGGGGGGAAAGATGCCGGAGGTGGGAATACGTTGGTGGTGGGTGGAAAGATGCAGGAAGCTGGTGATGACGTGGGTGGCCGGCGGTCGACGTGGGAGGCCGGTGGTGGAGACGTGGGTGGCAGCTGGCAAGTGGATAATGGGTCTGCTAGGGTTTTGTGGCTTTGAACATGGAAGAAGATGAAATAACTGTAAAACTACATCTTTATTTTTTATTTTAATATTAATACGGATATATAAGAGTAAATTACACCTTTGGTCCCTCTAATTTTGATTAGAAATGGAAAACACAAATGAAATGACTAAAATACCCTTGTTATTAACCTATTTAACAACGAGAATTAACGGAGTTAGAAATATGGACCCAGAGTGTTAGAAAATGTAAACCACAGGTGCCAAATCCTTAATTATTTTGAAAATGGACCCAGAGTGTTAAAATCACCAAACCACAGGGACCAAAAATGTAATTAACTCTAAAAAGTATTTGGATTAGATTATGTTGTATGAAAAACATAATAAGTTATAAAGTGTTTTTTGAAAAACATAATAAGTTGTTTTTGAATGTTTGGTTAATTTTGACTTTTTGTGTAAAATTACCAAGAAGGACACCTAGATTGTTGGAGTCTATCGACGAAGCAGAGAGAGATATTGATATCCAAATCGATGTGGAATTAGAGAGAAACATTGACCCAAATCGATGTGCAATCGCTGAAAATCGAAAACCCTGAAAATCCTTTGGTCTTTGTAGTCTATCGGCGAAGCAGAGAGAAATCGACACCCAAAATCGTTCTGCAATTGGATAGAAAACGAAAACCTTAGAAATAGTTGTGCAATGAGAGAGAGGTGACGAGAGGAAAACCAGAACGGTGACGACAAGGGAGCAGATCGGTGATGGAGGAAGCAGCCATTCAAAGTGAATTGTGATAAGGAGTTTAGAGAAGTCATTTTGGTTTGACTTGTTGAAAACTCGATAGATTGTATGCACTGGGAATGGAAAAATTGTCCCGTCGCATGGAGGGGTCAATTCCATAGAGGTGATCATCAGGGACCGTCGGTAATTCTAGAAGCCGTTGCATCATACGATGAATGGATTTGGCACGCATTCTTCGGGGTTCCGGGTGCCACGAACGACATAATCGTTGTGAATCAATCACCGATTTTCAACGATTTATTCGAAAATAAAGCGCCCGATAGTTCATTTGTAGCGAATGACACACACTACAATCACGGGTATTATCTTAAATATCTTGCATGCATTTCTTTTTTATAATTCCTCTCTCCAACAAAAGAAAATATTAAATAAAGTTCTATTTTATTTGTTTTTTAAAGAAAAAGTTAAAGGTTTTGATAAAAAAGACTCAGATACTTCTTGTTTTAACGAAAAAGCTACAAAGTTAACACTACTAGTGACGACTTGCGAAACAAAATAAAAACTAAAGAAGTTTTTTGATCTTATCAAAGCTCTTGTTCCACTCTCAGACTCTTCATCAAACCTCAAGAATCAAAATCGAACTTTACCATTAACAAAACGAGAATAAATTTTGCCTTTTACCCCCTAATTTTTGTCGGTTTCAACAAATGCCAAACATGTATTTTATCAATCAAGTTGTCATTTCATTAACGGTTTAAGTACCTTTTTCTAATGACCATTAACGGGGTTTTTTTCTTCCCAAATCCAATTGAATGGGAATATTTTAATCATTTTAAACATTTTTTGTTAAATTAATCACCATCCATCCAGTTAAATGAAAGACATTTTAATCATCAGAAAAATATTTAAAAAATTAATAACCATTAGAAAAGAGTTAAAAAAACAGGTAAAATTAGAATCAATATTCATTAAAATTACATACCATAGGGACTGAATGTGTAATTTTAAAAATCACTTTTTGGATATTTAACGGCTGTAGTTAACTGAGTTAGGTTGTAGGGACGAAAAAAGAAGCAAATTGAAACTACAGGGATGGAAGCAATTTTGAAACCACAGGGACGAAAATAGTTAAAACTATCAAACCACAGGGACGAAAATCGTAGTTTACTCAAAATCCAGGGACCAAAAATCAAGGACCAAAAGTGAAGTTTGTTCTTTAAACAAAGCCAAAGAATGAAAATTTTGAAATTTACAAAATTAACCCTCGTCAACAGCAATAACCCCAGATTTTTCCACGCCAGATATCCCGGAAAAGAAAAACATTATCAATCGCCGGAAAACCCGCCGGTCTTTTCATATTTCGATCGCCGGGAAAATCGGTTTCATATTTCAAAACTCCATTTTTTGGTCTCTGATTTTTCTTTTCCATCCATCAATCATCACCTTCCTTCCGCCGTGTGTTTTCCTTCACGCGGCTTAAGGTGGTGATTAAAACTTCAATGTCCATTTTCAATTTCCCTCCGCCGTCCGTACAACTCGCCGGAGACCAAAAAAACATGAACTTAATCCTTCTTTCCTTCTCCTTATTCCTCTTAATTTCCTCTCCAAAACCCATCTCCGCCCAAGACTCCGCCGCCGGCGACGGCGGCGACGGTGCCGGTGACGGCGGTGGAGCTGCCGGAGACGGTGGTTCCGGTGCCGGAGACGCCGGTGACGGTGGCGGCGGAGACGGCGGCAGCGACGGCGGCAGGGGCGGCACCGGTGGCGGAGGAGGTGGCGGTAAAAATAGAACGGAGGAGGTGACTCCGCCCGAAGAAATGAACACGTGTAACGGGGTTTTCTTGCAATACAATTTTATATCGAAAGAAAAGGAGTTTCCGTATTTGGACAACGCGACGGCCCAGTCGTGGGCGTTTAAGTCGGAGCTTGTCGCGATCAATGCCGGGACGACGGAGGTGAGGGCGTGGAAAGCGTTGGTCGGGTTTCATCACGACGAGGTGTTGGTGTCGACGGAAGGCGGGTCGATCCTTAACGTCGGGGCGAGCTTTCCGTTTAAGGTGGACGGGAACGGGACGTACGTGGTCGGGTACCCGCAGTCGGATTTGAAGACCGCGATCGAGACGGCGGGGGATATGAGCCAGATGGCGGCAAAGGTTAAGTTTAAAGGGAGTTTGTTTGGCGGGAAAGAAGGGAATTGTCCCATGCCTAAGAAGCTTAAGCTTGAAAACGATGGGTTTAAGTGTCCAGCACCAACTAAAAAAGGTAAGTTTAAAAAGGGGTTTTTTTCCATACTTTCTTACATTGGCATGAATGGGAATTTGGTCATTCTAGCCATTCTACAACAAAAATTTCACCTCCTGATCATTTCTCTCCCAACTTTACCAAAATAGCCTGACTCCTTGATCCTAACAACTCCTTGACCCTTTGATTTGGACCAAAATTGTAAGAAATCTTGAAAAGAATCACGGAGTCCGTGATTCTCAACTCCATGATCACGGAGTAGGACACGTGGCGTATTTCTAGTGGACAAGAACTCAATTCGGTCAATATAAGTCAAAATCACGGAGTCGGCATAGCCGTGACTCCGTGATCGCGGAATTGGGATGGCACGAAGTAGTCACGAAGAGTATTGGTCACGGAGTTGGATCATGTCACGGAGTCAAGACTCCGTGACTTCGTACTTGGTGGACACTTGTTGGGCTAGGGGAGGAGAGTCACGGACTATGTACGAAGACGCCACATGTCGTTATAGGAGGCGATAGAGAGAGTCACAGAGTTAGGGTTGTTCACGGAGTCATGACTCCGTGACTCTGTACGGCTGGGACACGTGTCGTTCTAGGGGAGGACAAGGCAAGACTCACATGGATTGAAGATGGCTTGACTCCGTGACCAATGCTCTTCGTGACTACTTGTGGAAAACCTTTCCTTCCTTGCCAAGGGCAGCTGCTCGACCAAGCAACCAATTACCACCCTAAAACGTAGCCATGGAAAATTTCCTGCCCAGATCTCAATCCTTCGTGCCATCCCAGGAGTCACGGCTATGCCGACTCTGTGATTTTGACTTATGTTGACCGAATTGAGTTCTTGTCCACTAGAAATACGCCACGTGTCCTACTCCGTGATCATGGAGTTGAGAATCATGGACTCCGTGATTCTTTTCAAGATTTCTTACAATTTTGGTCCAAATCAAGGGTCAATGAGTTAGGATCAAGGAGTCGGTGGCTATTTTGGTAAAGTTGGGAGAGGAATGGTTAGGAGGTGAAATTGTTGTCGTAGAATGGCTAGAATGGCCAAATTCCCGGCATGAATAGATGTATGTGGGTGAGCATGTTGGGATCCGGAATAGATGGTGTATAAATATGTATATATGAGTGAATAGGTGTGGTTTAGAATAAATGGGGTATGGATAGGTGTGTATGAGTGAGTAGGTGGGGTCTAGAATAGATGGGGTATGGATACGTGTATATGAGTGAGTAGCAGGGATCGGGAATAGATGAGGTATGGATAAATGTATGTGAGTCAGCAGGTGGGGTCCGAATAGATAGGGTAGGATAGGTGTATGTGAGTGAGCAGGTGAGATCCAAAATAGATGGGTATGAAATAATGTAGGAGAAGTTGAGGTAATGTGGGAAAGATTGAGAAGTGGATATGAACCCTTTACTACTTTTAATCTTAAGCCCGGTAATTAATCGGGATTGATACATATGAGGATTGATCTAGTGTGTCTTGTTTTAACGTGTATTCAACGGTGATAAACCACTTCTCACGTTTCTCATATTGACTAAGGGGCGGTTTACCAGCAAAAGTCACATTCTCATTTGATTGATGGGTAATATTCTCGGCCATCAAATTACATTGTCAATTAACATATTCAATCATATTAATCTCTCTTATAAAACCAATTTCAATTCACTATGCTTGTTTAATCCTACAAAACAATCACGCTACAACAAAATAGAGTTTATAAGATGTCTAAAATAAAATAAAAAGTGACCTAATAGAGTGTTTTATAGGACCCTGGCTTTTATAGCACCATACAGAAAAACATCTTATCTAAAAGTGTTACAATAAGTTTATAGGACACTTTTGACCGTCGTAACAAAATTTTAAGATATTTTCAAAATCTTTTTTGTATTAGTTAATTTTATTGGATGCTTTTGGTAAGTGCCATCTTTGTGCTTATAGGACAATTTTCCAAACAGTGTCCTATAAAATAGTTTATACGATACTTTATCTTAAAAATATCCTAAAAAACTTGTTAAGACGCTTAAAAACATCCAATAATCATATTATGATACTTTTAGATATGACTTTTTTTATCTTATAAACCAACCAAGATCCTAAGTACATGGGAGTGTATCGAACTTGTCACGTTTTATCATTGTATATACTTAACTTTAAAACTTACCGATTAATGTATCGAACTTGCTAAAATTGCCATTGTATGTATTTCATGACAAGTTGGATACACTTTCGTGACAAGTTGGATACATTAAATGGTAGGTTTTTGATAAAGTTGGATACATACAATGGCAATTTTAGCAAGTTCGGTACATTAATCGGTAAGTTTTAAAGTTGAGTACATACAATGATAAAACGTGACAAGTTCGATACACTTACATGTACTTAACACTAAATCTAACTATACCCAATAAATTTATTTAAGGGAATTATATGAGAATGGCCGAACTTGTATAAGAGGGTCTACTTTTATAAGAGGGTCGTGTTATGTAAGTGTACAGGTGGGACCTAGTATAAGAGGGTCTACTTTTATGTAAGTGCATGCAAAACTAAAGAAGGTCCATATAACAACACCGTTTCTTTAATTTCTTCAGATAAATCCATGCACGTATGCTGCAAAAAAGACCCGAAATACAAAGTCAAAAGAAGAAAAACCAAATTCTACCCACGCCAAAACGGCGCCGTTTCGTTCACATACGACGTCGTTCAAGCCAATGAAGGCAACTATATGGCCCAAATCACCATCGATAACCACCACCCTCTAAGCCGCCTCGATAAGTGGAACCTCACATTCGAGTGGACCCGAAACGAGTTCATCTACGACATGCGTGGGGCCTACACCCGACGCAGGGACCTATCCGAGTGCCTCCTAAGCCCGGCCGGCCAGTACTACACAAACCTCGATTTCACCAAGGTCATGAATTGCGACAAAAAGCCCGTGATCTCGGACCTCCCGCCCACCTTAAAGAACGACGACAAAATCGGGAAATTCCCATTTTGTTGTCGGAACGGGAGCATTTTGCCAAAAATCATGAACGGAGGGGAATCGAAAGCCATGTTTCAGATGACCGTTTTCAAGCTCCCGCCGGATCTAGACCGGACGTCATTCTACCCGCCGCGGAATTGGAAGATCGAGGGCTACGTCAGCCCGAACTACAAATGCACGCAACCCATCCGGGTCGACCCATCGGAGTTTTCGGATCCGACGGGGACGGATGCGACCGTGTACGCGATGGCGAGTTATCAGGTAGCCATTTAGCTATTTAACCTTAAGGTTGTCTTTTTGGCAAAAATAAGCTAGATTATAAACTAGTACATGTTTGACTGAATCATAAACTAACTTATTGAAATGCTAGTTGGAGTACATTTTAGGAGTTTTTTGTAGATTTTTCCAACTATACCCTTATTAATATTAACTGTTATACGCTAAGATACCCTTTTTGGTCATTTCACATACCCCCCCCCCCCAAGGCATAAGTTAGTTTTTGCCAAATATATTTTTATTGAAGAAAAAAACTAGTTTATCAGCTACCAACTAATTTATTAGTCAACAACTAGTTATCAGCTACTAGCTACCTGCTAACCTATCAGCAAATTTGCCAAACACAACCTAAATTAGATTTTAATCATAAAATTAATAAAAAAAATCATCTAAGGTCAAATCCCTAAATAACCCTGTTGTTATCATCAGGTGGTTTGTAATATAACGAGGCCGAAGCCGCAAAAGGCGAAGTGTTGTGTGTCGTTTTCGGCTTATTACGCGGACTCGGTGGTCCCGTGTAACACGTGTGCGTGTGGGTGTGAGGATGAGGATACGGAGAAGTGTAACCCGATGGCGCGGGCGGTGCTGTTGCCACCGGAGGCGATGCTAGTGCCGTCTGCAAACCGGACGAAGAAGGCGAGGGCGTGGGCTAGGGTGAAGCATATTGATTTGCCGAGGAGGCTGCCATGCCCAGATAATTGTCCTGTTAGTTTGAATTGGCATCTGGATAGCAACTTCAGGTAGGTAAGGGGTGTTCTTCGGTTGACATCTATTGGATGTGAGAGGGAACTGACCCAAACTGAGCTGGTCTGATCATTGATGTTGGATTTTTTAATCTAATGATTGAATTGGATTGGATCGGTTATTCGATTCCATCTGTTGAATGTTCTTATTGGATATCTGACTGGATCGGATCGGATCAGATTGGATTGGATTGGATCTAACAAGTATTGACTGGATTAGATCGGATTAGATTCATCGATACATCAAATGGACTATTATTGTTTTATGAGTAAATTACAATTTTAGTCCCCGTGGTTTGTTAAAGATTATGATTTAAGGTTTGCATTTTGTTGCTATTTTTGTCCCTAAGCTAATTCCTACCTTTAAGTACAAGGGACCAAAATAGTAAAAAAATGTAAACCACAATGACCAAACCAATAATAAATTTGTAAATTATAAGGATGGATAATAATAATGAATTACAAACCTTAGAGCGGAAATTGGAATTTCTAAACCATAGGGACGAAAGTCATAATCTTTAACAAACCACAGACGAATGTCATAATTTACTCTTGTTTTATTATATATAGCGTAAATTATGATTTTAGTCCCGTGTGTTAAAAATTATGATTTTCGTCGATGTGGTTTAGTAATTGCCTTTTTCGTCCCTATAATTTGCATTTTGTTGCTAGTTTCATCCTAGGAACAAAAACAGTAAAAAATTGTTAACCAGAAGGACCAAAATAACAGTAAATTATAAATCATAAGAACGAGAGTAACAATGATTTACAAAAGGAACGAAAATGGGAATTTTGAACAAACCATGGGGACGAAAATCATAGTTTACTCTTATATATACTATGTATATATAAACTAATCATTTATGATTGGATGGATAATTAGATAAATAATTGAGTGGACAGTTAGGTGGGTTCTTGACTGTCATTCAAGAAACGATTGATCCAAATTGGTTGTTAAAAGTTTCAATATAATCCGATCCAATTACAATTAGATATCCAATCATAATGGATCGGTTTTAATTGGATCAGTTGAATATTTCAGGACCGGTTGGACGGCAAGGTTGACGATCTTTAACTGGGGGACCCACCCGTTCGAAGACTGGTTCACCGGACTTCAGTTCAAGAAAGCTTTCAAAGGGTTCAAAAACGTGCATGCGTTCAACGGGACGAAGCTTCCGAAAGTGGGCCGCCATGGGACGATCTTCATGCAAGGTTTGCCAGGGACGAACTACTTGATTCCGATCCAACACAGAAGACGCGGCGAGATGCCGGTGCCCGGAAAACAACAATCGGTGCTTTCGTTTCACAAGAGGGATACGCCAAAGATAAAAGTGACAAAGGGAGATGGGTTTCCGACGAAGGTGATATTTAACGGGGAAGAGTGTGCTTTGCCGAAGAGATTACCGAAGAAGAACGGAGGTTTCCGGTTACCCGGTGCCGGAATCTTGCCGACGGCGGTCGTTGTTGCGTTTTTGACGTTTGTTTTCATTAGTTTTTAGTTGACTAATTGATTTGTAATTAGGGTGAGGATTAATTTGTTTAGTTGTTTTGGTTGTTGTAATTAGTTTGTATAAACAAAATTTATTGCCAATGTTGGATTTATTGTAGTTCTTTGTGGAAGTCTAGTGAAGATGATTAGTAGGTAATCCAAAACCTTGTATATTAATCAAGTGTATTAATATTTTATATCCAATTTGTATACTACCTCCGTCCCAAAATTATTGTCCAGTTTTGACTTTTGAAAGTCTTATTTTGTCAATTTTGACCTTAAATATTTTTCCTTGTGTTATATAATGCTTGATGAAAATTATACCAATGAAAATACATTATGAACACAACTCATTCATATATTTTACATTAAGTATTATATAACACAAACAAAAATATTTAAGGTCAAAGTCGAGAAAGACAGACTTTCAAAAGTCAAAACTGGACAATAATTTTAGGACGGAGGGAGTATTTTTTTTACAAAGATAAGTTATGTTATGGAGCATGATTGAGATTTAATGAAAAGGGTTTGAAATGGATAAGGTAGTTCCAATATTTTTTAAGTCTTATTATTCATAATAAAATTATAGATCGTTTGTAACGAATAATAAAAGAACAATGAAATGAATCTTAAGCAATAGGGACTATAAAAGCAATCAAGTTTAAGCATAAAAACAAAAATAGTAATTAATTATAAACCATAGAGACGTAAACCAAAATTTCAAAACCACTAGAATGAAAATACAATTTTTCAACAAATCATAGGGCCGAAAAATGTAATATAAATAAAATAAAATATAAAGTTTCATGTCATAAAGTTCAAATAGTGGATTATGTTTAATTAGCAAACTTTGAAATTAAATAACTAATTTTGATTTTGAAAGAAATTAGATAGGTTTTTATTGAAGTAGATTTACATGTCGGATCAGACACTGCTAAATATTGGGGATTTTTTATGGAAAAATTGAGGCATCTTCTTATAAATACCATGTTGTACATTTATTATTAGATTTTTGTATAATTATTCTTTCAATCGTTTTAAAAGTCATTGAGCTAATGTTACATATCAAACTCGAATATTGTGATACACTGTCCTTATAATTTTGATATGATATCAAAAAATAGGATTTTTTTCTATTTTGATATGATATGATATCAAAAAATTTGATATGAAATATAGTTTTTTCTATTTTCATGATCTCATAGGATTTCTCAAAAATAACTTTAAAAGAAAGAAAATTAAAAATATAGCAAAACTTAAATTTCTCTAACTTGAAAGGTTTCTAAAAATAATCATGAATAAAAGAGAAATAGATTTCTTTTTATTATTATACCAACCAATATGAATTATTAAAATTATATGTTCAAGAAGAATAAGTAGTATTATACCAACCAATAGTTTTTTTTGTTATTATTGTTGTTGGATTTTAATTCTTTATTCTAGAGAGATTTTTAAGAATTTAATGGATATTACTTTAACAACAACTTTAGTCGGATTTTACATTTGCCCCAATACAGTCGCATAAGGCCCGGTACGAAATTCACTTTCGGCCCCAGATGAACATAATGTTTTCAGATGAATTTTGCATAATCTTTCGGCCCAATGAAATCTTGTGAAAAGGAATTGGAATGAAATTGAATTAGTTTCGAAAGAACTTATATAATCTTTACTCATCGGTTGTTACTTGTATAGTTACATTAATAGACCTGTGATCATGCAAGACTATAAAAAATATCATTGAACCTTGGAAAACATTATGAACGTAAATTTTCACATCGTTTTTGTTTTGAAGGTGCATCGCTTTTTGTACCTTCACAATATTTTATTGTAAAAGTTCAGTGTTATTTGTGGTCTAACGGACCCCACAAAAACATGTCAGTCCCACGTTAACTCAACCCCACAAAAACTACTATATATTGTGATATATGTTTGATTAGAACCTTGTTGCATCTTTTATGGTGGTGGTAAAGAAAAGCATAACACCCTATACACAAAAGTTCTCCTTATGCTTTGTACTTCAACCCAAGAAACCACGTTACAAGAAAAGAAGAGATTCATCCCCATTTCCCTACAAATACCCCCATGGGCATACCTTAACCTTCAAACATTTTACATTCCAATTTTACCCTTGTGTTTTTTTTCTTTTGCAATGAAGACAACAAGCTATATTCACAAGACAACAATGGTGGTTGCTCTAGGGCTTTTGAGTCTTTTCATGATGATTCAAAATGGGCATGCATACCAATTCATGGTTGGAGGTTCCGGTGATTGGAGTCTTGCATCGTCTGCTTCCTTTGATCAATGGGCACACAAAAGCCGGTTTCAAATCGGAGACACCATTGGTAATTTTTTTATGCTTTCAAGGGGTTTTTAAGAAAAGGATTTTAAGGAGTTTCACATATCTTATAGAATGCAAAATACATTTAAATGCTTTAATAGACTGCTATATCAGACTAGCTAATAATTCTTTTTGAAGATTTTGTGTTTTGGTTTCTCTATGCTGGTGAATAATCTCGTATAAGAAACATTTGTTCCATACACAATTATGACGATTCATTTTAGAAGTGTCTTTGAAATTTTGTTAGGACGTCCAAGAACATCCTACCAATTTATCTTAACGTCTTTGCATAAGACATGCAATTCTTAAGTCATATAAAGCAATGTATTAGAACATTAGATATTCAACAATCCTATAAAGCTCAATTTTGTTGCACTGAGAGTAAACTCATCTGGGTGATCTTTTTGGTCACGGAAAAATTTGATATTGAAACCCAATTAACGGTGACGTTTTTCGTGTTTATACCTGTAGTCTTCAACTACGAGTCGAGCAAGGACTCAGTGGTTCAAGTAAGCGAAGCCGACTACAAAAATTGCAGCACAGCATCACCGATCGCAAAATACAGTGACGGCCACACCGCAATCGAGTTAACGCAGTCCGGCCCTCATTTCTTCATTAGCGGGATCGTAGATCACTGCAAAAACAACGAAAAAGTGATGATCATCGTAATGGCCGACCGCCGTAACCGCTCCTCGGCCGCTCCGTCTTCACCACCATCCGCCGCTCCGTCTCCACCACCATCCGCCACCCAATCACCACCTCCCGCCAGCGAAGAGTACCCATCTCCTCCTCCAGCACCGTCTACGCCAGAAACCGAACCGACTCCCGCTCCAGCTCCTTCAGACGAATCCCACCCGCCCCTACTCCAAGCGACGCTTCTTTAACCGTCGCTAAAAATTTCCTTTTCTCAGTCGGGGCTTTTGGTGGGTTCTCCGTTCTTTTCGGGTTTTGAAAACTTGTCGTGTTTATTGATAACGGAATGATTCTGTTAAATAAGTTCGGTGTAATTTTATCGTGTTTAGTATGAACAGTGTTTGTATATGAAAAAAAATAAAGAAAAAAACGAGCAAATATCACAAAACCCGTCTCGCTAAACGTAAAACGAGCGCAAACAATCAGTGTTCTAATTCTAGTAGTACATAGACTACAAAGATGTTGTATAAAACGGATAAGATAGCAGAACTATCGTTAAGTCTTAACGTTTGTATAGCTTAGCTGGTTTCTTAGAATCTAGATCACAGAGTAACAGCTAACGCCTTCGAACTCGATTACTTCGGTTATAGAGGCTAAATTTAGCCCCATATTCAACAGGGAAGTTAGTAATCGTCGGTAAAAACGGCTTAAAACCGATACTTTTTTTCCAGGATTCAAGCTAGAAGTTCTTCCCCAATTCGACTTTTTTCGCCAGTTTATATGTGTTGTAAAGAACTGAATCCAATATTCCGGCAACCTGATAGCAGTACAAAAAAAAAAGAAAAAAAAAACAAACCGAGGGTAAATTAGGAAAGTCATTTTCCCGAGTAGCAGAAATTTAGAACACCGCAACAAAACGGGCCTTTTAAAAGGCCCGGTGGTTAAGGGGTGTTCTAATAGAGTATTTACGACGCTTTTAAGTTTTAGAGTAAATTATGATCTTAGTCCCTGTGGTTTGTTAAGAGTTGCGATTTTTGTCCCAGTGGTTTAGAATTGCGTTTTTGTCCTATGGTTTTTAATTCGATGCAACTTTCGTCTTTATGGTTTACAAGTTGTTATTGTTTTGGTCCTTGTGGTTTACAACTTTTTACTATTTTGGTCCCTTGCACTTAAAGGTAAGAACTAACTCAACGGCGATAATAGCAATAAATTGCAAACCATAAGGATGAAAATGGAAATTTTTAAACCACAGGGATGAAAATCAAAACTTATAACAAACCATGAGGACTAAAATCGTAATTTACTCTAATTCTTATGACCAACAACTATGTGTCATATAATTGCCCACAATAAGCTACTAGGACAAATTTGGGTAATCTAATAAGACACGGGATATAAATCGGCTTATTAGCTTTTTCGATAGTGTTACACAAAAAAGGCTAATAAGACGATTTATTTTTTGTGTTGTCCAACTTTGTCCTAACAGCTTAGTGTAACGTTATTGTATATTTGTATATGACTCAAAGGACAAGGAAAAAGACCTACTGTGAACACACCACCGATGATGGCGCAAAGGTTGGTGATGAAATGAGAAAACGACTTCGGGTTTTCCGTTATCAAAACCTGGCAACGAAATCAAATCCATGCGATAATCGTTACGGGAAGACAGGTAAAATGGGATTCAGATCTAAATCAAACGAACCCAGTACACAGACCTGACCTTTACCCTGAAGGTTAGAGCGGTTGTTTCCATTAGGCTACAACAAAATCGGGTTTATAGGAAACACTATAAATGTATGAATGTCATTCATTGACTACTTTATAGTGCGAACACTTTTTGTCCTGTCTATAGGTGTTGTCATAAGTTTATATGATGTTTTTGGAGGTCTTAATAAGCTTTAGGACACTTTTGAAGCAAAGTGTCGTATTACCCCTTTTGTAGGACATTATGTCATTATCTGAAACAAAATGTCTTATAAAAGAAGTGTGCTATAAAAAGATGTGTTTATAGGACACTTCACAAAATGTCCAACAAAAGTATGTGTTTTTCGGAAACTTTTGAAACAAAGTGTTGTACTGGCCCTTTTATAGAACACTATTTGAAAGTGTCTTTTAAAAGACCTGTCCTATAAAAAGATGTGTTTGGTGGATACTTTTTAGAAGTTCCCTATAAAACGGCTAATAGGACATTGTGTTTCAAAAGTGTCCTAAAAGCTTGTTAAGAAGCCCAAAAGCATCATATAAACTTATTACAATACTGTTAGACACGACACACAAATGTCTAGTTCTATAAGTTGAGTCCTGTAAAGCAGTTTATTAGAGCATGTAAACACTTTTGACGTCCTATAAACTCGATTCTGTTGTAGAAGGGCGTGATTCAGATTTCAGATTTCAAACCTGCAACGGTGAAAACTCGAGATGGAACTTTGCAGCCGGGATGGATTGAGCTTGTATCCAACTAGTATGTGCCGTGTACTCGTAATCCTCGATCAATTCATTAGACAATCCCAAAACCTCCGTCTTCACGACTTGAAGATAATGCTCTATCTGCGATTTTACCTCTGGTGAGCTACTTGAGATTGACTCGTTAAGTGCTCGATTTTGACTCGAGTTAAATGAACCCCAGCCAACCCCGAGCTTCATTTTAGCCTCGTTCGATAAGCGAGCTCGACCTCGGGCCGTTATGATTAAGCTTGATTAGGCTCGTGGACCTAAACGAGTCGGGCTCGGAGCCGAGCTCAAGCTTTATGAACTTAAACGAGCCGAGCTCGAGCTTGGTTAGGCTCGGGCTCGTTTACACCCCTAGAATTTACCTGAATACTAAAGGTAGCCAAAAACCGGGCCCAAACAGTGTTCATCATCACTGGGCCGGGCCCTGACCAAAATATTTCGGCCCGATTAAGCTTTACAAGACCCAGTCCTGAGAGCATGATCAGGCCCAAATCGGTCCGACTTATTATTATTTTATTTTTTTAATTGATTTTTACATATAAAAAACATTTTTTGAAGACTTTGGTCAATCAAATACACTAACAAATACGTTTTTATAATAATCGGGTCAATCAAATACACTAAAAGAATGCATTTGTTATAAAAAGGAGTAAATTACGAATTTGGTTCCTGTGGTTTGGTGTTTTTTATGGATTTCGTCCCTTGGCTTCATTAATTACGGATTTGGTCCCAGTGGTATGCATTTTCTGTTAGAATTGGTGCCTATGGTATGTGATTTTTGTTGGATTTGGTCCCTGTGGTATGCATTTTCTGTTATATTTGGCCCTATTATATGCACAGATTTATTTATTGAATGGCCGTTAGGCTGAAGGACCAAATACAAAAGAAAAAGCATACCACATGGACTAAATCCGTAATTAGTAAAGCCTAGAGACGAAATCCGTAACATCCATCAAACCACATGGACCAAATCCGTAATTTTCTCTATAAAGAGTTTTGTTCAATCAATAATACTTTATAATATTTCATTTGGTCAATCGAATACACTAAAAATTACGTTTCATTTATTTATTATAATACACTTTATATACTCCTTAGCATATGACCCTTTTGTAATTTTACAATGTACACAAACATGAAAAGATTCTTGTGGAATCAGTATTAGAGGGATTACGATTACCGTAACGTTTGCATGAACTTCTGGCTTGGTCATGTAATCTTGGCCATCCAATCGGTTATGGCTTCCACCGAGGTGAGGCACTAAGCGCTTCATATCGCTCATCATGATCGGAGTAATTTGCGAACCGAAAGAGAAGGTCGATATCACGTGTGACATGTTTATCAGTGAAGCGTCGAACGAGTGGGATCCCGAACTTGCCGAAATGACGAGGTTTCCCGGAACCTGTGTAGTAGATTACAAGCTTAACGAAATGATGGTAAAAACGTAAAGATTAAACCGAATCAAACAGACCAAGTAAATATCACGTAGACCAATATGTCTAAATCTCCTAATAGACTGCTTTATAGGGACTTAAGTTTATAGGAACAAACAACTGTGGGTCCTATAAGGTGGTGTTATAATAGGATGTTAGAACATATTTGGGCATCCTAACAAGTTTCTTTTGCCACTTTTAAAATAAGGTGTCATATTAACATTTTGAGCGAATTACATATTTGGTCCCTATGGTTTACATTATATTGCACGATTGGCCCCTATTTTGAAATAGTTATGGAAAAGGTCCCTATGGTTTACATTAGATTGCACTATTGGTCCCTAACTCTAACTTTGTGTGAAATCAATCTGTTAAGCATAGGGACCAATAGTGCAATATAGTGTAAACCACAGGGACTAACAATGCAATATAGTGTAAACTACAGAGGCCAACAGTGCAATATAATGTAAACCACAACGACCTTTTCCATAATTATTTCAAAATAGGGACCAAGAATGCAATATAGTGTAAACCACAGGGACCAAATATGTAATTCACTCTAACTTTTTTATAAGAGATATCCACAACTTGGTTAGCTCTTTGGACACTTGAACTTATTTAGAGGCCAAATATGTCTAAACCAGTAAAAAGATATCCACAGCTTCTTTTTTTTATAGTCAAATTATGCCACCACTTGAAAAGAAAATGTTTTTTTTTATAGTCAAATGATGTCACCACATCTAGGTCGGCCTCAATGTCTTATGAACACATCTTTTTATAGGACATTTGTCTTTATATGACATTTTTTTCTCTAAATAGTTGTCATGTAAAAAAAACCTAATAAAACGTTTTATCTCAAAATCGTCATAAAAAACCTTGTTAAGACGCCCAAAAGCGGTCAACTTATTATGACAACTTTACATAAGACACACAATTGTTTCATCCAATAAACTTAAGCCCCGTGAGACACATTTAGGCGTCGCTTGTTTTTTAAGAGGTGTAAAGTCTGATTTCTCATCTGAAAAATAAGAGGTGGATGGTGCACCTCTTAAAATTTCAGAGGACCGTAAGAGGTTTTCAGACCCTTCCTTAATAATAATACAAACGGTCTTAAATCTGCAAACCTCTTAATTTTCAGACTTAAGAGGTTTTAAGAGGTATTTTTTTTTAACCAACGGCCTCTTAGACATATTTGGCTTCCTATTTTCGTATAAAGCTACAAATCGCCATCTTTATGTTATAGAATTACCTTCTTGACCCAAACGAATCCTTCGATCCTACAACCTTCATGAGGCGGTGCAGGTCTTCTCAAAATATCAACTTGCACACCAGAAGAACGTTTGGCATCAAAAGCAATAGATGAAGCCAAGGCATCCAATTTCTGCATCAAAAGGAAACCGTTTTTGTAAAGAACCCTTCAAGTATAACACTTTATAAAAAGAAAGGGACTTTACCCCAAATACAGATAAAGAGAAATTTCGGTTTTTCTTACAAGAACCAAGCTATCCGTATCTCGATCTCCATAGTACGTTTCGTGAATGTGCATTCCGTGATTCTCACTGGTTCAAGAAAAACATTAGAGATTTACAAATTTACATTAACACGATCAAATTATGTGAACCGAATGTAAAGTTTAAATTATCTTTACAAAGATTATTAAAAGAAAAATGAGTTGATTCAACGCACGCATTTGACGAATAATCACTACAACAAAATCATCTTTAGGGACACCAAATATGTTCAAGTGTTCTAAGAGCATCTTCCAACAGCTATGCTATAATTTTTTTTTTAAATCAAAGCTTAAAATCTCTATAAGAATTTACATCCAACTGCATCAGCTACTCTATTTTAGGATTTCTACCTTTAACTATATTATTAAAATATTTAATACATTTAGAGAATATTATTTCTCTCTAAACATTTACTTATAAAGTCTCCTATGGGTGAGAAATTATAAAATATTGGTTCTCTTTCTTACATATGGAGTTGAGGAGATTTCTATCCTCTCTTTTCTCTAATTTAGCATATGATATAGCATAGTTGTTGGAGCAAAAATTTATCCAAAATCTCTATTTTAGAATAGTTGTTGGAGATGCTCTAATAGATTACTTTATAGGGCTTAAGTTTATCGGACCAAACAATTGTGTTTCATGTGTTACAATAAGTCGATAGGATGCTTTTGGGAGTCCTAACAAATCTTTATGACACTTTTCAAGTGAAATGTCTTGTATTAGCTCTTTATGAATGTGATTTTGTAAGACACTTTTCAAAATAATATCATGTAAAAAGACTCATATGACACTTTATTTCAAAAGTGTCCAAAAAAACTTGTTAGCACCCAAAAGAATCCTATCAACTTATTGCAAACACCTTTACATAAAACACGTCATTGTTATTTTTTGGAAGGGTGTCCTGGGCTACCCGCAGACTAATTCCAACAAATTATAGATGTAAGACATCAACCCTGAATCCCTGATAAACTCAGTGGCCACAAGCCCACAATTGTTGTGGACGGCTGGAATTGAACCTTGAGGGGATGTTCCACTACATCTCCCTGAGCCTCAACCACTACGCCATAACCCTTGTGGTTGCAAAAGTAATTTGTTAGAAATTTAGATATATTGGTGTCCTATAAAGTAGATTTTGCTGTTCTCAGTCCCAAGAAGCACAACATAATTGAGTTTATACTAAAATGTAGAAGCATCCTAATACAATACTTGATAGGACTTGTTTATATAAAACCAAACAATAAAGCATCCAATCTAAAAGTGTATAATAAGTTCATAGGAAACTTTTCAGCGTTTTAACAAGTTGTTTATGGAACATTATTTGAAACAAATGTCCTATAAACAGAAGTGCCCTATAAAAAGATGGGGTTTACAGGACACTTCTCAAAAGGGTCATAAAAAAAAGCAAATACAACAATTTATTCAAAAAACGACCTAAAAAACTTGTAGAAAGCGCTAAAAGCATCAAGTAAACCTATTACAACACTTTTAGATAGGATGCTTTATTGTAGTGTTTAGTCCAATAAAATCTTTTTCCTAGAATGCTTAGCGTCCTATAACCCAAATTTTGTTGTAGTGGAACATCTGTCCAAGATGAACTAATTACAAACAAGTTGGTATGTATGTGTGTATACATATATATCTAGAAAGATGTGACAACGGTTGCTTACTGAACATCCGTGCCCTTACGGTAGATTCGGATAGATGGATAACCTTGTATGTGATGCCTGAAAACCAATAGAAAGTAGATAAAACATAGCACAATAAGGCGAAGGATCATGTGAGAAGTTGAGTTAACGTGAGAAACATGAGAAGTGGTTCTGAACCCTTGTCACTTTTAATCTCAAGCCCACCCATGAATCGCGCTTCATCCTAATGTGCATCCTATGGCTGATAACCACTTCTCATGTTCACTCAACTTCTCACCGGAACCCAAACCCAGAACAACGAAGTCGAGCTGATAACTTTTAGAGTAAATTACAATTTTCGCCCTTGTGGTTTACTAAAAATTGCGATTTTCGTCCTATGGTTTAAAAATTAAGGTTTTCATATGGTATGTGATTCGTTGCTATTTTCGTCCCTATGATTTACAATGTATTGTTTTTCGGTCCTTGTAGTTTACAAATCTTTACTATTTTGATCCCCTTGTATTTAAAGGTAAGCATTAACCCAGGATGAAAAAGGCAATAAGTTGCAAACCACAGGGACGAAAATCGCAATTTTTACAAACCATATGAACGAAAATTGTGATTTACTCTATAACTTTTATAAGTGTCACGATATCCCATTGTTGGGATTTTAAGCGTATGACACGAAAAGCACGATCAAGTTATCAACCGGTGGAAAATAAATTTAAACGATTACCTTTTACACAGTTCAGCTTCTCTGGTGCAGTCAACACTTCCAACAATAATTCGGCCATCGTGCTCTGGATGATATCTAGTAACACAACGGTGAGTGAGTAGCTAATAAAGAGAACGAAACATCGTTCAGCGAATTGAACTTTGTTTTGAGAAGTACGAGAAGAAGGTGAATTAAACAACCTTTGTCTCATAACTTTGGCCGTTTTCTCCCATGCGGGTTTCTGACATAAATAAGCAAAATAGAAAGAAAACAAAAGGTGTTAAAAAAAAAATTCGTATGATGTAGAATAGCTCTTTCATCTTAAGGTAGCGTTTGGTACGCAGACAAGATTGGACAGGACAGGACGGGACTGGACTGGACAGTACTGGACAGGACAAGAGAGTAGGCGAGGACTGGACGGGACGGGACAGGACTGGACAGAACAAATGTTTGTTTTGTGTTTGGTACGCCTAGGACTAGACTGAACAGAACTAGACAAGTTCCCTCAAAAAATTGTTTGATGATTTTATATATCACTTAATAGTTATAATTAACACAAATAAACTAAACTAGTAAATTATAAAAAAAAATTACACAATTAATTGTCATAAACGTAAAACACACACACACACATATACACATACATATATGATTTTTATGTAACTAATGTTGATGGTTATGATAGAGGTGTCGGTGGTGGCAGGCAGTAATACTAGTGATGATGGTGGTGGTGGTGGTCGGTGGTGGTCGATGGTTATGGAGAACGTGAAGATGGTGTGTAGTGGTGATGGTGGTTGCAGTGGAGATGGACAATGTAAAGTTGGTAGATGGTGGTGGTAGGTAATTGTTGACAGTTGCAGAGGTGGTGGAGGAGGTTGTTGTAGTGGAAGACGAGGTGGATGAGGTTGTTGCAGTGGAAGACGAGGTGAAGGTGGCCGATAGTGGCTACCGGTGGCGGCGACGGCCACAACTAGTGGTGGTAAATACGAAAACAAATATCATATTGAAGTTATATATGAAACAAATATTTCTGTCCCATGTTGTTCCACCTATTTTGGTGGAACAAAAAAACAGTCCTTTTTGTCCCATGCTGTCCCACCTTGTCACAGTTTATGTCCTGTCCCATGTCGCACCAAACGTGGGACAGTGAATTCCTGTTCTGTCCCATGCTGCACCAAACGTGGGACAGACAGTTTTGTCCCGTCCTGTCCCACATACCAAACGCAGCCTAAAAGAACACTTTTAAAATAAAGTGTCGTATTTGCTATTTTATACGACACTATTTGAAAAAGTGTCCTAAAAACTTATTGTAACGCTCTAAAAGAGGACACTTTATAGTTTAGTCCTATAAACTTAAGTTCTATAAAGTATTTTATTAGGATGCTTAGACATTTTAGGCGTCCCAAAACCAATTTTATTGTAGTGTGTTAAGTAAAAAGTAATAAAAAACGGGGAGCGGCCCTCGTTAGAAAAAAAAGAACTTTTTTAGGTAACAAACAATTTTCTTTTTGTAATTTCTACCATAGTTCCCCTCAGTGATTTTTCATATGGGGTCCCAGAAAACTCCCGAAATCAACCAAAAAAACTGAAAAAATCCCTCAAAATCACCAAACAAAAATTAGAAATCCCTTAAAATCAACCAAGAATACTTTTAAATCCCTTGAAAAGGTGGAATCAGACTAAAAATATAACAGATGACTTTATGAGCAACTAGTCTATCTTAAAGGTTCTCCCACCAGAAAAAAATCTTGGTTCCACCACTGTCCATCTCATAATCACGGGTAGAATTGGAAAGCAGACTTATACTTTTAAATAGAAATACAACACTTATTTGGAACAAAGGGTGCAATCAAGAGGAGGAATACGCATACCAGGCGGTTACTCCAGTGGCACCACGGAGCATAAAAATTTACGACTACAATCGGATGCCTGCAATTGACCCATAGGGGAAGTGTTAAATATCCAATAATCTCGAGGGTCCTATTTCCCAACCATAAAAGTTACTTCGCTTACTCATGAATAATTCTATCAAAATTCCGCTCACTTAGTGTGAGAGATCCTTCACCATATCCCTCATCAACCTTCTCATCATGCTTAACCGTATGAGTAAATGGCTCATAATCAACTTCAAAGCCAGCCGTTTCAAAATGTTGATTGATTGAATACTTACGAACTGTTTTTGTTATGTTTAACCTGTTCTGCAAATAACAGGAGCGGGACTTTAGGCCTTGTATAGGAGTTGATTATGAAAAAATTAGCTAAGATACGAAAACACCATTAAAAGGCAATGTGCGCTACAAGAAACTTGTAACCTTAACGCTTTTACCCACAGAAAAAGGGAAAACAAATTAACATGAATGCCAGAGTGCATAAATACAAGATATGTGCACATTATTGGGTTGATTGAAAATATATGATAAAACTACTAGATTAGCCATGAGGATGAAGAAGGATCCGTGTGTAAGATCCCACATTGGTTGGGGAGGGGAATGAAGGTTGCCTTATAAGGGAATTGATACCTCCTCTATCAGACGCATCTTAAAACCGTGAGTCCAAGTATGTGGACAAAGTGGACAGTATCTAGTATGGTTGGCATGGGATGGTGGTATCAGAGTCGGGAACCGGACTGGTGTGCAAGCGAGGATGTGCCATGGGGAGGGTAACAGAGGTTGCCTTATAAGGAATTGATGCCTCCTCTATCAGACAAGTTTTAAAATTGTGAGTCCAGGTGTGTGGACAAAGCGGACAATATCTGGTATGGTTGGCATGAAAAAAGCCGTCTAGAAGAAATAGCAGTCAACAATTAAGTTAAGATCAATGGAACTCACCGTTCCCACGACATCACTCACATCCACGGACGCAAACTCGCATGATAAAACTGGGAAACTGCATTAGAAAAATTAACAAATTTTAGCCACAAAACCAAACTAAACGCCATTGGTTCTAATGATTGAAATGTGATTATAGACTTATAATCTAATCAACTTCTCAAGATGAACATGAAACCAATAAACGCAATTAATGGAGTCAACTGACTACAAACTATAATCCCTCGGGTGGCTTCGCATGGAGGGGGAAATTGCATAGAAAGGGAATACTCACATTTTCAGTTTAAGGTTCATGCTTTCGAAATCAACATTTAGGTGCTGTTTATTTTGTAAATGGTCCGAAGTCTTATTTTACTTCTGATTAATAAGAGGTGGTGCCGAAGTCTGAAATCTGAATCAATAAGACTGTTAGTTTTTGTAACGTCTGATTTGATCTCGATTTGAGTCAAGATAGATTTCGAGGTTGTATGAACTTGGAGGCTGCGTATTGAGAGAAAGGAGACAATATGTGAACTTGATGGCGATTAAGAGGCGTTTA
Source organism: Centaurea solstitialis (assembly GCA_030169165.1). NCBI lineage: Eukaryota > Viridiplantae > Streptophyta > Magnoliopsida > Asterales > Asteraceae > Centaurea > Centaurea solstitialis. The sequence goes on along the minus strand of CM058043.1, from coordinate 24,567,804 downwards.
AAAAGCTAGCTTACCACTTCTTATTTTTGATGTATTTTAAGATTTAGAAGGGTCAAAAACGGTCCGAATGTGAAAAGTTCTAACCGATTAAGACTTAAAGAGGTATTGAGGGTTTCTTTTTTCAAATCAAGCGTCCCCTAATTAGTGTCCACACTTTTATTCAAGCAATTAAGATGCATTTGGACTTGAATAGTTTTTTTCTAAAACTGTGGCTTAGAACATTGATTAAGTATAAATCAAGAATTGCCTCAAAGTATGCACCTTTTCTATGCAATTTGTCTTTCTGAGAGATATGGGCCAACATGGTCATCAACACATTTAGGCATTTAGCTATAAAGACAAAAGGGGTCTAATCCCCAGCAAAATGACCATCATTAAATCTCTCTCGATAATATAACTATCTTTTATACTCATTTTGCTTGGCAAACCTGATTAACGAGATTCATTAGCCTGCTCATAATGATGTTAGATTCAATGGAGCCTACCTGAGGTTAAAGTCGATGCGTAAAGAGTCCTCAATAGAGCTTTTATCAATTATGATAGCAGTTGAGGTACTGATGGCCAGAAAGTTTTGCAACTCCTGCATTTAAAGTCATGGTTTAGTAATTCACAAATACATGTCTGATGTCTGTAAGAGTTCATTACAATGTATAAACCAATAGCAAATGAAATCATAAGGAATCATGTTTCAATAAGAAAACATATGAAAAAAATAATGCCACAACCAGAATGAGTATAGCATACATCTAGGCATGAAGTCTATAGACTTGAAAAAATGGTGGTGGTGGTGGTGGTGGTGGTGGGGGGGGGGGGGTGGTGTATTTCTTACCATTCCAAACAAAAAAATCATGGAAATGGCTGCTACGATGGAAATTCCGGCACCTGATAGCGATGCCTCTGTCAAATCTCTTGGAGTTTTCCTGACAAAAAGGGTAAAAAAGATTGAATAATCAAGTAGAAAAAGGTGAAAGTTTTGCCAATTTTTCCATTGCACACCCAGTGAAAGTTAACCACGGATGCACAAAAATAAGATCAAAACTCAGAAACTTCTGATTACATTGAGCAAATCCGATGCAACCGTTTGATCAACTTGACAGAAAAAAAAAAAAAAGAAGTATAATTTACACTTTTTGACCATAAGATTCATGCATACTTCCATAGGGTCTGGTTCAAGGGAAAGCCTCAAGAGAACGGAAAACTGAGAAACACCCTCGTAGCCCTTTATCTGGACCGTATGCACTTGTGCGTCAAAGTAGTTTGTAGTATACAGATGTGCATAAAAACAACTTAACATTCTTTGGTCCTGATGAATGGCTATGAGGGTGTTCCTTAGTTTCTGTTTTTTTAAGGTTTTCCCTTTTAACTTCCAGTCTACTTCTATAAAGATGTCTATTTCTATTTCATTATATAGAAAACACCAAAGCACAAACTGTTCACTGTGACCAATTATCAAACACTTGGCGTGCAACAAAAAACACATCATAACAAAACACAACCCATGACATTAACAAACATCAACAAGATGGATATAACCAATAAATGGCAACGGTTACCTGAAAAAATCGATGGATTTTATCTTTGCTATAGAAATCATGGTTGAGCGATTCATCTATGACCTAAAATCTAAAAAAAGATTGAATCAAAATCAGGATCTTCCGTTCCCCAATCCAAAAACCCTTGTTTCCAATCTCGTGTGAATGATCTGTGATTTTCGTTTCTTTTTTATTGAAAATGGAAGAAGAAGAAAAAAACCCTTTTGCTATACGGATCCAATTCGGCATTCGAATCGGTATTGGGTGGTGCATTTTGATTTTTTTTCAAAAATTAATTTGATTACACCTGAAATTGAGGGAGGGTTTGAACAGATTGAGGTTGATATTGGGTCTATTGGATTTCATCCGAGCTTTTTGGATGGTCAAAAGTGAGCTAAATTTGGGGGAATTTCATGAAGAACGTTGGTGAAAATTAAGTAGATTGATCAAGGAGATATAACGAATGATCGGCTTCAAGAGAAGAACAAAGAATTTGAATGATCTTTCGATTCCATCTAATTGGTCCTTTCTTTGAACCCTAATCGAGCTATGGAATGATTATCCGAAATCGAAAAAGAACACCAATGATGAATTGACCGTTAGAAATATTTTAATTTAAAAAAAAAGGAAGGAAAACAGGATCAACTATTTGCCGAAACCAACAACTTGATCCCACCGCGGCACCGCCGACGTGTCGTAGCTCGCCGAGAAGCCCGAAACCCACCAAGTGAAGCTCGCCGTAAAATCGATGGAGCTACCGATAGCTTTAGAAGGCTATCGGTAGCACCAAGTGGGCAGATTGGGCTCCTCTCACCGTTGTTAATTGGGATCCTCGGGTTGTATTACGCTTGAATCAGTTTCAATCGGGCTTATGCAATGGTTTCCGACAGTGGGTTCCCCAACCCACTCAGCGCGATTCTCTCTCTCCTTTTTTCTTTTTATTGAAATATATGTTGAGTTTATTGGGATCTGGGATGTGATACTTGGTAGAGTCGACTTTTTGTGGATATAGGTGATGTGGCAGAGTGGATTTGTGGGTTGGGTGGGCTGCAGTACCGATATCCTAACATCTCCGTCGAACGATTAAAATTTTTACGTTTATAAAAGGTGCAATCGTATTGTTGTAAAAAAGATGTCATCAGTTTCTACCTCTTAAAAAATCAAAAAGAACTCTTGAAATCAATTAAACTAGGAAAAGAATCTTCAAATCAACCAAAAGACAGGGGAAAAAAGTCTTTAGAAATTGATGAAAACTTAAATTGCGTTTGGTCATGAAAAATTTTCCATTTCTTTAAGGAAAATGAAAATTTAGGAAATGCGTTTAGTTCATTCAGTTTTCAAAAGTTTTCCAAAAAGATAAAAATTATATGTTTTCTAACTTATAGATAAATTAGAATACTAATTTTAGTGGTTTTCTAAACACGTATTTCGATTTTCTATAATGTAAAATGAAAATTTCTCCGTTTCAACCAAACACATTCTCTAAAATTTTCATAAAAAACCTAAATGAAAATTCAACTCCGTTTGCTAGAAATGTTTTAGGAAAATGAAAATTGTTTTCCACAATCAAACGCACCTTAGAAATCCCTCAAAATCAAAAAACAAACTTTAAAATCCCTTAAAACGGTTGAATTAGGCTAAAAACACATTGAACAATATTAAACGTTGGTAAAAAGATGAAAAACGTTGATAAAACCATGCTTTTTGTAGTTATCCTTTTTCTATATGATGTGGTGTTGCCATATAAGAAAATTCATGGGTATGTCTTTGGAAAAACACTTAATCTTTACAACAAGAACACCATGAAGATTTACCTTCACAACATTTGCTTTGAAGTTTCAATGTTTTTTTAAGGGTGTTCGAGCCAAAGCAGACTAATTCTCGACAATTTTAGGGGCTAAACATGGCTCCACTTAAATGTTCCCAGGCATGCACATGGGAAGGCTCGAACTCGGTTAGAACACTATGAACCTCCGAGTGATAACCAAATTGCCACAGCACTGGAAGAGTTGAAGTTTCAAAGTTATTTTGTTGATTTTTATAGATCTCGTAGAAACAACTTAGTCTCACGTAATCTTAAGTAGCGATTAAAACCAAAAAAATTTCATACTTAATTTATAAAAAAAGATCTTGAATAAAATCCTCTACCACAAATCCTCATGGTAGAAATATTAGAAATATAAATGGAAAATCAAAGAAAGAGCATAAGAAGCGCATCTAGTGTAGTGGTATCATAGTACCCTCCCACGGTACTGACCGGGGTTCGATTCCCCGGATGCGCATTTCAAAATTTGTTACTTTTTTTGAGTAAATTGCAATTTCAGTCCTTGTGGTTTGTCACAATTTTTGATTTAGGTCCTTGTAAAATTTTTTATTGCAAGAAATCTTGCATGATATAACAAAATGTTGTGTACCGAAGTAGTCATTCGATCTTTGAAATATATCATTTTATGCATGCCGGTAAAGTTATCAATTTATCGATCTTGAGGATTGTTGTTTTTTTTTTTTTGGGGGTTTTTCTAAACACCAATGTCTTAGTTTTTCCATAACCTTTTTCTTCAACATTAATATCAGGTTCTTTTTTTCTCAAAATCTTCATCTTCAAGGTTAGGGTTCTTTGTTATGGTTTTACTTTTCTTTTATAAAACGGGGTCTAATTCATGACCAAGAAGCAAAACAAATCCAGATCTAACGAAAGGGAGAAATAACGACGATCGCACAATCGCACAATCTTTTAACATGAGCTTCAATTTCAAAGAACTCGCCCTAACTTGATCTACTCTGATTATGCATGTCAACTCGATACAAATTTTCCGGCATCAAAACAAATTGTCCAAATTCATTAGATAATGTGTAATTATCACTGTGTACTCGAAGTAGATGAAGAGGATTGCGGTTAGGGTACGAGGTAAGGGGACGCTTGGGAAGTTGAAGGAAATAATGCATATTGGTTTTTTTTTTTTATTCTGATAAAAGGATAAATAAATTTTAAAACCAATTTTATATTAAATATTCCCGTCAATTGATAAATTAACAAAAAAGGAGTTGCATGTCATGTCATTTGTCAAGTCAGCATTCTAACCACTTAATGGTTGAGTCGGTTACCTGGGTACTTAAATGTTTGATATTTCACATTTCACATACCAAAATGAATATTTCAATAGTACATTAACCAAAATAGGAACAAAGTAAAAAATGTGTTACCTATTCATGCAACTTGCCCTTAAAACCAAATTAATCCGGTACATCTCACACACAGGTAGAGTTAGGGGTAGAATGTACACAGACTTTGCTGCACTTCTCTAAAGTGCATAAGTTCCCGTCTTTCCAGGAAGGATGTCCATCAAGGAGAAATCATGAGAAGGAAAGCCTGCAATAAGTCAAACATGGAGAAATCAACCAATAAAGATGACATTTATATATAAACTCGGGTTCAAGGAAAAACCACACAAAAATGGAAACTTGAGGATCACTCTAACAACCATTCATCTACATAGTATGTCCATGTGTATAAAAGTAATTGAAATTGTTTCCTAGTTTCTATGCACATGTGCATTTTATGCATATGTGCATACCAACCAAATTCAAATTACTTTTATGCACATGTGCATATACGGTAAGATGAATAGTTATTAGGACGTTCATCGGTTTTCCATTTCTTTGTGGTTTTCCCCTCATTATTAAATAGTTGGTTTTATAGAACGCCTTAACTATCTAAGTGTCCTAATAGAATACTTAAGTTTATAGAACCAAAACCTATAGATGTCCTATTTGAAAGCGTTATGGTAGGTTTATAGGATGCTTTTAAGCATTTTAACATAAAATTTGGAATGCTTTTAAAATAAAGCGTCATGTTAGTTTTCTACGACATTACTTGAAAGTGTCCTATAAAAATATAGGTTTATAGGACACTTCTCGAAAGTAGCTAATAGGACAGTTCTCAAAAGTGTCTTATAAAATAGCATAGGATGTTTTATGGTTTGATCCTATAAACTTATGTTCTACCAAGTATTTTATTAGGATGTGTAGACATTTTAGGCATACAGTAAAGTCAATTTTGTGGTTTTTCCTTGAACCCAACCCCATATAACTCATATGTAAGGGTTAATTACCTTCTTGTCCACCTAGAATGTAAAACGGGATATTAGCAATCATCTTCGTTCTTCCCTCGCTCCAATTGATTGTTCCCGGCTTCCGTATCGTCCCACTTGATGGTCCCGAGGGGCCGAGCACAGACAGACAAATCGCAGGTTCATTCATTAACCCTAAATAATCCCGAGCTCGCTTCCAAACACGTGCATCAGAGATACGCGAATGAGCCACCTGTAATCCACATTCACTTCAGCTACTTCAATTAAGATCGCCATTTAATCGATTAAAAGGTGTAAAATTTCATCCGTAAACGTTTATTTTGGGACGGAGGGAGTAACAGCCTAAAACCAACCTTGCCGAGTGAAACACGCGCTCTGGGGAGTAATTCACGATGGTGTGTTGCAATCTTTGCTATGGCCGTCACGACAAAACAGAGAAGCCTCGACTGTGACGATCTTCTAACGGTTGAGCTACTTGCGCCAAGAACAGAATCTCCGACACCAAGACGGCTGCCCAACAGAAAGAATATATTAAAGAACATAAGTTAAGTTTCTTTTTAAAAAAAAATTAGATGAACGAAGAATGTTGTAATGTACCTTGATGAAAGATTTTCATACAAAAGTAGTTCTAGACTCTCGAAAAGTTCACGAGCTTGATCTTTGTGAGACTCCCCACCCCCACCGTGCTCCCCGATGGCCCAACATAGTTGCAACGCCAACTCGGTCTGTTGAGTAATATGAAACAAACTCAATAATCTAAATTGTGAAAGATTCTCTCATCCTCACTAATTAATTGCAGTCATTACAACTTAATCAGTTTTTACAGGACGCGAAAGTCTCTCTTGATACATTGCTTAATACGACTTAGGTTTATAGAAGCAAACAATTGTACGTCATATATGTAGAGGGATGTTCAAGGGAAAACCTCCATAAATATGAAAAACTGAGAAGCACCATGGTAACTGTTCATCTGGACGGTATGCACATATGCATACAAGTAACTGAAGAAGTATTTTGGTCTTATGCACGAGTGCGTTATGCACATGTGAATAACCAACAAATTGCTTACAAATTACTTGTATGCACATGCGCATAATATCCAGGGTGTTCCTCAGCCTTTTTTTTTGCAGTTTCCCCTGAAGTAAGTGTGTGTGTGTGTGTGTGTGTGTGTGTGTTATAATAAGTTGATAGTTGCTTGTTAAAAACCTGACCTTTTCTGGACTGTCGTAAGCTTCTCCAAGTCTGTCTACTATGGGCTTCTGCAGAATTACACAACGATATTTTATTTCTTCACACGAAGTATAATTATAACAACAATGACAACGATAATCCATACAAAAACATTGGTGCGAAAGTATTTTAGAAATATTTCAGCAGAAGAATACCTTCAAAATTGCAACGAACTCAGGGGATTGATGAAATGCAGCTAATATGAAGTTTAAAAGCCTCTTTCTTACCTATATCAGTTAAACGAAAATAAATAAATTAATTATTATTAATGTGCAAAAAAGCAGTTTACCAAGAAACATTAGTAATTTCAGTGAATTTACTTACCTCATAGGTGAAAATTTTGTCAGGAAATAGCTTGGAATTTCTATCGAGAAGCATAGGGATTAATGCGCATTTTAGAGCTGCAAACAAACAAGTATATATTATCAGATGTCCTAAAAAATATAAATGCTCGATGAACATCAAGTTATTTATATCGAAGTCAAGATGACATACAGTGGTTGACATCATGCAATGCTATTGAAAAATACACATCGAGAAGCCGAGGTGCCAATTTTAGCGCTTGCTTTAGTCTATCAGATGGAACAGCGATCGCTGCCTGCAGCGCCACTTCCATTCCAGGTGAAGTCCAATGGCGTTGCTGAAATATCAATCATATGATCGAAATAATATTAGAAATTCTCTCCAAATTGTACAAGAAGAAATAAAGATCAACTCAATTTATGTGAAACTTTATGGTCGGATTTCAATAAAGAAAATATCAGCAAGTAATGATACCATACAGCAAGGCCATCGTTTTCGTCTTTAAGAAGTTCAAGAAATAGCGGATCGGAGGTAATCGAATTGCTGTCCTCAGATTCAGAGTCTGCACCCCCATTGGTTGAACCAGTATATGCTTCATCCATGAGGGCCAACAGCATCTGTATTAAAAAACGAACGATCATCAGAGTTATTGTTTGTATACAAAAGTTTCAGGAAAATAAAAGAATATATATATATATATACCTCTGGAGCTGCACTCTTTTGTATCGAAGCGATGCTGCTACCAATTAATGGTCCAGAACTCTTTTCCACCTTTTCGAGAGCGACAACCAACACTATATTGAATTGCATAAATTAATTATAATGTTATAGGTGACGGATTGTGTGAGAAGTTGAGTTTATCGTGAGAAGCGTGAGAAGTGAATCTGAACCATTGATCAGTTTTAATCTCATCCCCTCCCATGAATTGCCCTTTAGAAGGGAATTGATCCGATGCATCTCAGTAATGTACATCCACTTCTCATCCAACGGTTGATAACCACTTCTCATGCATCTCACGTTAACCTCAACATACCGGAAGTCCGGAACCCAATCCAAATGTTATAATCATTGTGTTGTAAATTGATAGCAAAGCAAGATGATGAATCGGACCTGGTAAGTCAACAAGTGAAATAAACAGAGGAAGAAATGACCCGGGAGACATCAAGCCCGGAAATACTCTTAAGAAAGCTTTTTCTAATCTGCATCGGCAAAAAAAGATAAGATTGATCACCATCAAACCTGTGCTCACGTTTTCATTATATTTAGGTGGTCAGACGGAGGATTGTGTGAGAATAGGAGTTAAGGTGAGAAGTGTAAGAAGGGATATGGACCCTTGATCACTTTTACATAGTGTTGATCTAGTGGTTTAGATTAAGTCCCAAAATAACATGTGGCTTAGAAGGGTATTTTGGATTGATCTTCAATTAGGATTGATCTAAGGGTGGAGATGGCTTCTTACCCTTCTCACGAAAACTACTATTCTTACTGGAAACCTATACACACACACACACATATATATATATATATGGCTAGGTTCAAGGGAAAACCTAAACAAAACCGGAAAACTAAGTAACACCCTCATAGCCCATCATATAGACAGTATGCATTTGTGCATAGAAGTGATTTGTAATACGCACATGTGCATATAAACCAAAAAAAAGCTTAATTACTTCTATGCACAAGTGCGTACAGTCCAGATGAAGGGCTATGAAGGTGTTCCTCAGTTTTCCGACTTTTTGAGGTTTTCCCTTTTATCCCTCTCTCTCTCTCTCACAAGTATATGTATGTATCTATATATATATATATATAGATACATACATATACACACACATAAATATATATAGAGAGAGTGAGGATCAAATAAGAATGCTAACTATTTCAGAGAATAAGAAAACGGCCAAAACGCTCAAAATCACATGCGATTTTACATTAACGGTCAAAAACACGTGTGCAAGTGACTTTGGCCGCATCTTCAGGTCGTGGGGTAAAGTCACATAAATCACATGTGATTTTGTTACCGGAAACCAACTCTAGACGGTCAACAGTCATTGTGCACCTTGGCATCTTTTGTCACTGTACTTGAAGATATTCATAAAGGGCATCCTAACAAACCAATTAGTTTAAATTCTAATAAGGTTTTCTTGATGAACGGTCATCTTAAATGATTTCTAACATGGAATAAGAGATCTTTTGCACATAAAAATACTTACTTCTCCCCATTCCATGCAATCAGCTTCAGCATCAACGGATAAAATTGAGGGAGTAAGGTGGGAAATGAAAGCAAGATTTTCTTCTTGTTCAGGTTCAGAAAATCTAGAGTTGCTTCTGCAACAACAGGGTCTGCAAACTCACTGCAATCGATTTAAAAAAGATTGATATAAATGTGACTTCGAGATCACAAGTTCCAACTTAGAAACGGTTTTGTATCTTACCGGCTCAAGCATGAACGGAAGAATGTCCGGAGACTAGGATCAGCATCATGGAGAAGAAATTCTCCATAATCAAGGAAAAATTGAAGAATAGCCTGAGCAAAATAAAACTTAAAACCTTAGTAAAACAAGTCACATGTACAACAAGGATAAGGGGTTGTTTGGTTGATTTTCCATTAAATGCTATATAGATAAAGTTTTCCGTGTGGATTAATCCGCCTGTATGGATTGGGAAGGTTTTTGTTTGTGAACGTATTTTCTTAGATGGAAGGACTGTATTTCTCAATTGGGGGGAACAAGTTTTGAAGAAAAAAAAACTTGGCTTTCTGCATAAAGCTCCTCATTGGATAAGCTACATTCCATATCATTAAGCCACTACCAAATAGTCATGCATAGCTACCGCATTAAGCTCATTAAGCTACTAACAAACATGCTTACATGTCCTAAATCATAGTCAAGAGAGAAGATCAAAAACTAAAAGGATAGGTAATATCTCAATTATTCCTAAAAAAACCAACTAGTAAAAAACAAGTCACCTGTACAACAACAAGGGGTTGTTTGGTTGATTTTTCATTAAGTCCTCAATAGATAAGTTGACTGTATGGAGTAATCTGTCCATATAGATTGGGAAGTTTTTGCTTGTGAGCGTATTTTCGTAGATGGAAGGACTCTATTTCTTAATTGGGAAAAGCAAGTTTAAAAAAAAAACTTGGCTTTCTGCATAAAGCTCCGTACCAAGCTACATTCTTCATCATTAAGCCACTACCAAATAGTCATGCATAGCTGACCACATTAAGCTCATTAAGCTACTAAACAAACATGTTCACCTTCCCTAAATCATAGTCAAGATAGAAGACCAAAAACTAAAAAGATATGTAGTAATATCCCAATTTTTCCTCAAAAAACTACTACACTGCTTGCATAAGCTCCTCAACCACAATGTTGTCAATTTTTAACATATTTTAAAGCATTATCACATTATGAAATCCCATAATATAGCAACTAATCCCATAGGGACCTCTAAATTCAATTCCATACTACCTATAACGAATTGGAATAGAATCCAATTCCAATTCCAATTCCAAATCCTACGAAATCACACAACCCAAACTAGCCCTAGAAACTGAAAATTCGATTGAATTAAGTGGAAATTATCAAATTAAGAGATGAATTACCAACAAAAGAAGTCCAGAAGACGATCGAGAGTGAGAAATCGAAGAAACCGAACGTTGATAGATCTTATTGAGCTGAGGATAAACCCTAGCCACCAAATTCTCTGAACTTTCACTTTTGCACAACGCAGTAAGCTTCCTAACCTACACAAAAACAACAATCGAGTAGCTAGATTTCAACAATTATCCATTTACAGATTAAGAGATTAAGAAATTGTTGAAATTGTTGAAATTGAACTTACGGAAAGAAGAAGAGATTGATCTGAAGCAGGATCAGTGGAGAAATTGGACTCTCTAGCACTCGAAGATAATGTTCTTAGATGAATTTCCCAATCTTTATCTCCTTCCGCCATTATCGATGAAGATTTCTGAGATCGATTACAATGAACTAGAAGAAAGAATTCGTATGCTGGCCCACATAGTATTCGTATTTCTTAAGTTCCAATTACGTCGTCAAGGTTTGGGGTCGCCGTCACGTTAAACCCTATGACTCCGCTTTAAGGCTTGACTTGCATTGTAAAGCGTTATGGCACGTTACAACGAGTTATTTTATAAGGCTTAAGATTGTTTTTTATATATAACTTAAAGAATTAATGATAACTATGTATATGTCTTACGACTTGAATAGCATAAAAAGAAAACATTAAGACTAAAACCATAAATAGGTAAATCTTTAATCTCCATTTCATACATGGATAATCGAACATGAATTTTTTGAGGATTAAAGAAAGTAGTGACTAGATATCGTCTTTTATAAGTTCTATATATTGTATATCAATTATAACTATGTACAAGTATGTGTGTACCCCGCCTTAGGGCACGTTTTGAAAAACACCATGACCTCGCCATAACTCGTAAGGCTTAAGGCTTGACCTCGCCGCCACACCTCACGTTATTTAGAACCTTGAAAATAACTACAAAGACATAAAAATATTATTGTTATTTTGGTATAATTTGCTTCGTTTGAATTTTGATCATATTTCGTATTTTTCGATTTAGAAAGTAGATTTTCTAAGGTAAAAATCTTGTTGTAACAACCTCTTTAATCACATCCATTATATCAATGAAAACTTAGTGGTTGATGAGGCCTTTTTTCGGCTTTTCATAGATTTGAGGTTTTTCCATGAACCTCATGTCCCTCTATATGTATATTAATGCATGAAATAGGCTTTATATGTTTATCATGTAGCTTATTACTCAACGTCCATCGGTTCTTCCCTCCACTTGTTCGTTCATCTATCCCTCCATCCATCTCTAACTTAGTCAATTTTCTTGAAATGATTATGGTTTATGATGTTTAGTGAAACTTACACTCGAGGTTGGTATCTAGAGACACAAGGACCTTGGCAAGTTAGAATGTCTAGTGGAGCTAAGTTTGTCGACAACCAAGATTTTACAGATAGCATTTGTATGTTGAATTATCTAAAAGTTCTTAACTTGAATCTTGTAAAAATTTATGAAATGTTCTGATCCTTGTGTGTAGAGGAACTAATCCTCCTATCAGCGTGTATATATTTTTATTTTTACGCGTCATCCTAAACAAGATATGTAAGATGAAGCATCTAAAAGATTTTCATCTACTTCATTGTTTTCTAATTGAGAAATTGTTCGAAGACCTTGGATGTTTAGAATGCTTTAAAGTGTTGAATATAGAAGATACAAGCATAAGTCAACATCCAATTAGTGATATTTTGACGCAGTGAGAAACGCGGAACGGATCGATAAGCGTCAAACCCGAAAGGATAACGAGAATTACGAAACGTAAAACTCAAAACAAGAGAATAATCTCTAAAAAGACAAACTTTTATTGAATAATAACTTGAATTACAAAGAAGCCTAATAGCCTATTTATAATCTAAACAAAAGTGATAATTAAGTAAACTAAATAATCTAAATATCTTCTAATAATTATCCTAACTTGATGATTAAGAAAACTAATAAAAAGGAAACTAAATAATAAAGAAACTAGATAATATAACCTAAACTAATCAGGTAATAAAATACTTAAATAGACAGATCATGGCTATCTTTTCCGGATTGATCAGATGCGCAAAACGACCAGCGAGAAGCTCGCACCGCGAGCTGCTTCTTCGCGCCGCGAAGTCGGCGCTGTTCCGACATTGAATTTTCTTCCTTTTTCGAGCGTATCTGTCGGGTTTCCAAAAGTCCGTAAAAAACTCCAACATGGGTCGAAACTAATCTGCATCAGTCACCCCCACTTGAAAAGAACTCGACCCCGAGTTCACTCCAAAGTCGAAAAGATATTGTTGCGATCGTTTCCATGTAAGGGACACTTCATCGAGTTCGAATGGATAATACGCGACGGGAGTTGTTACGGTTTTAATTGGAGTCTTGATTGAAATATCATCTTTAACATCGATGTTCTCAACCTCCAATGATTTTGCCGGTTCGATAATTGCTTCGTCGTGTAGCGGCTCGATCGGGACGGGTGGTGGTTCGGCTACAACGGGGAGAATTTCCTTGTCGACTACCTCCGGTGATTGTTCTTCTTTTTCCGGCAAGATCTCAGCCACTTCTTCCGGAATAAAAGATTTTCTAGCTTCGAGGTATGATTCCCAGATGGACTTAGGATCGAGGTTGATTTTGATAGGCTCGAAGGTGGGAACTTCGATCGGATAGGAACAGTGACGGTGGTACGACATGGGTCGGTTACGGGATGGCGGTTTGACGGGTCTGTCTCTCTTCGGACGCCCGGTGATGAGAGTGGCGAGATGGGCGGTGTTGGTGTGGAGTGTGGTGGTGATTCGAGTGGTGAGGTTGGCGTGGGCGGTGTCAACAGTCGTGGCTAGAGACGCGGAAACGGCCGCGGCAATTGCCTCGATGTCTGCGGGGTGAACCCGGAGTGGTGGCAATGCCATCGGAAGGAAAAGAGACAGCAATTCTGGCTCTGATACCAACTGACGCAGTGAGAAACGCGGAACGGATCGACAAGCGTCAAACCCGAAAGGATAACGAGAATTACGAAACGTAAAATTCAAAACAAGAGAATAATCTCTAAAAAGATGAACTTTTATTGAATAATAACTTGAATTACAAAGAAGCCTAATAGCCTATTTATAACCTAAACAAAAGTGATAATTAAGTAAACTAAATAATCTAAATATCTTCTAATAATTATCCTAACTTGATGATTAAGAAAACTAATAAAAAGGAAACTAAATAATAAAGAAACTAGATAATATAACCCTAAACTAATCAGGTAATAAAATACTTAAATAGACAGATCATGGCTATCTTTTCCGGATTGATCAGATGCGCAAAACGACCAACGAGAAGCTCGCACCGCGAGCTGCTTCTTCGCGCCGCGAAGTCGGCGCTGTTCCGACATTGAATTTTCTTCCTTTTTCGAGCGTATCTGTCGGGTTTCCAAAAGTCCGTAAAAAACTCCAACATGGGTCGAAACTGATCTGCATCATATTTTAATACATTTTAATGTCAAATTTACATAGTACTTAACGTTAATTAGATACATAAAGTGTCTATTATAGTTTGGGTTGGTATTTAACTATGTAGTCCATTTAAGTTGAGAAAGAAAAAAGGACAATGAAAAAGGGATACAGAAATAAGCATTTTAAAACTCTTCTTTTTGGTCTCATTAATAACTACAATCAAGAAGAATAAAAGACATTAACAGTACTCTGTTCTATTCTATTTATTGGCACTTTGGCAAGAAGCAAATGACAAAGAAATATGGATTAGAAGCCTAATCATTTCATAGCCCACCAAAAAGGATAAATAAATATCAAAAAGGCCCAACATGAAACGCAAAAATAGGAAATGAGTTTCCTTTTTGTAATTTTAGTTCGTAGATATGTTTGGCAAGCTAGCTTATCTGGTAGCTGATAAGCTAGCGAATAGCTGATAAGCTAGCTGTTGATTGATAAGTTTGCTAGTAGCTGATAAGCTAGCGTATGAACAAATTATGTTTGGCAAAAGCTAGCTTATTAGTATGTAAAATGACCAAAAAGAGTATATTTGAATTTAGTAATTAATATTAATAAAAGTATAATTGGAAAAGGCTACAATAAGCTCCTCATAAGCTACTCAAAGTAGCGTTTCAAAAAGCTAGCTTCCTGGTACATGTTTGGATGGACTAGCTTATAAGCTAGCTTATCAGCTCCCTTATGTTTGCCAAACACAGCCTTAAATATTTAATATTTCATTTCATAGTTAATTTTTTTTATCATATATATTTGAATAATGAGTTTATAAACATGTGTTAGAGACTTGTTGAAACACTCTTAGATAACATATACAAAGATCTGGTCTTATAAATAAAAATTCCATAAAATTAACTTTATTAAAATATTTTTACACTTCTATGGTCTTATATACCTTTTAACAATAAAATAAAACATAGCCAAAAACCCCAAAAATCCTCCTTGAATGCTAATTACTTTAATGATAAAAAAAAGAGTAAACTACGGATTTGGTCCCTGTGGTTTTAAGTTTGTATTGAATTTGGTCCTTAGCCTTGACGCCGTCAACCACATCTGTTAGAGCCAAGGGTATTATTATCCTTTCAACCTTTTTTATATTGATTTTTTGTTTTTTAAATAAATCCAATCATTTTACACCACTGAAATCAAGCCACGTGTCTTGCCTATTTTTTATCTTTTTTAATTTTTAATAATTACAAAAATTAATTTAAAAGACCAAATATTATGTATATATTTTTGAGAGGGAGAGACATCAGCTCTTCCGACGAACGGCACCACCGTACCACCACCTCTTCTGACGAACGACACCATCGCACCACCACCTCTTCCGATGAACGACCACTAGGACCAGATTCGCGAACGACACCACCCCTGCACCACCATACCACCACCTCCTTGTGTAATAGTTTTAGGGTTTTTGATTTAAGTTCAAGATTTGTGGTTTTAATAGTTTTAGGGTTTTTTGATTTAGGTTGTGATTTAGATTACGCCGGAGAATCCCACGATGGTGAGGCTGCCATCGGTGGCTGGGGTGTGGGGGAGAAGGTAGGAGAAGGGAAAAAGAAGAAGAAGAGGTTGGGGTGTGGGGGAGTTCGTCGGAATTTGCAGGTTCGCCGGTGGTGGTGGTGGTGGTTTCACGGTGGTGAGTGTGTTGATGTGTGTGTGTGTGCGTTCCAGTGTTGCTGCCAACCGGAGATGGGTGACGGTGGCGGTTTCCGGCTGTTTAGGTCGAGGTAGGCGTGAAAAGTCGTCGGAAAACCGTGAGGGAGACTTCTCGGCAGTCTATATGAAGAAGAAGAAGAAGAAGTTTCACTTTGGGACCTCCAAGTTTTAAACTATATTTCCCTTGAAGTTTTGTTTTTTTACATTTTGGTCCTTGGCTAAAAAAATGTTAATTGAAAATATTAAAATAAGAAAAATAGCAAAAAGACAATTTTGTCCTCAAGTTTAACGGACAACTGGACAAATGTTAGAACTAGGGACCAAATCCAATAAAAATTGCATACCACAGGGACCAAATCCATAATAATCAAAGTTTAGGGACCAAATCCGTAAAAGGTATCAAACCACAGGGACCAAATCCGTAATTTACTCTAAAAAAAATTAAGGAACTAAAAGTTAAATAAGACCAAAACGTTATGAAATGAATCATTATAGTTATTTTATGGGATGATTTTCATAGTCAAACATACTATAAAGGAGAGAATACGTCTACAAAACAATCTAAAATCCATCTTATCTTATAACCCTTTTTTTTTCAGAAGGTAGTTTCCATATTTTCACAAATACGTATAGTTTTTTGCAGTTTGATAATTTATCTGTCGATTGAGCTACATGTTTAACACGTAATTTACTTTATTTCAGATTGTTTTTAATAGTCGTTTTATAATAAAAATGCAATGTCATGGTCCGTGCATTTGAAATCATAGCTTTAATAATAATATGTTTATTTCTTAAATAATATAATATAAAATTTGTAGCAACTACAAATACATTTACAACAGTAGTTGTTAATATTAGGGATTACTTATTCAAAATGTATCCAACTATCCCTAATATACTATTGTGTGTATTAACCTAAAAAAATTCCTTCTGTATATATCAAACTTTATTTATGAGTCTATTGTGTGTATTTTTAAGTCTATTATGTGTATCCAACTATCCCCCAATATACTATTGTGTGTATCAAAAATACACACAATAGACTAAAAAATAAAGTTTGATATATACAAAAAGAATTTTATTAGGTGGATACATACAATAGTATATTAGGGATAGTTGAATACATTGAAGAAGTATATTAGGTGGATACATACAATAGTATATTAGGTGGATACATACAATAATATACATACAATAGTATATTAGGGATACATATACAATAGTATATTAGGGATACATATACAATAGTATATTAGGTGGATACATACAATAGAATTTTATTAGATGGCTACTTTAATATTTCAACCAATTACACGTATTGAAGATATATGTTCAACGGATAGAAATAACATTTTATTAAGTATTTTAATAATATAATTAATTTTAGATCTTAGTTTTTTCCATACCTCGACTCTCCGTAAATAACCCAATATTAGTTCATAACAGCTGGTATAATAGAATAGCTATTGGAGTTTTGTGCAAATCTTTTAGAGATTTTAGCTTTTATTTTACTTTATAAAAAAATTTAGCATGACTGTCGAAAATGCTCTCATGAATCTAACGTTTAATACTAGTCCAACAAAATGTGATTTTAAACGTATAATATGAAATCGTAATATATATATAGGGGCAGGTTCAAATGTAAACCACTTTTTGGTAGTGAACATGAGGACAACCGAGAGCGTGGCGGATTACTAGGCGCCACGTCAGGTTCACGGCGGATGACTAGGCGCGATTCATGGGAGGACATTGAATTAAAGGGACCACACTCAATTTTTTCCATACCTCGATTCATGGGAACACACTCAAAGCCGCCTTTATTGACTAGTCTCCGCCACGTGTCGCGATCTCGGTTGTCCTTACGTTCACAACCAAAAAGTGGTTCACATTTAAACTTTCCTCTTTCTATATATAAATATATACAAACTAATAGGACATTTTAAATTAAAAGTATCATAAACGTCCTATAAACTTATTGAAACACTCTTAGATAAGATATACAGAAATTTGGTCTTATAAACAAAAGTAGTTTTATCAGAATAATTTTAACACTCGTAATACTCGATTTTGTTACAGTAAAATTAAAGATAACCATTAAAACCAAAAAAACCCCAAAAATCGATGAAAGTTTAAGGAACTAAAATAGTGTAACACCCCGCTAAAGCGGAAACACGAGGTGCGGCAGCTAAGATTTCATCGCGATAGGAGATAAATAACATCAACCATTTAAATTAAAAAGTCCAACGTTTACATCATTACAAATACATAACCAACCATGTTCAAGTTTTAAAGATCCAAAAATAACAAACAAAGTAAAAGCTTGATCGTGATATCACAAGTAACAACGGCCATTAACGACTACCTTCTATTTTCCTGAAAAGCATGTTAAAAATAAGTGTCAACTACAAGAGTTGGTGAGTTCACAGGTTTCATATGCACAAAACAATTTCGTATGCAAATTCGTTATCATAAATCCATCGTTCAAACTTTACTTGTCAAAAGACACATTTATGCACATGAGATAATATCAAGCTACTACTAAACCTAAACCTTTGCCCCAACGATCTACCTCAGAGGTGGTAGCGAACCACATGGGCGGAGCGTTCTCGCGAACTACCTCAGCGGTGGGACTAGAACCCCACATGTGTAGAACGCCGAACTACCTCAGCGGTGGGACTAAATCCCACATGTGTAGAACGTACATATGACTAAGTGCACCCTATACTCGTCAGTAATAAAAGGGCGGGTCCACTCTACTCAAATAATGCTATCCACTTAAGTCATTGGCTCTCAACGAGTTAATAGTAGTGTATTTAACGGAGGACTTTACTTAATATATCGTCATTGCATAACTTATTTGCTCGCAAACCAAAAATTTAATAACATTTTATCAACAAACATGTTTTTCACCCCAACACATAAAAGCGTAAAAAGGGGGCCGTGAATACTCACCTTGATAAGCTTAGCGATGCGATCAACGACGTGAGTTTCCAATCCGAGCCTAAAAGTACCCTAAACAATCATAGGTAATATAAGTCCTATATCATCGGTTCAAAAATATCCTAATTAAGCCCTATTCCGATATCCTTATATAACACCTTTACTTAATCTTATAAAGCTATTCATAGCATAAAACAAATTTTTAATAACAATTTGATAATATCCAAATGAGTGTGAAGTCTTGAAACTCATAATTCAAAATTTTGAAATATTCAAATGCTGACAGATTCATGTAACCTGTAAACATGCCACTTTTAAGCTATACTCCAAAAGGGAATGGGTTTCCAAATTTTTATCTACTGATGTTGGGTGTGTTAGCAACATTCCCACAAAATTTCACAATTTCTTGAAGTGTTTAACATGCATGAATAATTTTTACAAAAACAGTGTGCATAACTTTATTTCAGAAATACATGTCTGTAGTGTTTGGTCCATAGAGAATTGGTTACAACTCCAAATCTTGAAATTCCAAAGGGGTTTTAAAGATAACACAGAGATCTAACTATGGAGTTAAAAATCACTAAAAATGGATGAGTTTTGAGTAAGATATGCTCATTTCAACTCACATGAATGAATCTGCCCCTTTTGGACAGATTACACCATGATTTTGTTTTCACCATCAACATGCTCAAAAATGCACCAAATTTAATAATTCTGGATTCTTTGGAAAGCTAACTCTTTAAAATTGATTTTAGAATCAAAAAGTACGCACTTTTGACAATTCTTCTAAGAGATATGCATGCATCAAGTGGACACTAGTGAACTGACATTAAGCTGTTGAGTTATAAAAAGTTTTGTGTTGGTTGAGGGTCTTAAACTTGGAATTTTTGGATGATTCCAGTTGGGTTTGAACCCTAACTCACAAAATATCAACCCATAAAAGTTTTAGACAAAAACCAACCCATATGAACCCATTTTGGGTCGTCCAAAGTTACATACTCAAATCTGTCAGCTTCTGTCCACTTACAAAAACCCAAATTTCTAACCAAATAAACATGTAAACCTTAAAAATTTAGAGTTTCTTTGATATCACACTCAATACCACATCAAATAACATACCACAAACAATATTTTATACCAATATCAAAATGATTCTTGCATGCAATCATCCATCATTTTCCAGATTTATACAAGACTAAAATACCAAAAATTTGGGGTTTTTCACCCTTAAACTTGTGTTTAACATGAGGGTTCATGGGATTTGGTCTATGCATGGATATTTGATTATCCAAAACCTTCATCCTCCCCCTTAAACATCAAGAAATTGTTCTTAAACATAAACCATAGAAAAGTATGAAATCTTCTTGCACTAAAAGTGCTAGACATGAAAAAAAATAAAAAATAAAGAGGTGTTTGTTACCTTTATGAAGAACACTAATTAAACTTCAATAATGGTGTTTACTCTTTAAAATTTGGTGATGAAGATGAAGTTAGGGGCTGAATTGAGGAGGCTATGGAGGAGAAAAAGGAGAGAAGATGGATGGTTTGTAAATTTGAAATGATGAAATGAATTCTTGAAAATGAAGAAAAACTTTTATATATAAAAAAAAAAGAGGGGAGGGTAGAGGTGGCCGGCCACTAGGGCCCACCTCTAGCCCATCTCACACCCATTTTTTTTTAAACCAAGCCCAAGACAGTTAAATGAATAACAGTGTCGATTCGCGATAGGTTTTTCGGTAAAACCGACTTTTTCGAGAAAGAAGTTAGGTTAACTAGGATGGTTTATTTTAATTCCATTAAAACATTATATTTCATAAAATTTGGCTTTAATTAAATTAATTTTAGCGTTATATAAGATTATCGGGCGAGTACAGACTAAATCGGGATTTTCCGGGTGATTTTTCGGGATTTCTAAGTCATCTCCAAAATTTTTCGCATAATCAAACCTAATTCTTTCTAAATAGTTATAGAACTAGGTTTTCACTAAAATTATACTACAGTCTGTGCTTTACGAGTTGCTAACCTGAGAGCCGAATTTGTTCGGTTGTCACATTTACCCCCTGTTGAAAGAAATTTCGTCCCGAAATTTACTATTTGCCACTTGCCGGAGATTCTTTCGTAAAAGGTGAGGGTATCTGCTCTTCATAAAAGCTTCTCGCTCCCAGGTGTACTCTGGCCATGCTTTGAGCTCCAATGAACCTTGACAATTGGTATCTTGCTACGCCGTAACTATTTGATCTCTCGATCGAGAATTTCATGGTTAAAATCAAAGTAACCCTAGGATAAAGATAAAAAGGATCTTTGCAATCTAGTATGGCAATGGCAGATTGTCTTGATCCTCCAAGAGGATCAACAACCGCTCCTCCAGTCATGATTTAACCAAGAAACGCAACACAGATCACACTTGAGTAAAAAATGAAGTAATTATACGGACGGGATCCCTAACCACTCAAAGGATGGCCGGTAAAGCCAATTACTCCACTACTCAAAATGAATAAAGCATACAGAAAGTACAGGAAATAATCACAATAAAAAATACAAACACAAGTTATTACGCATAAAAGCATCAACCAAAAAGAAACAACACCTCATGGATAACGGTAAAACAAGAAAGCAAGTACATGATATAGAAAATGCCCTACCTATAGGCCAAGATCAATGGCTCAAAGATCTTGCTACTGATAGAAGAGAAAAGAAGACTTACAGTGCCTTAAGGAAACAAAACAATCATTATGAGAAAATGCAGCGGAAACAACTCCTCCAACAACACTATACCTGCATCAGTAACACTTGGGATGTGTTCCGGTCCCCCACCTAGGACTTGGAGTCTCCGTGGGCTCTCAACCGTCTCGACCCGTACCCGTTGGTCGGCGGTTGAAGCGGTTTGGTCGGGTGGTCCTCTCACGGCGCCCGTTTGACTACGGGTGTTCGCCATACCGATCTGTCATAACAAATGCACGAGAATAGGATATGAATAGACTACTTACGAATTTCAACATTTATCATCATCATAATAACAGTTACTCAAACACTCGCGTACAACGCATTCATAGATCAGTAGCTAGGTGATTTATGAATTAATCATACATAAGCATCCTCGTTACCATCACCACAACTTTGAATAAACGTGAGTTCGTAATCCTATTGCTCTCCCCACCTAAGGTTCTACCCAAGGTATGTATCGTATTTACCAGTTTGCTAAGTTTAAGTCTAGGCATACTACAGTGACTACCTAGTTCGCTTAAACTAAAGCTCTGATACCAACTTGTAACACCCTAAAAATCAGGGCGAACAAAAACTTTCATTAAACAGAAAGATGGTAATATAATGTTCGCCAAGGCGTGAGCTCTTCCCAAAATGGGGTATAATAGTAGTGTATAATTACATGTTTGTAATACCGACACGCAATAACAATAACCAACTAATCTATTCCTACTCTAGGAAAAGATTACAAAAAGGGTTATCGTTCTATGATCGCCAAAAGTCTAGAGGACCGGCCTCTTCACACTTCCCCCGAAGCTCACTCCCAATCCCGGCACCTACTTAGAAACAGCGTCCCTTGTACCTGAGAGACACATCGACACCAAGCAAGTGTTAGGCTAAAGGAGCCTAGTGAGTTGTATCAAATAAACATCATACATATAAAAGCATGTTAAGCCATGTAAGATACACGAGAGTGTATTAGCACAAAATGCATCATATTAAACCGGATTATCTTTTATCTTTGAAAAACTGTGGGAGCGTCCCACTTTCACTAAGAGCCTCATACTGTCCCTGCTCGTAAAGAGCTGCATACTATCCCTGCTCGTAAAGAGCTGCATACTATCCCTGCTCGTAAAGAGCTGCTACTATCCCTGCTCGTAAAGAGCTGCTACTATCCCTGCTCGTAAAGAGCTGCATACTATCCCTGCTCGTAAAGAGCTGCATATATACCTCGATGCTGGATTTAGCATAGCATCATTAACAGAGGTACATATAACGAGGTACATATAACGAGGGTCTCAAGCCCTTTACCTCGTTTCCCATAATCCAACATATTCGGATATCACATCCTTTCGTATAATTTCATCTACTTCATACAAGCCAACACGCCCGGAATTCAATTCCTTCGCATCGTTCCGTGGCATAACATAATAACACGTATTTTTCACCAATACATTCATCATATATTCACATGGGCATACCTCACGCATTCGTAGCATAAAATGGTTTATTCCATGTATATAATGATCTAAGTTAAGCCATACATACGAGATTCATCACTTATTCATTTCATGGCAGATCCTAAACCTAGAAATTTAGGCATTTCATCCAACACACATATGCACCCATAAATATCAAGCAAGACGCGTAATATCAAACAAGATGATGTGCTCTCAGTTTTAACAAAACGATTTTAGCAACTCACCTTGCAGCTCGTGAAGCCAAAAGCCCTAAAATTCACCAAGAACCCTAGTTTAAAGCTTGGGTAAACACCTAAACTTGAGGGTTTGTAACCAAAAACCCCCAAATCCAAGATTTAGGTCGAAATGTGGGAAAAACCTAGTAGGATTCGAACTGAAACCCTAGAAATCGAGCTTCTCCTTTTTCAAGCAACAATGGTGGTGGAGGTAGAAATGGAGAAGATGAAGTGGGTGAGATGTAGTTTCCACCCTAGCTAGCTCCAATCGTAGATCCAACCTCAAGATCTTGAAGAGCTTTGAAAATGGGGAGTGTAGAGAGAAAAATCAGCAATTTTGGTTGAGGGATGCAAGAGTTATGACCAAATGAAGGTAAGAAGGGTTTTTAACCCGTTTTCTCAGGTTAATATGCTTTCAACGTCTGAAGCATATTAACTTAACATGCTTTTAACCAAGGTTAATATGCTTTCAACATCTGAAGCATATTAACTAAACATGCTTTTAACCAAGGTTAATATGCTTTCAACGTCTGAAGCATATTAACTTAACATGCTTTTACCCAAGGTTTTTCGGTGATATTTTGCCTCGGCCATAACTTCTTCGTTACAACTCCGATTTCGATTCCGAATGGACCGTTGGACTCGTATTTCAATTTCCCCATCCAACAAGGCCATAAAATCTAGGTTTTAAATCAAAATCCTATTTTCCACATTCGTCTTAAAGGTTCTAAAGCCCGAAAATTACGGGTGTTACAACACATCACTAATATGCATATGATGTGGCAAATAGTGACAAGTAAGCAAAGTGAATCTAGACTAAAAAAGTGTCTAGGTTCATGTTTTGGCGGGAAAAATAGAAATTCGGCTCACAAGAGCGCGACACGTGTCGGCCAGTTATTCTTTTATTATATATAGATGTGTATTCTTGTTAAATTAAAAAAGCCCAAAATAACAAAAGCAATATAAGCCAGCAAAAAAAATAGACTAAAAGTACGGCAAGTTAACAAAGAATTTTAAGCATATTTGGTTTTAATGATAAAAACAACAACAATTACAAAGGGAAAAAGAAGTGTGTGGTTGTTGTCTATACAAGCTTAGGTACAAAACCTATCAAAACTATGTAGTTTTGATAAAAACCTAAAAGAAAAAATATTCAACACCAGCCTTTCAATCGACATGCTGCTCTCAATATGATTTCCACATGCAGCTCTCACAATCGATTTCTTCACCCAAATTGATTTCATTGGAATCGAGTTTCATAGCCATATTATCTTTCTTGTGCCAAACATCTCCTTTGTTTTGTTACTTGTGCAAACATAACCTCTTTACTTATGAAGCTAGTGCATACTTGGTACAATGAGATATGATTATAATTTGTTTTGAAGATTTGACTGCAGATGTATATCACATGTTGATAACTCCAAAATTATATATGTTTTGGTCGTACTTAATTGTTATAATTTATCCCGTTTCTCACCCATTTCTGATCTGTTTACTCACATTTTGGGCTAAATCATACTTTTGTAGGTTTTGGAGGCCACGGAACGGAAAAGTACGAAAAAAGGCGGAAAAGCGTGGAAAATGAGCAAAGTAAACTCAGAGGCTTCTTCGCGTCCGCGAGTTTTCAAGTCTGACGCCGCGAAGAGAGCTACTTATAGAAGATTCATGCTTTTCACTGACTTCGCGTCGACTCTGGAGATTTTCGTGCCGCGAAGTCGGCAAAGACCCTCGATGGAAGATTCCAGAGCTTGCTTAAAAAGGAAATTTAGGGTTGTTTAAGTGCCTTGCGCCGCGAAGCTGCCGCTTCGCGATCGCGAAACGAGCTCACGGAGCCTTTTAAATACTAGCCTCCTCCTTCAGTATAGTTTTCAGTAGCATTTGGTTTCATGGTTAAAATCAAAGTAACCCTAGGATGAAGATAAAAAAGATCTTTGCAATCTACTTTGGCAATGGCAGATTGTCTTGATCCTCCAAGAGGATCAACAACCGCTCCTCCAGTCATGATTTAACCAAGAAATGCAACACAGATCACACTTGAGTAAAAATGAAGTAATTATACGGACGGGATCCCTAACCACTCAAAGGATGGCCGGTAAAGCCAATTACTCCACTACTAAAATGAAAAAAACATACAGAAAGTACAGGAAATAATCACAATAAAAAATACAAACACAAGTTATTATGCATAAAAGCATCAACCAAAAAGAAACAACACCTCATGGATAACGGTAAAACAAGAAAGCAAGTACATGATATAGAAAATGCCCTGCCTATAGGCCAAGATCAATGGCTCAAAGATCTTGCTACTGACAGAAGAGAAAAGAAGACTTACAGTGCCTTAAGGAAACAAAACAATCATTATGAGAAAATGCAGCGGAAACAACTCCTCCAACAACACTATACCTGCATCAGTAACACTTGTGACTATATGAAAGAAAAATTGAACACGGCATGCATAAAAATACTAGAAAAAGAAGTTAGATCTAAAATTTGAGATACAAAAATACTAGAAAAAGAGGTTAGATCTAAACTTTGAGATACAAAAAAAGATCCAACAATACTAACAAGGATTATCTAAACAGATTTGATTTAATCACATGCAAACCAGCGGTGTCCATATGTTTTTTGAAATGAAATAAAATCAGAAAGGTTAATGACAACATTCAGTTAAAACTCACAAAAAAATTTGTGGAGTTTTACAGCAGTAAAAGGACGACAAATAATATGCACTTAAGCTAACATATCACAATATAATGGATCTGTTTGGGGGAAAAACAACTTCATACAGATCTACCATAAACAGTAACGGTCTACAGTAAATGAGTATGAAAGAAACATAGATCTATAGTAAAATGTAAAGATCTACAGCAAATGAGTATGAAAGAAACATGGATCTATACTAAAATGTAAAGATCTACAGTGAATGAGTATGAAAGAAACATGGATCTACACTAAAATGTAAAGATCTACAGTACATGATTATGAGAAACACATGGATCTATTCAAAAAGTAAAGATCTATAGTATTTGAGTATATGCAAGAAACAACTATACCTGCATCAGTCAACAACTCTTGGTATAACACTATACTTGCATCAGTCATCACTTGTGACTATATGCAAAAAAACCAAAACACGATATGCATAAAAATACTAGAAAAAGAAGTTGGATCTAAAATTTGAGATACAAAAAAAAAAAGATCCAACAAGGATTATTTAAACAGATTGGATTTAATCACATGCAATATCTATAAACCAGCGTGTCCATAAATTTTTTGAAAAGAAATAAAATCAGAAAGATTATTGACAACATTCAGTTAAAACTGACAAAAAAATTATGGAGTTTTACAACAGTAAAAGTACAACAATCACAATATAATGGATCTGTTTGGGAAAAAAACAACTTCATACGTATCTGCCATAAACAGTAACGATCTACACGTATGAAAGAAACATAGATCTATAGTAAAATGTAAAGATCTACAGTGTATGAGTATGAAAGAAACATAGATCTATACTAAAATGTAAAGATCTACGGTACATGAATTTGAGAAACACATGGATCAATATATTCAGAGAGTACAGATCTACAGTATTTTTGTACCAAACGCTTCATAGCCCGACCAATTCATCATAGGTAGTCACCGAGCACCCACGAACATGTAACCATAGAGACCTGAACTCCAAACGATAACTCGGATTCTAGAAGCTAGATTAACGATGATTCTTAAAACCAAAATGAATCGGACAACAAAAAAAAAAATCGTACCTTCCATCCCGCTTTCGAGCAAAAAACCGCAGATCTGAAACGCTGATGACAGATCCATGCCGGATAATTTAGATCCAGACGATTAAAGGTAGATAGATAATCAACAACTCACATCAACAAACCAACCAATTTGATGCAGAAAGCCACAACCGATAGATGAATCGGAAAGAAAAAGGCACACTCGTCTACCTCGATAACACGTCGATCGAACTAACCTCGAAAGGCTGTACATCGGATCTGAGATCTAGATGAAATTTTGTAGCCCGTGTTTTATGGAAGAGAAGGCATGTGATGGACGGATGAGATTGAAAGGATTAAACGATGATCCGATGGTGGATAGAGGAGATAGTAAAGGTGTAAGGAGTAAAATTCCAATAGATGTGGTTGCACGTGAAACTCGACGTACAATTTGGTAGCCAGGGGTAAAAACAAAATAAATTACCCAATCATAATAAAGATTCAAATTCTTTTAAAAATGGACGTGCATATATATTTGTTTATGAAAAAAATTAGCTTTGATCTTGTGTAATACACGGAATACTTTTAAAAAATTAAATCATGTCAGCGAACTTATATTATAAATATGAATTGTGGTGTTATATTAGCTTTTGAGTTATCATTGTTGATAACACCAAATCAGTGCCATGTGTCAACATATGACACATGACACATATGCATATGATGTGGCAAATAGTGACAAGTAAGCAAAGTGAATCTAGACTAAAAAAGTGTCTAGGTTCATGTTTTGGCGGGAAAAATAGAAATTCGGCTCACCAGAGCGCGACACGTGTCGGCCAGTTACTCTTTTTTTATATATAGATGTGTATTCTTGTTAAATTAAAAAAGCCCAAAATAACAAAAGCAATATAAGCCAGCAAAAAAAATAGACTAAAAGTACGGCAAGTTAACAAAGAATTTTAAGCATATTTGGTTTTAATGACAAAAAGAACAATTACAAAGGGAAAAATGAGTGTGTGGTTGTTGTCTATACAAGCTTAGGTACAAAACCTATCAAAACTATGTAGTTTTGATAAAACCCTAAAAGAAAAAATATTCAACACCAGCCTTTCAATCGACATGCTGCTCTCAATATGATTTCCACATGCAGCTCTCACAATCGATTTCTTCACCCAAATTGATTTCATTGGAATCGAGTTTCATAGCCATATTATCTTTCTTGTGCCAAACATCTCCTTTGTTTTGTTACTTGTGCAAACATAACCTCTTTACTTATGAAGCTAGTGCATACTTGGTACAATGAGATATGATTATAATTTGTTTTGAAGATTTGACTGCAGATGTATATCACATGTTGATAACTCCAAAATTATATATGTTTTGGTCGTACTTAATTGTTATAATTTATCCCGTTTCTCACCCATTTCTGATCTGTTTACTCACATTTTGGGCTAAATCATACTTTTGTAGGTTTTGGAGGCCACGGAACGGAAAAGTACGAAAAAAGGCGGAAAAGCGTGGAAAATGAGCAAAGTAAACTCAGAGGCTTCTTCGCGTCCGCGAGTTTTCAAGTCTCACGCCGCGAAGAGAGCTACTTATAGAAGATTCATGCTTTTCACTGACTTCGCGTCGACTCTGGAGATTTTCGTGCCGTGAAGTCGGCAAAGACCCTCGATGGAAGATTCCAGAGCTTGCTTAAAAAGGAAATTTAGGGTTGTTTAAGTGCCTTGCGCCGCGAAGCTGCCGCTTCGCGATCGCGAAACGAGCTCACGGAGCCTTTTAAATACTAGCCTCCTCCTTCAGTATAGTTTTCAGTAGCATTTGGTTTCATGGTTAAAATCAAAGTAACCCTAGGATGAAGATAAAAAAGATCTTTGCAATCTACTTTGGCAATGGCAGATTGTCTTGATCCTCCAAGAGGATCAACAACCGCTCCTCCAGTCATGATTTAACCAAGAAATGCAACACAGATCACACTTGAGTAAAAAATGAAGTAATTATACGGACGGGATCCCTAACCACTCAAAGGATGGCCGGTAAAGCCAATTACTCCACTACTAAAATGAAAAAAGCATACAGAAAGTACAGGAAATAATCACAATAAAAAATACAAACACAAGTTATTATGCATAAAAGCATCAACCAAAAAGAAACAACACCTCATGGATAACGGTAAAACAAGAAAGCAAGTACATGATATAGAAAATGCCCTGCCTATAGGCCAAGATCAATGGCTCAAAGATCTTGCTACTGACAGAAGAGAAAAGAAGACTTACAGTGCCTTAAGGAAACAAAACAATCATTATGAGAAAATGCAGCGGAAACAACTCCTCCAACAACACTATACCTGCATCAGTAACACTTGTGACTATATGAAAGAAAAATTGAACACGGCATGCATAAAAATACTAGAAAAAGAAGTTAGATCTAAAATTTGAGACACAAAAATACTAGAAAAAGAGGTTAGATCTAAACTTTGAGATACAAAAAAAGATCCAACAATACTAACAAGGATTATCTAAACAGATTTGATTTAATCACATGCAAACCAGCGGTGTCCATATGTTTTTTGAAATGAAATAAAATCAGAAAGGTTAATGACAACATTCAGTTAAAACTCACAAAAAAAATTGTGGAGGTTTACAGCAGTAAAAGGACAACAAATAATATGCACTTAAGCTAGCATATCACAATATAATGGATCTGTTTGGGGGAAAAACAACTTCATACAGATCTACCATAAACAGTAACGGTCTACAGTGAATGAGTATGAAAGAAACATGGATCTACACTAAAATGTAAAGATCTACCACTACAAAACAGACAGGCAATTCTGGCGGCCAAATCCGTCGGAAATCCACCGGAATTTGGCATTTCCGACGGATTTCTGGCGGATTTGGCCGCCGGAATCCGGGTCGCTGCAAATTCAATTTTCTGGCCAAATTTCTGGCGGATTTTGATTTTTCCGGCGGATTTGGGCGCCAGAAATCCGCCGGAATCATTTTTCAAAAAAGATTACCTTTAGTTAATTAAAGGGATTACTTCTTCAAAATGTATCCAACTATCCCCAATATACTATTGTGTGTATCAACCTAAAAAAATTCCTTTTGTATATATCAAACTTTATTTTTGAGTCTATTATGTGTATTTTTTAGTCTATTAGGTGTATCCAACTATCCCCCAATATACTATTGTGTGTATCAAAAATACACACAATAGACTAAAAAATAATGTTTGATATATACAAAAGAAATTTTTTTAGGTGGATACATACAATAGTATATTAGGGATAGTTGGATACATTTTGAAGAAGTAATCCCTTAATAGATCAATAAAAGGCCCAACTAGATTTATAAAAGCCTAAATAGATCCATCAAACCCAATTGGATCAATAAAAGTCTAATTAGATCCATCAAAGCCAACTATAACGATTAAAGCTTTAATAGATCCACTAAAGTCCAACTAGATCCAATAAAGCGCACCTAGATCGATCAACGTTCGACTAGATCGATAAAAGCACAACTATATGGATTAAAACCCAAAATATATCAATTAAAGTTCAATTCGATCGATTAAAACCCAATAGACCGATCAAAGTTCAACTAGGATACGTTAAGGTCTAAGTCCAAGAAGATCCCAACAAAATCCAACTCAATACATGAAAGCCCACTTGATCTGTCAAAGGCAAGTAGATCGATAAAAGCACAACTATATCCTTTAAAGCCCAAATGTATCCATTAAAGTACAATTAGGCCGACTAAAGCTCAATAGATCAGTCAAAGTTCAAATAAAAAAATAATTAAAACATAATTTATTTTTAAATCCGCCGAAAATGTTTTCTATTTTTTAAAAAATGTATTAATATTTTCGGCGATCCGACGGATTTAAAAAAAATAATTTAAAAGTAAATTATTTTTAAATCCGCCGGAAATCCGTCGGAAAAGTTTTCCTATTTTTCTTAAAAGGTATTAATATTTCTGACGGATTTCTGGCGGATTTAGAAAAGGTAATTAAAAAATAATTTATTTTTAAATCCGCCGGAAATCCGCCGGAAATGTTTTCTATTTTTCTTAAAAGACATTAATATTTCCGACGGATTTCCGGCGGATTTAAAAAAATAATTTCTTTTTAAATCCGTCGGAAATCCGCCGGAAATGTTTTATATTTTTCTTAAAAGAAAAAAAATCGTACCTTCCATCCCGCTTTCGAGCAAAAAACCGCAGATCTGAAACGCTAATGACAGATCCATGCCGGATAATTTAGATCCAGACGATTAAAGGTAGATAGATAATCAACAACTCACATCAACAAACCAACCAATTTGATGCAGAAAGCCACAACCGATAGATGGATCGAAAAGAAAAAGGCACACTCGTCTACCTCGATAACACGTCGATCGAACTAAACTCGAAAGGCTGTACATCGGATCTGAGATCTAGATGAAATTTTGTAGCCCGTGTTTTATGGAAGAGAAGGCATGTGATGGACGGATGAGATTGAAAGGATTAAACGATGATCCGATGGTGGATAGAGGAGATAGTAAAGGTGTAAGGAGTAAAATTCCAATAGATGTGGTTGCACGTGAAACTAGACGTACAAGTTGGTAGCCAGGGGTAAAAACAAAATAAGTTACCCGATCATAATAAAGATTCAAATTCTTTTAAAAATGGACGTGCATATATATTTGTTTATGAAAAAAAGTAGCTTTGATCCTGTGTAATACACGGAATACTTTTAAAAAATTAAATCATGTTAGGGAACTTATATTATAAATATGAATTGTGGTGTTATATTAGCTCTTGAGTTATTATTGTTGATAACACCAAATCAGTGCCATGTGTCAACATATGACACATGACACATATGCATATGTTGTGGCAAATAGTGACAAGTAAGCAAAGTGAATCTAGACTAAAATAGTGTCTAGGTTCATGTTTTGGCGGGAAAAATAGAAATTCGGCTCACCAGAGCGTGACACGTGTCGGCCAGTTACTCTTTTTTTATATATAGATGTGTATTCTTGTTAAATTAAAAAAGCCCAAAATAACAAAAGCAATATAAGCCAGCAAAAAAAATAGACTAAAAGTACGGCAAGTTAACAAAGAATTTTAAGCATATTTGGTTTTAATGACAAAAACAACAACAATTACAAAGGGAAAATGGAGTGTCTGGTTGTTGTCTATACAAGCTTAGGTACAAAACCTATCAAAACTATGTAGTTTTGATAAATACCTAAAAGAAAAAAATATTCAACACCAGCCTTTCAATCGACATGCTGCTCTCAATATGATTTCCACATGCAGCTCTCACAATCGATTTCTTCACCCAAATTGATTTCATTGGAATCGAGTTTCATAGCCATATTATCTTTCTTGTGCCAAACATCTCCTTTGTTTTGTTACTTGTGCAAACATAACCTCTTTACTTATGAAGCTAGTGCATACTTGGTACAATGAGATATGATTATAATTTGTTTTGAAGATTTGACTGCAGATGTATATCACATGTTGATAACTCCAAAATTATATATGTTTTGGTCGTACTTAATTGTTATAATTTATCCTATTTCTCACCCATTTCTGATCTGTTTACTCACATTTTGGGCTAAATCATACTTTTGTAGGTTTTGTAGGCCACGGAACGGAAAAGTACGAAAAAATGCGGAAAAGCATGGAAAATGAGCAAAGTAAACTCAGAGGCTTCTTCGCGTCCGCGAGTTTTCAAGTCTCACGCCGCGAAGAGAGCTACTTATAGAAGATTCATGCTTTTCACTGACTTCGCGTCGACTCTGGAGATTTTCGCCCCGCGAAGTAGGCAAAGACCCTCGATGGAAGATTCCAGAGCTTGCTTAAAAAGGAAATTTAGGGTTATTTAAGTACCTCGCGCCGCGAAGATGCCGCGTCGCGATCGCGAAACGAGCCCACGTAGCCTTTTAAATACCGGCCTCCTCCTTCAGTATAGTTTTCAGTTCCATTTGGTTTCATGGTTAAAATCAAAGTAACTCTAGGATGAAGATAAAAAGGATCTTTGCAATCTAGTTTGGCAATGGTAGATTGTCTTGATCCTCCAAGAGGATCAACAACCGCTCATAGCATAATCAAATCTAGATTCAACAATCAAATCTCATGCTAAAACGAAATTGCAATCAAAGCTCATAGCATGCATCAAATAATAGCAAAAACCAAACAATGGGGTTTCAAGAGTGAGCTTAAATCTATCAAGAACATGAAAACACCATTGTTGCCCAAATAGAAGGTCAAATCTCACCAAAGCAATCTAATCCAACGAAATCAAGTTAGGATACATACCTTTGAAGCCATGGATGATGAAATTAAAGCTCAAGAAATTCGATTTTCGCAGGTTCGTGAAAGAGTGTCGCGGCGCCTAGAGAGAATTTAGGGTTTTGTACTTTGAAAAAGTGAGGAATAAAGGTTTAAAAACCCGTGTGCACCGATTTCACGTCGCTAAGGAAAGGACTTCGCGTCGCGAAACGAGCGGTTTCCGAGAAAAATACCCTAATTTTCAAATTTCACGCCGCGAAACGGAACACTCACGCCGCAAAGATCGAAACTTTTACCTGAAATCAAAGGAAGGCTATTTTTGCGTCGCCAAACTTAAAAGTTCGCGACCGCGAAAATGCCTCTGAATCCGATTTTCAAAATTTTCGTTTCGCGTCGGATTTTCTCGTTTTTGGTTTCTATCCCCTCCGTATGTTACCTAAGCAATAACAAACAAAAATATCAGTAAAAACACACATGAAAATGCTAAAAATGAAAAGGAAAAGAAAATGCTCGAGTTGCTTCCCGATAAGCGTTTCATTTTTGAATGGGTCTAGAGCTCGACCCCGCTTTTGGCTCATTTCTTGGCTCGTCGGGCTGACGAGCCCTTCTTTTTCCTATGTTCCTTCTTGGAGGGTCCCGACCCGTTGGGTGATTCATTCTTTTGGTGTATCGGGTTTGGATAGTCCTCCCTTTTCTTCATGTGCTCATGAGAAGGGTCCTCATAAGGTGCATCGAGATGGGTGACTGGCTCTCCATCGGGATTGAAGTAGATCCTCTTATCTCCATACCCCAAGCTCGATACTTGGTTGCACATGTCGACGTTCACTTGGGCGGTATGTAGAAAAGATCTCCCGAGAATAACTGGAATCTCCGTATCTTTCGGGAGTTTGGCTATTACGAAATCTATATAGTAGACGAAATTTCTGATGCGTATCGGAACTCCTTCCGCTATCCCCAACGGTGTAGTCATGTATCCGTTTATTCCTCGGTATTGGTAATTGATAACTCCAAACTTATACATATTTTACTCGCATCAATTCCCCACTTTTATCTTCATTTTGAGAGTAATTATGATGCTGTTTGACTTAAAAAGGTTTAATTCCTAATTTTGTAGGTCTTGGAGGCCGTGGAACGGAAAAGTACGAAAAAGGGCGAGAAAACGTGAAAATGCACAAAGTCAACACAGTAGCAATCTGGCGTCCGCCAAGTTCAGAATCTGGCGCCGCCAAACCAAAAATCTGGCGCCGCCAGATTCGACAAAATTGAAAACCAGAGTTGACCTAAGCATCTGGCGCCGCCAAACCAGCAGTCTGGCGAACGCCAGATGACCCCTGGACGTTTTCTTATAAATACAGGCCTTGGTCATTCAGTTTGAGGCATCCAGAAAATCCAATTTTCTATACTACTCTCCTAGGTTAGATGTTGGGAGCCGCTTAGGGTTTCCAACCCGAGAAGAGGGAGGCTCGATGTGACGACTACGGAGGAGATTCGAGGGGATGCTACGCCAAATCGACCGGTCTTTAGTTGGTTTGTAATAACCTGAATTCTAGGTTAGACTATCGATTAACTTTAACTGTGACTTTGTGTGTAAGGCTTTTTGAGTGGAGGGGCTATTGTGTAAGTTCTTGGAAAGTTGTTGTGTTTGTTGGGTTTTAAGCTTGTTAATGGGCTTGGCCTTGTAAGCCCAGAGTATTTAAAGGAGGAAAAACTAGGGTTTTGTCATTTTGGGGAATGAAGCAAGTGTGTGAAGTGTGTGTTTTTTTGGGAGAGAAGGCTCCATCATCATCTTCATCAATTTCTCTCATCATCACTATCATCAAGGTTTTTCTTCACAATCAAGGTAAGATCTATGGTTTTAAGCTTTAAATTAATTGAGGGCTGTAAGGATCGATTTTGGTCACTTTTTGGCAAAGTTTTGGGTATTCATGTGTTACCCGAATTGGGTATTCATGTTACCCGAGTCGGGTATTCATGTTACCCGAGTCGGGTATTCATGTTACCCGAGTCGGGTATTCATGTTACCCGAGTCGGGTATTCATGTTACCCGAGTCGGGTATTCCGGATTCCCGAACCGGGAGGTCTTGTGATGTTCAAATGCCTTTCCGAATTGGAAATCATGATTTCCGAATTCGGAATTTGGCCTTCCTTAGATGAGATGCTTTTCGTTTTGGAAATGGAGTTTCCCTCATTGGGTTTATTTGTTGAGTTTCCCTCATTGAGTTTCCCTCATTGAGTTTACTTATGGAGTTTCCCTCATTGAGTTTCCCTCATTGAGTTTACTTATGGAGTTTCCCTCATTGAGTTTCCCTCGTTGAGTTTCCCTATGGAGTTTCCCTCATTGAGTTTCCCTCATTGAGTTTACTTATGGAGTTTCCCTCATTGAGTTTCCCTCATTGGGTTTACTTATGGAGTTTCCCTCATTGGGTTTACTTATGGAGTTTCCCTCATTGGGTTTATTTATTGAGTTTCCCTCATTGAGTTTCCCTCATTGAGTTTACTTATGGAGTTTCCCTCATTGAGTTTCCCTCATTGGGTTTCCTTGTTGAGTTTCCCTCATTGAGTTTCCCTCATTGAGTTTACTTATGGAATTTCCCTCATTGAGTTTCCCTCATTGCGTTTACTTATGGAGTTTCCCTCATTTAGTTTCCCTCATTGAGTTTACTTATGGAGTTTCCCTCATTGAGTTTCCCTCATTGAGTTTCCCTCATTGGGTTTACTTATGGAGTTTCCCTCATTGAGTTTCCCTCGTTGAGTTTCCCTCATTGGGTTTCCTTGTTGAGTTTCCCTCATTGGGTTTATTTGTTGAGTTTCCCTCATTGGATTTACTTGTTGAGTTTCCCTCATTGTTGCTATCATTCCATGCAACCCTTGCTACCTTGTTATCATTTCATGTGGGAGCAATTGGCATTTCGGGTGTCATTTCATGTAACCCTAGCCTTATCATTTTATGTGAGATTGGCTATCGTCTTGAGTAGTCTTGGTTATCGTTTCGGGCTGTCATTTCTTGTGAATCTGTTCCTCATCACGAGTGAGTTTGTGTACCATTTTAGATGGCGTTGATCTATCATGCCATGTATCATCTCTTGAGGCCGTGGTACCTTGTCGTCATTTTTGAGATATCAGTTCATAGAAAAGCTTAATCGTATTCATTTCTTGAAAACCCTAGTTGGTTATCCGAGAAACCCTAGTCTGTTATTCCATGTTGATTCAGGTCGGATGATGATGAGAGCTAAGTTTTGCTAACTAGGAAAGAGTCTTCCTAGTGAGTTAGTATGATCTGATTGGGATTTGTGTTGTAGGTGCGGTTAAGGCAGAGCGTAGCTCAGTTGGGGCATGATCAGGTGAGTTCCCTTGCCCGAAGTGAATGGATTGCTTTTAATGTTCTTTAAACTATATCCATTCGGTTTGCGAAATGTTTTGATGAGATTATACTGATTTTATGATAAATGAGATAACTGATGAATTACATGTAATGCATGCTTATATGGTATTGTTTGAATTGACTTAGAGGCAGATGTGTTGCAGTATGGACATTGGGTACCTTGGAACTGTATGTTCCTTGGGAGTGTTTACCATTTGGTCTGATCCACCATTTGGGGGTACCTCGGGACACCATCCCTTGGGAGTGATTGATTGCCTTTGTTCTTTGTGGAATTTCTTTGTCCGTAACACATCTGTCCTAAGGTTTGCTTTGTGGATTTGTGATTTGGCCAGCGGGCCGGAACTGTGGTTTAAACTGTTTTGAGGGAATTCACTAGACCTTTCGGTCTAACCCTCGTTTTCAAAATCTAAAACCTTTTCAGGGAAAGATCGAGTTGCTAGAGGCAAAGAGATGTTGAGCGCTTAGAGTAGCGTGGTCAGTTAGGAGTTTTGATTCTTATCCTTTTAGAAATCTCAGCTGTGGAGGGTTTGTTCCGCATGCACTCTTAACTATTGTACCTTTTGAGAAAAGATTTTTATGTTATTGCGAATTAGATCACTGGGATTTATTATTGTTATGTTGGTTTTTATTGCCTGGGTTTCGGGGCGTTACATGGTTTGTCTAAGCATTTGTAATTGACATGTCTATGTGTTGATTCCTCTTGTGTGTCTATTATGGTTTGAATACTCTGGATTTTAGTTTGTTAATTAGATGCATGATTTGTTGAATGTTGTCTTTGATTCCGTTCTAATCTATTGTTTGGTGATTTGAATTCATTTGGTTGGGTGTATTTGTGGACCAAAACAGATAGACTCCGAGAGGATAAACAACCTACCTTAGCCTGACCTTGGACCAAGAGAGTTGTGTTAAGGGGTTACTTGGACCAAGAGTGACCAGATAGTAGAAAAGCCATGCAATAGAATTAGAATCGGATTTCCGGTGTTAGGTTGCCTGACAAACACCTAGTATTGGAGCTAGGAGGACCGAGACCTAGTTGATAATCTTAGATAAACATGTTCGGGTGCTTTATTGCTTAAATTCTGACAACAATCATAAATCTATGTCTTATGAAAATAAACCATAATGGATTCACTTATCTCCACTGCATGTCTGTTCATCAGTTTTCCACTTCTTGGTTAGGATTATTTATTATTTGTCTTTTATCTTGCAAAATACTTTTCCAAAACAAAATCCCCAAAAAGCTTTAGGTTAATTAAACTAGTTTAGATTAATAGTCTATAAAACTTGACCGTTCCCAGTGGTAGATACAATACCTGGACTTTCCTACACTATATTACTCACGATCAGGTGCGCTTGCCTGTATATGTGGTAAGACGGTGGCTAGGCATTAGAGGTTAAAACTTGTTACGCTTTTTATATACGATAATTACCGCATCAGTAATCCGTTGGTGCGAGCTTCTTAATCCCGAATTTCCTACAATAAGAAACATTTGTCATGTTAAGTGAAGCACCCGTATCTATTAAAGCAAAACCTTTAAATTCAGAAGATGATGAAATAGGTAAATTGTAACTTCCCGGGTCATGTTTGATAGGGGCAATGTAGGTGAGCTCGTCTTCCTCCACCCTCTATTTCTCCTTCTCTTTACCTTTGTTCTTCTTTGGAATCATGAACTCCGCATATCCACCTTGCTTGCCATCTTCCTCCTCGTCATCGCTCAAGGAAATGGGCCCTTTGAGTCCTAGATGCTCGAATGATATTGTGAACCCCTCCGAATCATAGTCCGTGGCATAGTCGGGTTCGCTTCCGCTATCACTCTCCACGTATTTTTTCGTGTAGATGTCAGTCCACGTCTTCTTGGATGTTGCTCCGTGTAATAACCCAAATTCTATTGAGCTTAGTTTTTATGGAATAAGAGGAAAGAAAAGAAATTGAGCTTTATACTTGAAGAATAAAAGAATAAGAAATGATCTTGGGCTTGGCCCATAGTTTATGGAAAGAATGGTGGGCTTGGCCCATAGTTTATGGAAAGAATGGTGGGCTTGGGCCCATAGTATTTAAAGGAGTAAGGGTTTCAATTCTTACCATTTTTAGGGTAAAGATCTCCATCAGTGTGTGTGTGTAGTTGCATTGAGAGCAAAAGAGGAGAAAGAAGAACACCAAGAAGGGGTGTCGATTTGGAGTTGAAATCTTCACCAAGGGCTTCAAGTTTGGTAAGAATACTCATCCTTGTTTAGTGGTTAATTATCTAAGATTGATTTCAAGTGTTTTGGTAGCATTTTCATCTATTTAAAGCCTTAAATCGCGAGTATTGTAGCTTTTATGTTGAAAATCCAATTTCCCGACTCCAAGTCCAGTTTCCCGACTCGGACTTTGTAGTTTTCCGACTCGGATTAGGGTTTTCCCACAGTGGTGAGTTTCCCACTGTGGTGTGTTATCCGACTCGGACTAGTTATCCGACTCAGTGTTATGTTGGGGTATTGTTTCGTTGAGTTAAGTTACGACTCGGGTTTGTACTATTCCCAATTCGGGAAAGTGTCCCTTCATAGGGAAAACTCCCTACCACCAGGGGCAACACCCTGATGGCCAAACGGGTTAATTACAAGGATTAGATAGGTAGTATTTATCTTGGGGTTTCCAAATACTAGCATTCTTTGGTCATACTTAATCTCAAATAACCAAAATTTAATTATCAATTTGCCAACAATGTAATACGATTGGTACATAATACGTATACAAAGGACGCAGATGATATTGTAAGACAACCTTGTGGAGCCCATTGCCGAAGAGATTTTGATAGATGGAATTAACGTATTCACGACTGGACTTCATGATCTACGTTCAAAACTAAGCACAATTCCTTAAGATCCAACCATGTTTGAAAGAACTATCCGAAGCAACCTAGATCCGCTTGAAGAGTATATATATCGATGAGAAGATTTGGGAGGAGGTATAACTAAGTTACATAGTATGGTTTCTTATGGTAAATATAATCATATGGTATTTTATATCCTTATTTTTTTTTATCCAAGTCACCTAATAATAATTGATGCTTAAAATACCCATTTTAGATGGAATTGCTATTTAATCTAGTTTTTGTCAAGAGAATATTTATTTAGTTTTGGTTCCCATGTGCTGATGTTATTATGGCCCATCATCTTTATCAGAAGCAGAAAAAGAAGCCCAAACGTTACAAATTCGTATGCAGCAGTCCACGTAGTATTCAAATGTTACAAGTTCGTTACTTATAAGTTATAAGCCAAGCCATAGACAAATATGTGTCAAAAATACAAAATACAAAAATAACTAATAAAAATATAAAATATAAAATAAGAAAAATATTATTGTTATTTTGGTGTAATTTGTTTCGTTTGAGAAATTGTATTTTGCCATCCTAAACAGGATATGTAAGTTGAAACATATAAAAGATTTCATCTACTTCATTGTTTTCTAATTGAGAAATTGACCGAAGATCTTGGATGTTTAGAATGCTTTAAAGTATTTAATATAGAAGATACACACATAAGTCAACATCCAATTAGTTTGCAGAGTGAATATGTCACGTGACGTGCTCTCGGCTTTCGTCATGTTCGCAATGAAATTTGAGTTTGCAGCCACTCTTTTGTGTGTGTATATACACACACACACACACATATATGGTCAGGTTCAAATATGAACTCAATTTTGGTTGTGAACATGAAGACGAATCTCAACCACACATTTTCGGTTACGGTAGACGCGATCACAGAGGATTGACGCGCGATTCATGGGATGGTGGAAATTATTAAAGGATGGGACCTGGTCAAAGCTGCATTTATTGACTGGATGAATGGTTGAGATTCGTCCTCATGTTTACAACCAAAATTGAATTCACATTTGAACTTTCTTTTATACAATATATAGAGGGAGTTTCAATTGCAAACCATAAAAAACGTGCAAACCGTGCAAACTCATGGTTGCACACGTAAAATCGGTGAAATTGATTCATGGAGTTGTTTAATATGATGAAAATGTTTCATAAACATCGAATTTTGATGAAATTGTTTCATATTTTGGTGTTTTTTATTCATATGAAACTTTATGAAACTTTTTTCTCGTTTTAGTGAAACTTTTTCATTTCTACGTAAATAAACACCAAAATGAATTGGATATCCCTTTGACACCTTGGATTATTTTTATTCCATGTCTGCGCAGAAGTTTGTGTGGACTTCTCTATTCTCTTATTTGACAGAAAAAGGTAACGTTATGTTTCACATATAGACCTACTCTGTTTTGCAATTTTACTTTGGATTTATCATTAATGAATTGAATCGCAATTCACAAGAGTTGTGATAGTGCAGATGTTGTATTCCTGAATAGCCGCTTTGGATCCACAATTTACCATGCTAGAAAGATAATTTAGTTTTCTTTTTGTTTATTGTGAGTACATGCGTTCTTGTTTTACAAACAAATTTGTTACTTGATCTGCATACTGGATAATGATTCTGATCAGGGAAAAGTCAATGGAGATATACAGTAGCAGGTTATTTCATTGTTTACTTCTATCTTGATCAGGAGCAAAGTTATATTTGTATAAAAATTCTTAGTATACCATATTCCAGTGTACTTTTGGGGATCCAATCTCATACCAGTAGAGTATAAAGTATTTCAATATTAAATTGGAAAGTTGTTGAATGTTGAGTTAGATGGTTGTGGTTTGTTATTGTAGGCAGTAACAAGCCTCAAGCCTTGGGATCCACGACAAGGTTTGGCATCTCTCTCTCTCTCTCTCTCTCTCTCTCTCTATATATATATATATATATATATATATATATATATACACACACACAACTAGCAAGTAAGACATTAAAAAGGTAAAAAAATCAAGTATCCGCATTAGGCCATGGCATTGTCACGCACAAGCCTTGAGCCTCCATGCTTCATGACGGCTGTTGTGGCGAGCCTTTAGAAACACTGATTGTAGTATATGCCATCTTTGTATTGATTGATTCAATGAGTGTGTGAATTTTAGAGGAAACATATGCCTTAAACTAAGATGGTACAACTCGACATAGTATATGAACGATACTGTTTTTGTTCTTTGTATATACTCCTTGGAAGGTGTTTTCTTCTTTACCCATCACTGCTGTTAACTTTTGCAGGTCAACCCATTTGGATTCATGGACACTAGATCAGTCGAAGATGATGAGCTTTGGGGGCAACAATCGTGCTCAGGTCTTCTTCAAACAATCATACTCTGGTCTTCACCATGTGTACATATCTATATAATTTTGTAAAATTTTATGCAGACAAGGAAAAGCCTGTATGATCAGAAGCTGAAAATCCAGTTGTACAGTGTCCACCTTAGCAAGTAACATTTCATCATCAACTGCAACACCTCACCTATCTCGCTTCAAGTATGTAGATAGTTCCCAAGCTAAGGAGACGGATGTTGAAGGCGTGATGAATACACTTAGTCATGTTGTGCCACCTAAGTTATCCAACTTCTTTGCAGAATATGGAATGGACAGTAGTTTCTTGAAAAAAACTAATACATC
Source organism: Centaurea solstitialis (assembly GCA_030169165.1). Lineage (NCBI taxonomy): Eukaryota > Viridiplantae > Streptophyta > Magnoliopsida > Asterales > Asteraceae > Centaurea > Centaurea solstitialis. Next base: position 24,525,662 of record CM058043.1, on the reverse strand, counting down.
CATAGTCCAAGTAAGCCATATTTTACTAATTTTTGCACTAAATTGTTATAAGAAGATCACTTGCCACTCGGTAGGACTATGTGAGAGCCTTGCATAGTATATTGTTAATAGTTTGTAGAATGGTCAAAATGCTAGCACATTGTGGGTTTGAATCCTACTTTATATTGTTTCTATATTTTTATTTGGGCAAAATGCATGAAAATGCAACAAAGTTTGGTTTAGTTCCTAATTAGTTTGACACAAATTTCTTTTTCTTCAATTGATGTAAAATGGTTTCAAAATTTTCTATTTTATAATCATACCCCATTGGCCAATAACCTATTGATCGTCTAACATATAGTGACATGGATACCCGTATGGTATGCGAATGCGTTAGGGCGAAGTGGACAATATTATCAAATGTTACAAGATCAGGGGTGAAAGAGCTTTAACATATATACTTTGTTTTGTTAAATAAGAAAGTTTGAAACTTTGTTACATTAAATAAGAATTTTGAAATTTTGTTACATTAAGTAGGAAATTTAGAAGCTCCATTACATTGATTAGAAAAAAATTGTTACAGTAAGATGCCGTTTACTTAACGCTTACCCAGGGAATTTACCTGACAGATGAAAATGACAAGGACTAGAATCTTACCCGCTAAGAGCGATGACATAAACCAAGAGTCTTACCCGGTATGTGACTCTTACCCGATAAGTGCTTATCGGTTAAGTTGTTGCATGCAATACCGTTTAGATAGACTAAAATATTGTCTGATATGGTAGATGATTGTGTTCGATTTTACCGGTAAGCATTTACCATTAAGTGTTTAAGTAAAAACGGCCCCTAAGTAGGAACTACGACAAACTACATGACATTTGGATGTGGTTCGCCTTGTGTAAATATTTCATATCCAAATAAAAGATCAGGGGAAAGTAGGAAGTTTTAATTTTTGTAGGTGTTTCATTGAGTATGAAAATTTGAAACTTTGTTACATTAAACAGAAAATTTAGAAACTCTATTACATTGATCTAGAAAACAAATTATTCGTTATTCTAAGTAGGAGTTACCGCAAACTACGTAACATTTTGATGTCATTTGCCCTGTGTACACACTTTATTTGAATTTATTAACTTCCGGTGCACTCGTCGGCAGGGGGCCGTCAGATCATTGCCTAGTATATCTTATAAAATTGAAAGAGGGTTTATTTGAGCGCGTATATCTTCACGCATAGGCGCGTGTCTTTATACACTTGCAACCGACGTGGCGTTTTTTCCTTTAGACACTTGTCCTTTCTTCTTGACTGCAGCTGTAAAAGTGGTGTTTTCCTTCTTCTTGTTTGTTATAATTTATAGGTTTCTCTCCACTCTTCTCATTCAAATGTACCGACCACCTTCTTTGAGCTTTGCACATATCTAAACCCTAAATTCCCCAAATTGAACATGTATTTAAAAAGAACAGAGTATAAGATCAAGTGAATGAAGCTTGATGTGCGATGGAGGAGGAGCAACAGAGAAATCGAGTGACATGAGAGGTTTTCTTCCTACCCATCTACTGTCGCTTTCTTGAATCTACAACATTCCAACAATTCATTTCTTAATTTTGCAGATTTGTCTGCATCTATCTGTTATTTTGGTGAGCTTGGAAAAAGTGCAGACTCTTGTTTCAGTGGTAGTTGAGCATCACTTCTCAATTAGAGAGTTACTTCAATCACAATCAGGTATCGCTTTAATTTTGATCGATTATGAGCGTTGTTATCTAAATTCTCACTGTTTTTGTTTTAGGTTTTTGATATCTATTTTCCCTGAATCTTTTGCTGGTTTAGTTCTGTTGGAATAATTACTCGTCTAGGGTTTTTACCTAGCTAAATTAGGCAGTGCAGAGCCCATGTTTTATCCCAATTGTAGTAATTTTAGCTTTTTATGCTGCTTGTGGATAAAGGTAGTAATATTATCTCTATATTTGTTTCAGGTTATTGCATCATATCGATTCCCTGTAGATCAATTTGTATTACCTTTTAAGTAGTGTATATTTAGTCCTATTTGGTAGTCGATGTATCTCACAGATTAGTTTTCTTTCTTGAAAGTTTTTGGTTCTTAGTAAACCTTCATCAACATTGTTTTCATAAATTAAAGATGCCTCACATTGTGAGCACCGCGTGTTTATGTGGACCGATAAACTCTTTGAATGTCAAATGTTCCAACGACTAAAAATTAGGTGAGCATACAAGAGCCAAGAGCCACCTTTGTCATTTCCCTAAAGCTAGAACATGGTAAGGAATAAATCTTTAGCAAGAGAACTTGTATCTATCGACTTAACCTCTGATTGGTAAAACATTGAAACAAGATGCTTGTTCTACATAAACACACAACATTTTTATATGAGTAGATTCATTGGTTGGTTTTATATGGCACTGTAGTTGACTGCTATGGATATAATTAAACAATCTTGACCATTTTGCTGCAAATTTCAACCAAATCCATAGTCAGTAGGTCTTTATGGAAGTGTAATTTTCTAGATATTTTAAAATGCAGCAATTTGTTTAAAGAAATAGTATGATTATTTATTTCCCAGTTGGACCAAGCACTATATATTGACAAGAAATTTGATATTATGGCTTAATCTGGAATTCTAAAATTTCAGCATCTCTTACCCGGTAAGTGAGATTGACAACTCTTACCCGGTAAGAGCTTACCGGCTAAGTTGTTGCGTATGATACTGTTTTAAGAGACTAAATTATTGTCCGATACAATAGTGATAGTTTTCAATTTTACCATTAAGCACTTACCAGGTAAGTGTTCAAGTGAACGGCCCCTTAGTTGGCAACTGTTCTACAAGATTATGCTAATTCAACTAGGTTGGTGATGCTCAATAAGGTTTACATGTATTGTTTCAATATCTATGTGTGTTTAAGTGCTTAAACTCTTCTGCAGTTCTCCTTGATTTTTTTCTTGTCCTCTCCCATCTCTCCATCTCTGCGTGTGGTTTGTGGATTAGCACTATAGATTTAATAAAAGTGCAGAAGGTTTGATATTTTAAAGACTAAAAACATAAAAGATAACAAAATAAGCTCCTCATTTTTTATCGTCTTCTTAATGCCTATCTTTATGATGTTGATGGGTCCAATTGATGAAAAATAGCAGCAAAAGCACTTAAATACATTCATGTTATTAGTTATAACAAACTTAATTAAAAAGGAGATGAAAATTCTGTATGGATGAAATTTTGCTCACTTGAGAGCTAAGGCTTGTGTATGCAGGGAGCATGGACACTTGGGAATGTTGAATTCCTGAGGGCAGAAATGGGATGGACATAAGAACATATATTTTTTATATGCTATGTTTATACTTTATAGAGATTGTTAATTAAGGTTGTAGCATTTATAGATATATGCAAATAAGTTTCTTAACATTTTAAATATACATGTTTTGCTATCAAATAAAGGGAAACTATCAACTGACATCAACGGTCTTTATCATGTAGGGGTTGGAAAATCATGCCTTCTTCTGCAGTTCACAGACAGGTGTTTTCAGCTTGTTCGTGACTTAACTATTGGCATTGAATTCCGTGCCAGGATGATAACAATTGACAATACACCAATAAAGCTGCAGATCTGGTATGTAATTTGCACAATAGACAAGTCCTATAAGCTACGTTTTTTAAACATTTCTTATTGTCTTTTTAGTAAAAAAGACTCGAAAGGATTTTTCCTTTTCTTTCTTTGTGTCTTTTTTGTTGGCATTCAACACGAAGTTCTCTTCTGTTTTTTGTGAATTATAATCTAAATAAGAGTATTACACAACTCAGTTATGCAAGTGAATCCTTCAGATGTCATAATTTTGGAAGGCATACTCATTTTTCATGATCCTTGTGTACATGATATGATGAACATGAAGATCTTTGTTCATAGTGGTTCTATGCAATCCCTAAGATAAGAGAATTGTTTAATACAAAATACAAAGTTAGCAGTTTTCCAAGGTTGTAGTATGGACTGGACAAGTGATATGATAGATTGCATTGACATCAATGCAGAGGAGACCATAAGCCCCACCACTTTACTACTATCATCCTTATAAATAATGTCGTTGTTTATAACATAAACCAATCTCTTTAATTATTTGCAGCCTAAAAACATACATGACATTGCAGAGAAGGAATTAAATCTCCAGACAAATGTCGCTTTTGCAAGAGCCTTTGAAACAACATTATCGACGGCAACCAGAAACAAGAATATTACTCATCAGTGGACGCATGAAGCAGCTAAAATTAGACTCCAAGAAAAGGAAAGCAGCAGTAAACACATAAGAAACAACGATGAGAGAACCCCTTTTGGTATAGATGCAGACTGGATCGAAAGAACCCACAAGTAGGATGCATAGGCTATAGTCAGTAAATCCCATCGTTGCATACAATATTTTTGTAAAGGCAATTACATACGTGCCATTTTGTTAACAGTATATAAAGCATCTACAATGGGTTATAAATCCAATTACCTGCTTTCATATTTATAGTTTCCAACTATAACATTATACTTTATAAGACTTGTGGGCATGGGCCGTCTAAGGACGGCGAATACCCCACCTAGTATATGTATATATATTCACTCTCCTACTTAAGGTCGCGCGTATGGTTTCACGCAGGGGCGCGTCCCTTTGTTTTCTTTCACTCGCAGCCACACGGAGCTTTATCATGACCGTAGGTAGGAGCGCGTCCTCTCGCATCTCTCCCCACTCGCAACCCATCCTTCTCTTTGGACAGATGTTCTTCCTCCCCACTTTATCCTTCTCTTTTATCAGAACCTCAGACACATTGGCCACCACCGACTTACCCCTTCCCCTCTCCTCTCTTACTAAAACCCTAAATTATCTGTTATGACATCTGTTTCTTCTTCAACCAGGTAAACTATGGTGTTCATTATGTTCTGCAACAATCCCATAGGTAGCAAATCTAATGAAATACAACTAAATTTTGATTTTCTATTTATTTTCTTTTGATGTTTCAGAAGATTAAAAATTCGATGACTTCAAATTCATTACCATTTCTTAATTTTTCCACAAATCTTTACAAGATTCTGATTTTGTTGATGGGTTAGTGGGTTGTTGATATGGATGATGGGTTTGGTTGATTATCATAAATTTTGCCCTCTTTTTGTTTATTTTTATTTAATAATTGCTTGTCATTTCTCTAACTTTTTCCAGGTTCTGAATTTTGAGGTTAAGGAGGTTGAATTACTTCTACATGGGTGGGTAAGTTATGCTTCAATTTTGTTTGTAGGGTGGCATTTTTTTTAATCTTTTTTTCTATATGCTTTCAATTTTATGTGTTCTTGATTTTTGATTTTGTGAATTTTGTTTAATATAACCTTGATCAAGTACAGTTTTTACCAGCAATGACCCAATTAATAGTTGCCTTGTCCTCATCATACATGTAAATCTCAATTTTGTGTATACCATGAATTTCTAATGGTTTGTGTTGGTTTTAGGTTTTAATGTTATTTCAGACCTAATTTTGATTCGTGTAGTTGAAGAAGTACAATTTATTCTCAAATTTTCTGTTGTTTTTATTCATTGTATGAATGAATATATGATTCATACCTATCTAAATTTTTTCCAACGGTAACGGCATGCTAGAGGCTTAAGTTATGAGTAATGGGTGGATTTTTGGACTTGTACGTGTTCACAATATTCACAATGTTCACAAAATAGAATCAGATTTTTTTTGAACTAGATGGATGACTAAGATTGGTCTGTATAATTTGTTAAAATTGTTTGGTTTGTAACGGATACGACCCCTATATATATATATGTTAACACATAATCAATAATTTTTTTTTGAAAGCATCAGATTTATTAAAAACACGGGTTAGCAAGACTCTGAAAACCCGAACACAAATGTCTACACGAAAACAGGATTACAACACCAATCAAACCTGTTAACTACCCTACCAAACGAACTCTTATTGTGAAACCAATGAAAAGTTATTGATTTAATGTCATTGGCTATGAGCTGCGGGTGAAAAGCGGAGTACTTGTGTTCCTGCCCTTCCACACAGTCCACAAGTAAGCTTGCAACACCACGTCTTTGAGCGCCTTTATTACCGTTACGGGCAGTGTCTCCGGTCCATGCCCTTTCATACAACATCTTATTGTGTGGGCAATTGCAGATTCTAAACGACAAGGCTTTCTAAAGAGTTTATTACTGCAATGCAGGTAGTATATTTTTTTTTAGTGTTATCTTTTTATTGCATCTATTATTTCTTTACACATGATGATTTGTGTGTACTAATTGTAGCTGATTTCTATGCACAAGCGGGACATGCATTAAGTAGCGACCTCTTATTCTGATGGTAAGCAGGGGTAGTTGCATCTTTACTCTACCACAGTCTTAACACGTATATTCATACTTGTGACGGCCTTTCATGGGTATACGTTTATAATGCAGTTGATTTTGAAAACCTGAATTAAACCACTGGTGATGGATGGTCTGGATGTCTTACTAGCTATATGTATACCTTTCTTTCACTTTATCAGAAAAGAGAAACAACAAGGTCACTAGGAGCCTATAAACTAATTTTTTTTTTGTTGAGAAAATAGCTTGTTTATCAATATATGCAGAAGAAAAGTGAGCCTAAATCAAATAGTAAGGATTAAACAAAAAGTGAAAAGTCAAATGATGTTTTTACTTTTTGATGTTCACTCTTAACTTTGATTCAAGTAGTTCTCGACTGCAGATTTCAGCATCACCATAGAGAGAGAAGTGTGACAGAAGGAGAGAGCGGGTAGGAGTCGGTTTCAACGGGATGAGGAGCCCGGTTCAATAAGGTCGCACGAAGCCCGAAAGGGGTGTAGCCCCTTCCCGTCTAAACCGCTGTTTTAAGCCTCGCAAGCCCACTTGGGCGCTACCGAGGACCTTATAATCTTACACATTGGTACCTCTTATTTTGGTCTAGAAACTTCTATTATATTTATTTGCATTCTTTGGCACTAAAACAGTACATATTCATTGTGAATGACTAAATTTTGTTGGTTTCTACGGCCGAGAGTCTTGGGATGCCGCTTATACCACCGTATGTGAGTGACAAGGGAAGTGACAACATGGTGGAGTTGGGACAAAGAGTGAATCTTGCGGTGGCGGGTGCAATTGCATTGCACTCGTCGTTTCTTGAACCAAGAAGGATTGTTAATTTCTGTATAAATGCATCTTTGCAGGTTCAATTGTCATGGTTTAAACAATATTTGCCTTCTATTTGTGGCAACATTTCAAGTAACTAAGTTTGTTATATTAACAATCACCAAGAAAAAGGAAGCTATCATACTTATCATCTCCATCTTATAGCTATTTTACTTTTATTTAGTGTCTAGATGAGTCCAACGATTAAAGAAACATAATTTGATCTTGCCAATCTCTCTTCTTTTTCTTTCCCAATGCAACCTTGCGTAATCAGGTTCTGACCCTTAAGAAGCACCTAGTGTGTGTGTATATATATATATTATATATAATGAAATGATATAAATAGCACCTTAATTTGGAGTTTGGGCATTGGGATAAAAGTTTGTCAACTTTGTCCAACCAAATGAAATTTAGAAATAATTTGAATTTATTTATATTTGAATTTACATTCTCCTTTTGATATTAATCACGTGAGAACTATTATTTTTTATGAGAACGTAAAAAATGCTTTTTAGCTCATTAATCATTTTTAATCAAAGATCCACAACTTTTACATAAAAGGATTTGATAAAGTGATTTCGTGACCAAAAAATGATTTTGGAAGCTTGGATTGGGTCATTCTCTCAAATGAGAATTATCGGCTATGTAACTAGGGGTAAACATCGGTCGGGTTCAGGTTTTTCGAGTAAAAAAAGTTTGGATATTTGAACTTTTAGGGTAGGGGAAACACAAATCCAATCTTCGGCCGAATATTTCGGGTTGTTCGGATTTCAGGTAAGTTCGGGTCAAGTTTCGTGGTAATCCGGAGAAAAAAAATCTCACTAGTGGGATAAGAATAGACGTGAAATTTTGGGAGGATTGATTTTTTATTCCCTTAAAATCGTCCCCACCATATCAGACCCAAGATTATCATTAGGGGTGGTAAAATCGGAATTAATGTCCTACAAGGCAAGACCATATATAGATTCGAAAACTCGTTACTGATACTCCAATTTTTTTAGACAACTTAGTGGTGATAAAAACCTCCACCAAAGGCTCGATAGTGCTAAACAATATCCAGGCTACTCGTAGAGTTCAACTTGTATCAAAGCTTACGAAATATCAAAGAGTGATATATGAGTAGTTTTGCCTTATATAATACTTCCTCTATCCTAAAATAAGTAAGTATCCATAATGTAAAGGGAAAAGTATAAAAAAGCCCAACGAAGTATCCAATTTTGAATGGTTAAATTCCTAAACTATTTTTTTTTTGAATGAAAAAACCATTAAACTTTAGTATTTTGAATGATTAAGTCACTGAACTATCCTTTTTTATGAAAAAACCATTAAACTTTTTCATGTTGAATGATTAAGTCCCTGAATACTTTTTTCAATAAAATGAATTATCGAATTTTTAATAATTTACTAGTTATGTTCTTTTAACTTAAACTAATATAATTTATATTTTTACTTTAAAACATTTTTAGTTGGTTACTGATAATTTTATAATTTTTGTTGAGAGGGTACAAGTAACCAAATTTTGAAACTTTAATTGTTTATTTATTTAAAAGAAATTGTTTAAGGATTTAATCATTCGAAATGAAAATGTTTAATGGTTTCTTCATTCAAAATTATAGTTAAATGACTTAATTAATCAAATTGTGAAAGTTTAGTGGTTTTTTCATTCAAAAAAATAGTTTTGAGACTTAACCATTCAAAACTGGATAGTTAGTTGGGTTTTTTTTTTTTTATACTTTTTCCTAATGTAACAGACAAAGTTTTATAAAAATATAATAGTTAGACACTTACACTTTTATTGGAGTAAACGAAAGTTTCACTCAAACAACAATAAAATGAGATCATTAATCCCTTCATCATGCTCAAGGGTAAATTGGGAAACTACACATTTTATTTTTTTGAATTATACATTATTTTAGAATAAACTAAAGTATAATTAAACTTCAACATCTATTGAGTATATTATATATAATTCAAAAAAGAAATCTTTGCATGGCTACTTGAGAATAAAAAATACATTTTTTGCATGCTATTTTATGATATTTATTCTCAGACCAACCATTCCCCATTTTCCGATCAATATTTCCGGCCACCATTCACGGCGGAACGAAAAAAAAACTCTAATCAAAATATCAAAAATACGAAAAACCTATTTATTCATGATTTCTTGAGTCATTCACAAAAAAAAATGATTTACAATTTGGGATTCAAATTTTGAAGAAAAAAAATTCATCAACGGTGGCCGGAATTCCTTCTCCGACCAACCCTAACACCTATCTCCGGCCACCACAGGGAGGAAAAATATATACCTCAAAAAATCAAACATTATTCACTACCCTTTTTCTTATCTACAACATAGATTCATTCTACTCTTCAAAATTTTCATTCTACAATTTTCAATTTTCAACAAAAAAGAATCCAAAAAACATGCACAAGAAATTTTTTTCTTAATTGCTTTCTTGTGTTATATGTGTATAAGCATGCAACATAGGGACCGAGAATATTACAATGGTGTAGTTGAATACTATTCAAATGTTTTCTTTTTTACATTACTCATGATGGTCGGGTTCAAATACGAATGTGAGGACCACTAGTGGCAATATTCGGTCTGAATATTCATGCTTTATTCAGACTGTCTTAATAAAGCTGTGCGCCCATGCATACTGGCACATATTGTGACAACTGACAGTTTTGACATTCAGGTTAGCTACTCGTTAAATCACTCAGTAGCGTTTCCGTAGGTTAAAAATTAGTCATTTAAGTTATTAGAAGAAACTAGGTTAGTTTGCGTGAAAAATTTAGGCAAAAACCTAAAAATCCCGAAAACTGCCCGAAAAAGCCCGTACCGGCCCAAAGTCACCCGAAAATCCTATAATGCCAAATTTAAAGTTGATTTATAAAAAATATGTTACTTTATTAAAAATATAAGTAAACTGATTCAAATAATCTAAAATTACCTTCGAAAAGTCGGTTTCTACCGAAAACGCACCAAAACCCGGTACTGCGTTTGATTTAGCAGTATAAAATTTAACTTTAAAAAAAAAAAAAGAGTGTGTGAGGGTTGGGTGGGCCCCACATGGCCGGCCACCCCCCCCCCCCCCTAATATCTCTCTCTCTCTCTTGTTTCAAGAAACAAATCATCACTCTCTCTTACACCATATCATTTCAAATCTCACTCTCTCTCTCTACTCTCTCACTCTTCGATTTCTCTCTCTAAAAACCAGCCATATTTCATCCAAAAATCTGAGTTTTGAAGAAATATAATCAAAGATTTGAAGCTCTAGTAGTTGTTTGTTCAAAGGTAAGAGTAAATTATGTGTTTTAGTGTCAATTTTAGCTCATTTTGAAGCTTTTTCATGCTCTTTTTGAGGTTTAAAACCTCTTTGATGGTTAAACACCAATCTTGATGTTTGAGGACAAGAATGAGCCTTATAAATGTGCAAGAACATTCAAAGAAGGCAAAATTCTATGAATCCTCCTTATGAACACAAGATTGGAAGTGAAAATCTTTTGCTTTGATGTTTTTGAATCTCTTTTTGGGGCTGAACTTTTATAATAGTTCATGCATGTGTTTTAATGATATCTAAATGTATTTCATCTATTTATTGGATATAAGTTGAGGGTTTTTAGTTTATTATCCAAGAAACCCCCAAATTTTGGTGATTTTATGTGTTTTTGGTGGGTAAAAGTGTATTTGAAATCTGGATTGTGCTGACAGATTTGTTGCATGTTGTTTGTACGACCCAAAAAGGGTGTTTTTGGATTCATTCTCTTCTAAAAATTTTATGGTACAATATTTTATGTGTTAAGGTTCAAACCCCACTGGAATCATTCAAAAATTCCATGTTTTGAGCCATCAACCATGTTGAAACTTTTTAGTGTTCATCAGCTTCTAGTCAGAATTTTATATCAACTTCATGCATGCATATCTTCTTGATAACTTAACTAAAATGCATGATTCTTGGTTCTAAGTTCAAGTTCAGTGAGATGGCTTTCTAAAGAATCTAAAATCACATGACTTGGTGGAGTTTTGAATGTTCAACCAATGAAATGAAATTCGGAGTGTAATCTGCCCAATGATGGAAGATTCACATGCTTGAATTCATGAGGTCATATCTCATTCAAAAATCATCCAAATCGTGTGAAACAAGTTTCATTTGTTAGATATTTGAGTTAACTTTAAAATCCCTTTTGAAATTCAAATTTTGGAATAGTAATGAGATCTCTATGGTACAAACTCCATAGACTTGTATTTTCAAGATTGATACATGCACACTGATTTTTCAAGAATTTTTAAAATATGTTAATCATCTCCTAAAATCATGAAATTTGGTAGGATTGTTGTTAATACCCCTAATATTAATGGATAAAATTTTGGTAGCTTAACTCCTTTTGGAACTAGGCTTAATGGTAGCATTTTTGAAGCAATACAATTCTGCCAAAATCAGATTTCCTCAAAAAGGGTTGTTTTGCAAATATCAAGAAATTCCCATATGTTTGGGCATTGATTAAAGTAACAAAAACATATTTTTGTATTAAAATGAACCTAATAAAATATAGTAAAGGCATTATATAGGATATCGGTATTGAGTTATTAAATATGGACCGTTGAATTTAGAACTTACGTCAATTACGTATGTGTTAGGGCATATATAGACTCGGAGCCGGGACTTAATCACGCACTAACGGTTGTTTAGATACGCAAAAGCTACTCCAGGTGAGTATTCACAGCCCCATTTTTTACCGTTTTTACGTGTTTTGGGGTGAAAAACATGTTTACAAATGAATGTGAATAATTGTGAAAATGTTACGAAATGAAATGTATTGTGAGTTAAATTTGATATGTTATGCGGCATGATATAGTGAGTCTAAAATGAAAAAGTCGCCGGTAACTACTATTAACTCATAACAATGGGCCTATAATACACGTGGATAGCGCTATTTGGTTGACATACCCACCTTGAACTGACGAGAATATAGGTGCACTGTATTGAATAAAATTTTTACACATGTGGGATTTAGTCCCACCGCTGAGGTAGAATAGGGGCGTAGCATGTCATAAATGGCAGGATTAGTAGTGACTCAAAGAATAAATATCATGCGATTAACTTGACCCGGGAAATTTACTCACATGTGATACTAAGCTAGAAATGGAGTGAGCAAAAACGTTCACTAATGTTCAGGCTAGTATCGGTAGTGAACAAAAAGGTTCACTATAACTGGTTTATGAAAAATTGAGTGAATAAAAAGGTTCACTAAAAATGTGTTGCATTTAAACTGTTTTGTGCATATGAAAACCTGTGAACTCACCAACTCTCGTAGTTGATGCTTGTTTTAACATGCTTTTCAGGAAATCCGAAGGTTTGATAAGGTTAAATTTTGGGATTTTGTAATCACCAATCAAGACTATGTCATTTTCGTTTTGTTAAAGTCTGTAAACTTAAACTTATGGTTGGATTGTAATACTCTGTAAACTTTATTTACTTTTGGGTATGAATGATTGGTGTTATTTATCTTCTATCGCTATGAAATCTAGACTGTCACACCTTGCGGTTCCGCTTTAGCGGGGTGTTACACATATTCAGATTGTCACGTGACGCAATTTTGTTTGTCCTCACGTTAACAATGAAAGATGAGTTCACATTTGAACTTTCCTCCAGTCATGATTTCATATAAATTGAACCTAAATGCGTATCTTTAGACTTGTACTACGTTCATCTACGTACATACCATGCTCTTAAGAAGAATTTTGGGGAAGGCCCTGTTAGAAACCGCCGACGAGCCGTCGATGCTGCTGTTCCAATTTTGAACTTGTTCTAATCGGGTTCGTTTGGGGTTTCTTGGCTTGCACTCCCCTAAGGGACATCTAAATAGGATGTTTAGTAAAGTTTTGAGGATTTTGGTGTAGGTATACTAGGCCATTTCCTTAAGAGAGTCAGGATGGGATTTCCGGCTAGTTTATTGATATGGTTTATGTTTGTATTGTTTAGGTGAATTAAACTTGGTCTCGAGTGAATATCAAGGACTATCCTTAGCAGCTTCCAGGTGAGTTACACTATGTGTATTGTGCATTATTATATGTGTATGTATGTGTGATAGTGTCGTGTAAGGGATTCTACATGCCCTTGATGAGTTATGGGGGTGGACTCGCGTCCTAAGCTAGCGAGAAAAGGGAATCGCATGCCCTTGATGAGTTGCGGGGGCAGATCCGTGTCCAAAGCTGGTGGGATGTTAGAAAAGGGAACCGCATACCCTTGATGAGTTGCGGGGGCAATTTTTGGGCCGAAGCTCGACTGCTAAAGCATGCAGCCCGGGGTCGAAGCCCCCGTACCTCCAGAACGCGTCCCCCAAGGCTTGAACTCGGGTTCACAACTAACTATGTAGTGCCCAAGCCTTACCACTAGGCTATCACTTCTTTGGTTTTTATACCTTTTAGTTTGGTATATTTTATTTCACGTTTTAGCCATATATCGTATACTGGCTAAAAATGCGTTTCAATTTAAACAAATTACTCCGTTTTAATCGTATCGTCGATACCTTCAAAATGAGTCTAATATTGAATATTTTTTGATGTAATTATCTTATTGTATACCATGTATATTACGATTATTTAATTTACTTTACTTAAAATATATTGGGCTTGTACATAGGCCGAATCATTGTAAAATTAGTAGAGGCCCAATTAATTATTAATAACTATAAAAAAAATAAAAAATAAAATAAAAATTGAAGAGGAAGAAGGAAAACCATAAACAAAAACCCTCTTCCTCTCTAACTCTATATCTATCTACTACTAGTAGTCTCTCTCCCTTTTCGTTTCAGCTTTCTCCACCCACCACGGTGCACGATCCATGATGATGATGGCAAGGGCAAGGGCGGGGGATAATTCCCTTCATTTTATTACGCTTCAGGCAAACACACACACACTCCACCTTTTTCTGTCATTTCATTTTTACCGATCGTTCAATCCAACCCCCCCTCTGTTGCTATGGCTACGACGACATGGAGCTGCCCTAATTGCGGACAGCTGGTACAGCGTGGTCATCCTCACCGGTGCACTGCCCCACCGCCTCGGTTGCCGCCGATCCGGAGGGGTTTGGGTTTTCGTCTTCCCTACCGAGGGGTCTTCACGGACGTCGTGGCTGCTGTGGAGAGGATCGTCAACCGTGGAACCACCACCACCACACAAGGGCGCATCCTCGCCGGAAACGCCACCGGCGGACCTGCCTCCGGAATTGGCACACTCTTACGACGGCGACTATTGACTTTCCAAGTCCGTGTTTTTAGCATCAATGCTTTGCGAAACTAAGGAAAGCAAATAACCAAGTATATGCAATAGACAGAAAGGAAAAGCGATATGATGTGAGCTTAATCAAATCGACAAACTGGATTAAGCATTTTACAAATAGTAAGGAGTTCTACTGTACTAAAGTAACATATACGAGTCGTATATTCTAGTCATCCATCTACCGAAAAGCCGCCGGTCCTCCTAGTCGACCTCGTCGTCAGACAGAACCGCCGGAAACTCGATGACCTCCTCCTCGCCTTCGCCCTCATGGGGAGGTAATCCAGATCGAAGGTTACCAATCTCCCAATGGAGGATCTCCGGTGGTTTCTGACGACGAGGGTGAGGGCGAGGGCGAGGAGGAGGTCATCGAGTTTCCGGCGGTTCTGTCTGACGACGAGGTCGACTAGGAGGACCGGCGGCTTTTCGGTAGATGGATGACTAGAATATACGACTCGTATATGTTACTTTAGTATAGTAGAACTCCTTACTATTTGTAAAATGCTTAATCCAGTTTGTCGATTTGATTAAGCTCACATCATATCGCTTTTCCTTTCTGTCTATTGCATATACTTGGTTATTTGCTTTCCTTAGTTTCGCAAAGCATTGATGCTAAAAACAGGGACTTGGAAAGTCAATATCCCATTGAAGAATTACATTTTTAACTCCACTAGGTTCTCTATTTAGTTGTTTTGGCTGATTCTAATCGAGCACTCTCTCTTATTGTGGTGGATTTGTCATCAATCAAGAACTCATCCATGGCCCCCATGCATACAGTTCATATGCAAAACAAAAATGCCTCCATATGTTGTCTGTTTTTGGTTTGGATTGAGATCTCCAATTACGTAGCGTAGCATTACATTCTCTTGTTGCATGCTGGTAAGCGATATGTCGTTGGCTGAAGCCCGTTAAGCATGAACCATGTAGTTGAATTGATTCCGAGCTTGTATTGTAATTACTTTCATCTCGAACTAGCTAGATAATTGCATCCAATTTGGCTCCAGAAATAATTTATTGCAGTTTTCTTGAAACATGAAGATGTTTAGTCTTGCATTTTTGGTGTGCGTGTGTCGACCGTAGGACAGCTGGTTTTTTCTTTGTCATTTCCAATGTACTAGATGCAACTTAAAGCACATCCGTTGATTATGGTATAATTTTCAAAATAGATTATCAAAGGGGTTGTCTGGTTAAAGACGTGTTTGTTGATATCAGCTTATTCAGCTTAACGAGACTCGTAACTTATTCAGTCAACTATGGCTGTTTGGTTGAGGCTTAATGATACAGAAAGTTGCTTAATGTTTGGCTGTTTGGTTGAGACTCATAACTCATAACCTTATGTAATGTATAAGATATGAAATGAGTGCTACATTGTGGACAATGCAGGTTTTAATGTTGCTCAGCATTAGTCGAGGTCATCCTCCATCTTAAAGATTGCAGGTACATAATGTCTGAAGTACTTTTTGTTTCAACGTCAGCTCTTTAAATGCATATTTATGTTTTCACCTCTCCAAGTGGCTAAAATTATATTGATTTGGGTTTGTGAAGAATGAAACCAATCATCAGAATGCATGTGCTGGTGAGTTTCTAAGAAAAGAGGAAAGACTTTTGTTTGAGGGAGTTTTTTCATTGATGAAATGAGCCTGTTTTTGTAATAATGAGGGGAAATATTCAGATAAAACTTTTCTTTCTGCATAAAGCTCCCCCTCGAAGCTTACTAAATAAGCCACTTTCTACATCATTAAGACACACTATTAAACCGTCATCTATACTTGTCCGAATAAGCTGCAAGTCCCATTAAGCTGCTAAGAAACAATCCGTATGGATTAAGCTAAAATTGTTATTTGTTTGTTGTACCGAATAAATTATCTGAACGGCATGACAATCTATCAGGTTTTGAGAGACGGAAGGATTAAACAGGCCGGAAAGTACAAATCTTATTGCTCACGGCTTACGGCTCGCGTAAACGGCTCACATGGTGGAATCGGATGCCATTTTCAAATCTATTGCTCGTGAGATCTATGATTATTTGATCTTCGAAACCTCGAATTCAGATCAGATGCAGGTGCATTTTTGATCTCTAATGAATTGAAACAAACCTAATTCCTGATAACCGACCTCAAAAACCTAAATTTTGTCATCGATTTTCAGACAAAAGGTTGATTTTTGGATGTAATGAAGGATTTGTTATCGGAAGTACTATTATAGAATAGAAATGGCGGATCAGAAGATGGATAAATGCTCGTCTGAAGACGATGATCCTGAGAAAGGACAGGAGGAGGAGAAACGAGAGGAGGAGGATGTTACTGCAGATCCTGAATTCGTTGGCTGTATGCTTCAGTCATGTCCGGCGAACTCTGATCCTAATTACGTCGGTATCCGCCGCCTTTTGCTGTTTTGCAAGGCCGAAATCCGGTCTTCTACACCGGAAGGTAGTCTTTGTATGTTTGATAAGTTTTAGTTTTGTTTGTATACTAAAGTTAAGTTAAGGAGAGAACTTGTATTTGATTTGTTTGATCTTGCATTCGAGCATTTGTACATTGCAAATTTGCTATAGGAGTTGGTATTTGGTAGAATGGATATGTACTAGAAATCAAACCTCATAGGAGGATGGAGAGAAACATCCTTAGGCTATGTTTGGCAAACTAGCCGATAAGCTAGCTTATGACTGTTAAGGTAGCTGATGACTGATAAGCTAGCTGATGAATATGGTTTGGCAAAAACTAGCTGATAAGGTAGCTTATGTCTGTAAAATGACAAAAAAGACATGTTCAAAAGTTGGTAGTGTACAAAGTAGCAAGAGTATATTTGGAATAAAAAAAATAAAAAGTCTCACTTGATACTACTCTTCTTAGCTTTTCAAAAAGCTAGCTTATGGTCCATGTCCATCCAAACATGTACTAGCTTATAAACTGAGTTATAAGCTAGCTTATAGCTTATAAGCTGAGTTATAAGCTAGCTTATAGCTTTATAAGCTGACTTATAAGCTAGCTTATAGCTTATAAGCCGACTTACAAATAGAATTCACAAATTAGCAAACATGTTGCTGTTTTTGTGAGAAACAAATACAGTTATGGTTTTTCTGGTGGGATTGGAGATGCAATGGTAAAGGCTATGTGGCTTATCGCAATTTCATCAACAGGCGGGGTAATCAAATGAATTTGCGAGTAGTGAGCTACACGAGTAGTCCTGGAACCAGGTGAACAAATTTTACTTTGATGTTCTACATGCTTCAGCCTCCGGTTTTCATTCTACTTAATTTGATGTTGATTCCCTGTATGAACTTGCACACCGATAATACTTGCGAACATGCATCACTGTTACTGGTTTATGAGGAGTATGATGTTGAATTAGATGCAGGGATTGTCACTGTTTTACAGTAGATAGTAGATGCCCCTCGGACTTCCTGTGTTTGGCAAGCTCCAAGTACATTATCATGAATAGGGTATAATTTGAAATTTGATTTGACATAATTTCTGACATCAGGTAAATTTACTGGTTGATTCATCAGTGGGCAATGGTTAACATCTCCAGGTCCAACCTCCCTTACGCTCGAGGTGGACAGCTGGAGCGTTAGCAAGGTATGTTTTATTTAGTAGTTACAGCTGTACATACCTTTTGATTGGGATAGGGTGTTTCGAGTTCGTCGGTATAATCTGGTTGATATTTTTACAGGATGCACGTGCGAGCCAGACACTTAGTCACACTAATAGTCTTGGGGCAAATACAAGTGAAACTGATCATCATCCACGTCGAAAAGCTGAACCAGCATATTCATTTGTGGGAATGCATTGCATATCTGATGGGTAATGTTTTGCAACCTATATGTGCTAAAATGTTTTGTCCCATAAAATGCATTGCATATTCATTGATGGGTAATCTGATGGGTAATGTTTTGTCCCATAAAATGCAATGTTTCGTTGTTGGTAGAATTTCAACTCTAATCTAATTTAAGTCCATATATTGGTAATCATTCCTAGATATTAGTAACTTGAATTTTTGTCCGCAAGTTTTCCGCTAGTTTCTCCTTGGGCATTTTATACATTTGGTCAAACATTTATATCAAACTGCACGGTCAAATAAATGCATTTTTGGGGTGGAGTATCATTCCATGGAGATGTACAACTCCACCAGGACCCCAACCGTCATCCGCAAATGTACAAAGTTTTAGAAGACATAAGAAATGAAGTAAAATGCTAATACTACCCTGGCCTACCCTTGTATTTTCGATAAAGAGAAAGGCACAAGCCGCACAACTTCTTTTATATTTCTCCCTAGATTACTTGGCTTTCAACTTCTAAGCTTAATACCCTAGCAAACAGTGAAATAGAGGGGAATAAACCCTTGATGTTCAATTACATATTTACTTATGTTATGTGCATATACGGCCTTGCATTTCAAACTTATGTTATGTTTTCAAACTTATAAATTGTAGATTTCGAAATTCGAGCGGGGCTATTATTTTCCGGACCAGGGGTGGTTTTTTGTAATTTCAGCTAGTATGGGGACTAGGTCCGCCAATGGCGGAGCTAGTATTTGGCGGACAGGGGTTGTTTACGTTTTCTTTTTTGTCTAGGTCTGCCATTGGCGACCTACAATTGGCTGACCCGACGGCTATTTTGGCTAAGAGATCAAACCACTAATTTTTGTGAAATGGTTTAAAAACATTGGATGAATTTGGTTATATCATCCATCGGATGTCGGATGGATCCGATTTATATTGGTTGGATTCAATCTGGTCCATTGTTGATCTCTGAGAGATCATGGTAAGCAGAAAACTAATTTTTGAGTTGTTGAGATGCCCATGAACTTTTATACCAACTACTAGATCGATTATTTGTTCTTTCAACATGGTTCCTTCTATAGATGATTGGTTTGTTTTGAAACAAACTGAATTATTGGTTTTTCAAGATTGAATTATAGTGCCAAAGATTCGGATACCACTAGGCGACAAGCCCTTTGGTATGTACTCGGTCTATTCCACTCAGAATCATGCTTGGAAGTAGAGTTTGGCTGTAGGATGAACACAGACCTTTCCCCTATTATTATTATTATTATTATTATTATTATTATTATTATTATTATTATTATTATTATTATTATTATTATTATTTATGTATCTCAAAGCCAAGAAACTTTGTGGGTATGAGGACCAAAAGGATTAGTAGGTGTTTCTTTCACAGTTGGTTGGTTGTCTGAAGCATTATCACACATCTAATTAATTCAGAACAAAATCTTGAAATTGTGCACCTATTGTTCTTGGTTTTAATGCCTTAAGAACTTATTTATAGAATCTTTTTGTAATTCATGGCCTTCTCTGTTTTCACTTTGAAAATTTTAGTGTATGCACATTGAACCTCTTTCAGAAGTCTGACCTGTAGTTTGGTTATAAGTTGATGGAATGTTTGTGTTTTTGCAGCTACTGCTGGTTCAAACAAGGCTGCTTTATAGATCTTCTTGTTTTTATAATTTGTGGTTAATACTTGTTGAATTTGTTGCCATTGCTCTACATTAGACATTGTATTAACCTATCCTTTTAAATTATACATACGAAAGCTCTCTTTTGATCTAAACCGGATAAACCTTGTAGATTTTTGTACGGAAGGAATTACATATTAATGTATTTGTGTTTATGTTTTATGAATATTTGTGGGTTTTGTAGAAATCATGATGTTAATCGGAAGGATGTCAGGTTATCTTGAACAGACCTCCTGGTTGACAAAAGGAAATTTTCCAAGGGTTTCTTATCCTCCAGTTCCAGGTTTTCACCTCATCTCATCTCTCCTAGATTTCTACACTGTAGTAGTTAGAATACTCTGGTTTTTTTAACAACATAAAGATTTCATAAAGAATCACAAATTCACAATAACATCCATCCATCTTACGGAATTCATATGTCAGTGTTCTTTTAGCAACTTCTCGGTTAGATTTTGGGAAAGCAGGGGGTACAACAGTCATTCTTATATGCAGCAAGTAAACCTTGGCCGGATTAGTGCGAAATCAATCACACCTGTTTATTAAGTTCATGACGATGTTTCTTTTAAGTTGAAAAACATCATCTCTATATCTATATAATAATGATTCAAGGGTCTAACAAAATAGTCAAAACACCCTTCTCCAACCCGTACGCTATCTCTTCCAGATCCTCCTTCGACAAAAACAACTCGCTCCCAAAAGAAGCGTACACCGTGGACCCCGCTGGTTTCCTGTTGAGACACTTGATGATATCCGAACCTTCTCCCTCGAGGTTCGGATCTTTAATCAGTGCATATTTTCGATGGTTAATGTAAAATCGCATATGATTTTGCACGTGACTTGGCCGTTTCTATATTCTTTTACATAGTTAGTATTCTAGTATGTATGGTAAATTTAATTTGAAAAAGGAGGTCCAAAATTGAGAAAACTTGGTACTTTTATATGTAACCAATCCGATTCCAATCGAATTGGATTACAATTTTTATATTTATTTATCAAACCTAATTTAGTCGTATAATCTATATAATGTACTACACAGACATGTTTGAATGCCATTTTATTCTACGTGCCAACCAAACACAACATTAGAATGATTGTGGAAACTTCATCCCCTTTTTCGTTAGGAATATTCAGCGTCATCATGTTTATTCAAGAGGAAATTTAGGTATATAACCTTAAAATAAGATTTCAGTCTTGAGACCTAAGACTTTTGTCGAGTAGTTGTACCTTTAAGATGAACCTGATTTGTTAATTTAACCATTTCAAAAGATCTTTTTCGGGTTTTTTTTTCTCGTTGGTTTTGGGGGATTATTAAGTTTTACTAGTTTATGTTGAGGGATTCGTTCGGTATTTTCGGTTGATGTTTATTGTATTCTCTAGTATCTTAGAGCACCCTTTAAACTTTAGCATTTATGCCTTTTCAATATTGTAAAAACATTAATTGATTGAAAATAGTTGAGTGGGTGCACATCACCCCATTTGGTACTTGTAATAACTCGTCCCAGATGCATAGAAAATGGGATTTGTGAGCTCCTTATAAGCATCAAACAGCACATTATCAATATCTTTCGTCATGATTTTAAGTTAGACGAACCAATAGCTTTGAACTTCGGGTTCTAAGGCCACCTGTACCGCCCTCGAGTGAGAGGGTCAGGTTCATCAGCTCCTGCTCCTCACATTGATACGCCGACTGATGTGGAACCCGAAGCGTGAGGCCCTCGGGTCTCCACACCCGCTCAGTTCCCTCCTCTCCTCTCTCTCTCTCTCTCTCTCTCTCTCTCTCTCTCTCTCTCTCTCTCTTATACATTAAAATAATTAAAAAACGAGAGGTAAAGATTGGGCCAGTTTAAGGTAGTGGTACTCCACTTTAGGATAAGGATAGTAGAAAAGAGAAGAAAACTGATGTGACGCTAAGGTGACATCAGAGTTGAGAGGGTACTAAGATGATCATATTATGTGTCCGTCTTTTCAAAGCATGTTCCTAAATAAACAATAAGTTAAAGTAGCTTATTTTTTATTTTATATGCAATTTGCCTTTTCTTATTCTTAATTTCATTTCTTTAATGTAAACAACTACTACAAATGCATTTAAACTTTTCTTAAAGTAACTATATATTACACAACCAAATGAATAAAAACATATACCAATTCAAAATGATCGTTCATCAAACTCCAAAAAAACATTTCTTTTTGGACAAATATCAAAAATATATATTATGAGTCACCAAATATAAATTTCTAAATGGGTGCAAGAGACAGAAGTAGGATAGTTAGAACAAAGTTGCGATGGAGACCCTTGTTCTTGTTGCATTTGGTTGTTGTCAAGTAAGATATCCAACAAAATATGTTATACCAATTTAATATAAATTTAAATTAAAAACTATAGATCAAAGTATTAGTAGTCTAGTGGTCGGTAACATCTTGGGAGGGAAAGTGGATGACATCTTTGTCTATCCGGGTTCGATTCATGGGGTGAGCATGTGGCGATTCCCTGACTATGGGGTCGGCTTACGAGTCTGTCCTTGGTCGCCGAGGATTAGTCAGGTGCACGCATGGATCCCGGATAACTCATCGGCTTCGTGTCGAGAAGTGTGCGTAAGTTATCTGCCGTTTAAAAAAATATTAAAAACTATAGTCCAATAAAAAATCCAAATAGGTTGTTAAAAAGGCGAGATGGATGAGAGGAGAAAGAGGTGAAATAATAATTGTAGAAGGTTTTAACTTTTTAAGTTGAAATTGATAATTTACTAATTTGTCAATCTTGACTTATTTTTTTGTTCTTGTTCCGCCCCTATTCATTCTTGTCATATCGCATCCTAACGCTGCACCAAATGTGAGAAAGATGTTAATTTTATGTTGTTATGTTTTGTTCATGTATTAAATGCACCTTGTTTTGTTTATGTAAATTTGGATCAAATCTAGAAAGACAATATACTACTACAATGACGATTATTGGGCTTATCAAATAATGTCACAATCTTAGATCCAAGTAGATGCGACCTCAAACCAACAACTCAATGCATCCATCAATATGTAAATCATAAACAATGCAATAATAGAAACATCACAAGCATTTAATATGGTTCAATAGTATACGTACACAAAGAAACTATAGATGATTTTATTTTCATTCCATGTATGAAGTAGGTTCAAACAAGAACAAACTCAATGAGTGTTTAGTTAATTCCAGGGAATGAGAATGGAAATAAAAATGGGAATGCAGGAGAATGAGAATAGGAATGAGCATTGCATTGATGCTGTTTGGTTAACCCCAATATAATAAATGAAAAATTGCTTCATATTAAAAAAAATACGTTTTTCCAACTTGAAAATAAAAAGATGTTTCATTTAACATCCATAGATGGAACAATACATGAAAAAAAGAACCAAGTGGAAATAAAAATTGCATTCCCCCCCAATTTGGTCAGGAATGAAAATTAATGGATCTGCAGGAATGATTCCATTATATAATATCAAACCAAACAGCAGTTTTCATTATCATTCCCATTTCTGACCCCTCAATATCTCCAACCAAACGCCCCATCAATTTGCAAGAACAAATGAACTAATTTGGATCACATATGATGTGGACCCATGTGGGTCCCACATAATATAAAATCATATATGATTTAGTGGTGGGCACCACATATTA
This sequence comes from Centaurea solstitialis, assembly GCA_030169165.1. Classification (NCBI taxonomy): domain Eukaryota; kingdom Viridiplantae; phylum Streptophyta; class Magnoliopsida; order Asterales; family Asteraceae; genus Centaurea; species Centaurea solstitialis. Next base: position 24,502,107 of record CM058043.1, on the reverse strand, counting down.
TATTATGTGAGACCCACATGGGCCCATATCATATGTGATCCAAATTAGTTTATTTGCGTCACTAAATCATATATGATTTTATATTATGTGAGACCCACATGGGCCCACATCAATATATGGTTAATAATGATTCCTTTGTTCCTAAAAAAAGAATGGTTACGGCGTGAGGCGTGGCGTGGGGACGAGGTTAAGCCTCAAACCTTACGAGTTATGGCGAGGTTACGACATTTTTTAAGGCGTGCGTTAAGGCGGCATAGCACATACTCGTATTTGTGTATGTTAGTGTTTGATTCGAGGATCACAGATGTAACGACCCAAATTCCAATAAATGTAATGTCAACATCCCAGTGATCTAACGCAGCGGAATTAATTATCAAACTCAAAACTAGGCATTCAAGCCCAATACAATGATTCAACAATGACATAATCTAAGGATAAAGTCAGTGGAACAACCCTCCACAGCTAAGATAAGCTATAACTAATGACCATCTAACGGATGTCCAAGGTTGACCACCCGTCTAACTCTGAGCCTTCTCATTTCCCTTCAAGGATGCTTCTCTACAAACTTCCCCTGAAAATGTTTTAAAAAGAATTTGAAAGCGAGGGTTAGACCGAAAGGTCTAGTGAATTCCCTCAAAATAGTTTATTCACAAATTCGGCCCGCTGGCCTAAATTCAAATCATACAACAACTCAGATGTGTTGCGGACAATGAAACCCCGTCACCTAGTGACCAACAATCCAGGCCCAGTCCAGGTCGCCTGACAATAACTCCCAAGGGACGTAGTCCCAAGGTACCCCCAAGTGGTGGATCAGACCAAATGGTAAACACTCCCAAGGAACGTAAAGTTCCAAGGTACCCAATGTCCATATTGCAACACATCCGCCCAAAATCAGTTCAATCAATACCATTTAAGCATGCATTAAATGTAATTATCAGTTCATATCGTTAATCACATAAAACAATGTATAATCTTCATCCAAGCATTTCGCAAACCGAATGGATATAATTGAAAACAGTAAAACAATCCATTCATTTCAGGCAAGGGAACTCACCTGAGCCTAGCCAAGCACACCCTCTTCGCCCGTCTATCGGGTCAGCAACCGATCTACAACATAAGCATAGTACATACTTAGAATAGGCTAATCCTTAAGAATCTAGCCTTACCAACAGGTCTCACACACTTGGACCTAAAGAGACTTATCCCACATCTTGAAACCATCTAACCAGGTCTGCGACCACTTAGGATCGGAAAAACCACAGTGGGGTCGGAGTTCACCACAGTGGCATCGGACCTCACCACATAAATCAAATTGGACTTCCACAATGTCCGAGTCGGACTTCTCCAAACCCCGAGTCGAACTTCACCATAGTGCACAACTATTCCGAGTCGGAGAACTAGTCCGAGTCTGAAAACTCACCACAGTGGGAAACACTAATCCGAGTCGGACAACCAAGTAGTCCGAGTCGGACTTTGGGTCAGACAATAAGTTGGGAAACACGCAACAGTGGGGACTCACCACAGTGGGGTACTCTAATCCGAATCGGACAACTATGAATCTCGATTCGGGAAACTAGTTAAACAAACGGTGCTCAACACACAATCGAGTCAGGTTTCACACTTTCCCGAATCAGGAATAGTACAAAACTCGAGTCGTAACTTAACTCAACGAAACAATACCCCAACATAACACCGAGTCGGGTTTCACACTTTCCCGAATCGGGAATAGTACAAAACCCGAGTCGTAGACTTCAACAGAACTCAAATCGGGTAACTAGTCCGAATCGGAAAACTCACCACAGTGGGAAACTCACCACTGTGGGAAAACCCTAATCCGATTCGGAAAACTAAGAACACCGAATCGGAGTTCATAAATCCCGAGTCGGAAATTCTGAAACCCAGAGTCGGGTTTTCGAGCAAACAGCCGATAACTCCCTAAAATTCACCATTTCAAGCCCACCAAGATCTTTAAATCATATCAACTAACATGAGGATTAAACTACAACAATTGAATCCAGAAAATAGGAGAACTTACTTGCTTTGATGATGATTTTGCCCAAAATTCACCATTCTTCTTCCTTCAACAAAACACACACTTACACTTTCATTTTCTTCCAAGTATTTTTCAATTGATTAAATTTCTAGGATTTTCTCCTTTATATACTTGGGCCTAAGAGGCCAAGCCCATTACCTAAAAAGATTGAGCCCAACACTTAACCACTTTCAAATTTTACACATTCAACCCCTTTTTCCACTTATTCTCTCAAACTAGGTAATTAATGCCAAAAAGTTCAAGTTGCTAATAAAATTCAAATTTTCCAGTTATTACAACAGAAAAACCCAACAGACACAACCGGAGTTGCATGCGGAGATTGGTAGCCTTTAATCTAGGTGACCTCCCCCTGACCCTCAGCCTCCTCCGGACCCATCTGATCTGGCTCCAGTTCAGCCGCTGCTTCGGCGGCTTGGGCGAGGAAACCGTCGTGAGCTGCGTTTGGACCCAAAACGCGATTAGCTATCCTGAGGGGTAGCCCGTTGTTCATCCCTCCTACATTGCCATTGCCTATATATATAAACTTACAATGCCTAAAAGTTCTTGGAACAAAAATAACAATTATATATGTATATATATCATATTTTTGTTCACTTCAACATATAGAATTTGAAAGAAAATAAAACAAATAAAATAATTTTTAACTAAAATAATAAAATTATATTAAATGAAGGTAATATCATAGAAGTTGAAAATAATATGAAAAAAACATTCAATGCAGTTATGCAAGTACAAAAGTAGAGAAGTACATAGTACACAAGTACAAAAGTGTAAAAGAATTAAAGTACAAATGCACTGTTACAATTCAAAACAATTTCAATCTATGAACAAAAAGTTAAAATATAAATTACATATCAACATGCATAGTTGTAAACCAAAACAATTATAAATTAAACAACAACAATGATCTAGCTATGCTAGCATTTACAAATAGAAACGGTCCAAAATTTTGTGTTAGTATGAGTGCAACAAAGCAATTTCGTGATATCAATCTATGAACATAAATGCTTTCATTTCTACCAATTACAAATGAGCTTTAAGTATTTTATACCTAAAAATGACGATTATTTCTCAAATGTATCAAATTTAAAGCTCTCACAAGTATTTACGGAGAAGATGTGATGTTTTAAAATTTGGAACAGTCAAACTTAGATATATGAAGAAAAAAATAATTTTTTCAGTTGTTTGAACGTTCACGTTTTCATCCTCCATTCCTTCTAATTAATAAACTAAATATCAGTTAGACGCTTAGTCGATTATTTTGGTGGCTTAGAGTTGAGTCAATTTATTATAGTTTGGTATTAAACTCATGGCTAAAATATCATATCAAAATTTGATGCCCTGTGCGGCCGCACGTGCTGCACATGGTCATGACCGACCCTGTATATAACTTAATTTTAATCAACCATTTTTTCGGTTTGGTTTATTCTGCCCTAATGGAATCCAAAATCAAAACTAAACCATCTAGATTTTCAGTTTTTGGTTTCAGTTATGTTTCCTTTTTTTCGGTTTCGATTTCTTGGTTATTTTTGATTTTGGTTTGGTTTTTGCTCAACCCTAGTTTGTTTTGCAGTTTTAGGGGAAGAAGGTTTAGATCTTGAACGGAACCTAGATTTCTGACGCCACAATCAAGCCTCAGTGGAGATCGAGGCCGAAAATAAAGGGATATCGAACATATCTTTAACTTTGGTGGTGAAGAAGAAGGGTGTTTTCGATCTCACCATGGTTGATTTGTTGGGAATAACCAGGGTTCCGTTCGTAATCAACCGAAAGATATTTATGAACAAATATTGGGCATCATAATGAAGCATATAAAACCGGAAGAGAGTATCATTGTGAATGTTCTTTCGTCGGCATACTTTTTCCCGACAAGCGAATCCCTTTGGATGTCACAACGGGTGGACCCTACCTGGAAACGGACACTAGCCGTCGTTACCAAATGCGATATCTATTCCCGGAGGGTCTCCTCGAGAATGTTACCGCAAAAGACATCAACATCGGACTCGGCTACATCTGCATTAGAAGCCAAATCAACAACGAAACGTATGACGAAACTCACGTGCAAGAAGTAAATCTCTTCGAAACCCATCCTTTGTTGTCGAGGATCGACAAGTCGATGGTGGGTATTCCGGTCTTGGCTAATCGGCTCGTCAAGATTCAATCGATGATCATATCGAAGTGTTTGCCGGATATCGTCAAAAGGGTCAATGAGAAGCTCGATTCTTCAGTGATTGAGCTCAATAAATTGCCCCCGATGATCACAACCATGCCCAATGCAATAGTCGCTTTTTTCGGATGGTTTGGTCGTCAAAGGAAACCCTTCAAAAGATCTTGATTCGAGACGAGTTTGTTGATTACGTAGACGATAAACAAATGCATTGCAACGCCCTTGTTGGTCAAGATGCTCAACAAGTTCTCGAACAAACTCCATTCAAGCTCGAAATTATCTGGCAGATTTTTGGCGGAAGAGATCGAGGTTTTGGAGGAAGTTAACAGTCCGCCCTCCACATTCTTTTTCTTGCTCGAAAAACGAGTGAAATCCGTCTCGAACTTGCTGATCGACTTTGTGAATTAAGTGTCTGTTTATCTCGAAACTGTCTTTGTCGATCGTCACGGGAGTTACTCGCAATTGCTTTCTTCAATGAACAAAGATGCATGTACGACCATGGCAAAGTTAAAAGAAAAGTTTCTCGAAAGAGTTGCGAAAATGTTGGAGATAGAAAAAGTAATAGATTAATTCAATCTTTCGTAGAAGAAGCTAATGGGCAACTCCCATGATCAATTCGTGAAGGCGATCCAAACCCTAGAGAGTAATTCTGGTTACAACAGGACGGCAGCTAGGGCGGGGGCGGGGATCACGGAACAAACTCAAGGGATGTTTAGTTAATTCCATGGAATGAGAATGGAAATAAAAATGGGAATGCAGGAGAATGAGAATAGGAATAAGCATTGCATTGATGCTGTTTGGTTAACCCCAATATAATAAATGAAAAATTGCTTCATATTAAAAAAAATACTTTTTCCAACTTGAAAATAAAAAGATGTTTCATTTAACATCCATAGATGGAACAATACATGAAAAAAAGAACCAAGTGGAAATAAAAATTGCATTCCCCCCCAATTTGGTCAGGAATGAAAATTAATGGATCTGCAGGAATGATTCCATTATATAATATCAAACCAAATAGCAGTTTTCATTATCATTCTCATTTCTGACCCCTCAATACCTCCAACCAAACGCCCCATCAGTTTGCAAGAACAAATGAACTAATTTGGATCACATATGATGTGGACCCATGTGGGTCCCACATAATATAAAATCATATATGATTTAGTGGTGGGCACCACATATTATATTATGTGGGACCCATATGGGCCTACATCATATGTGATCCAAATTAGTTTATTTGCGCCACTAAATCATATATGATTTTATATTATGTGGGACCCACATGGGCCCACATCAATATATGGTTAATAATGATTCATTTGTTGCTAAAAAAAGAATGGTTACGGCGTGAGGCGTGGCGTGGGGACGAGGTTAAGCCTCAAGCCTTACGAGTTATGGCGAGGTTACAACGTTTTTCAAGGCGTGCGTTAAGGCGGCATAGCACATACTCGTATTTGTGTATGTTAGTGTTTTGAATAATCTCACCATGATTATATTTCTTGATCTTTGATGGGAGTTCTTGGCGACCCGTTTTTGTTAGTCTCTTTTATCGGTCGGCAGGTTGTGCTCTTTTGGACATTGGCAACAAGTGTCGTTAGTATGTCGTGGTTGTTGCGTTTTTGGCTCGGATTTTTTGACAGTAGTCGTGATGAAGGTATATATATGTGTGGTAATTTTGGGAACATTTTGTGGGTTGTTAAGTTTCTACACATATGAAGCCTAGTAGTACATATAGATTTACGTATATAGTTACAGTGGGAAGTGCAATTAGGAACTGGAAATTGATTAGGAACCTGGTAATCGTATATAGGGCGGCATGTGTGTAATGCCTCTTTTCCAAAAAACAAGATTTTATAAAAATCATATCATTTAAATAATTCACTTAATAATAAATCAAAGACTAAAACTTTCAAATCCAACATTTAGTTAAATGTCAACTAAAAACCCAATTTTAACCAATAAATAATTTAATAATTTAATAGTGTCGTAAGTCAACGCCGTCGGAATCTCGGTCTCGGAGTCATGCTGGAGCCTTGCCCTTATCCTTGCCTGTACTAGCACCTGGAAAAAGGGAAACAACTAACGGGGTAAGCGAAACGCTTAGTGAGCTAGCACCACGCATAAAATACAATATAGCATGCAACATATCAATATAGGTATCCACATAATCATAATAACACATCATCACATAAATAAACTCAACAAACCCGACTCTCATGAGGTCATAACACTCCCGTCAGTTTGGACACGGGTCGGCCCCCACAACTCACCAAGGGCATGTGGATTCCCTTTCGCCCGTCAGTTAGGACACGGGTCGGCCCCCACAACTCACCAAGGGCATGTGGTTCCCTATCCACACTATAAAGTATATGCAACAAACCACACCGTAATTTACACATAGTGTAACTCACCTTAATTGCAGAAACGTCAAAGCACGAACAAATCACAGCAAACCTGGAATAATTTTAACAATTATAATTATTACTAGTATTCTCATACAATCCCTATAATTATCTAGTTAATCCAACCTTAATTTAACAACCTTTTTATAAAAGTGTTAAGTGTAGAAAACCTATACGAAAACCGCGGACGACAAGCGGGTCTAAACAGTTTATACGCGACCCGACTCGCGCTGCTCTCAACGACGGACGATGGTTAGCTCCGATGACACTTAGTTAGTCTAACAACCCTGAACTAACCCGACTTAACGTAAATAAATATATATTTATATATATATATAGTTTTTATTTAAAATATTAATAATTATATTTATATTTAAATGTTATACAAAATAAATAACTAAAAAAAACAACAACAATAGGCATCACCATCACCATCAATCGTATGACCTATATATATATATATATATATTTAAATGACAAAGAAAAACAACAACAATATCAACAGCATCATCCTCGTACGGAATCACCATAATTATATCTATATTTATATTTAAGTAAAAAAAAAAGAAAACAACAAACATCATCAACGTCATCTTCCTCATCAATAAACAACCACCAACACTTACGACTTCGCCGGCTGTCGCCGGCTCCAGAACCACCGCCGGGCAGCGGCTGCTGCAACCGCCGCACCATCATCGCTGGCCGACCACCACGACGGCAGCAGCGGCGAAGGCCGCCACCACCGCCGGCCATCCATCCTACGGCGACAGCAGCGATGGGGTCGCTACCGCCACCGTGCCTCGCAACCACAACAGCCGGCCAGTGGCGGTGCTCACCATTCAACGCTGCCGGAACTTCTCCCTCACCGGTCCGTCACCATGACCCCGACGAACAGCAGTCGGCCAAGGCCAACCGCCGCCGTACCACAGCCGATGTATGGTAAACCCACCACCGCTGCCGACCCTCGCCGGAGCGGTTGGAACCATAACACCACCCGCCAAACACCGGCTTCCGCCAGCGTGATCCGGCAGCCGAACAACGCCGGCGACTGCCTACGCTCCTACAAAACGATGTGATGACGACAACACCCTAGTTTGCACAAAAGCTAACGAGAAGTTTCGAGCGATACCTTACACGATTGAAGAACGGACTCGTTGCGACTCCTTTCCGAAATCTCTCTCTCTCTCGGTTCTAATCCTTTCTCTCAAGGCTGATAGAATGCTTATGAAAAATATAAGGAGGTCTAGGCTTATTTAAATAATCCCATCTAGCTTAATCTCAAAGAAAACTAAGTAATCCTATTTTAATTCAAACTCTTAAAAGATAGAGCTTAATAATAATAATATTAATAATAATAATAGTGATAACAAAAAAAAAAAAACTAGATAAATATTTAGAATTGGGGTGTTACAACTCTCCCCCACTTACTAGGATTTCGTCCCCGAAATCAGTCCGAGAAAAGCCCCGGATACTTCTCTCGCATATCAGCTTCCGGTTCCCAGGTCCACTCGGAACCCTTTCGATGTTGCCACTGAACTTTCACGATCCCTATCTCCTTGATTCTCAACACCACAACCGGCTTCTTAATGTAATTCAGGCGCTCGCCCACCTGAATATTATCTAAGCCACGTGCACTATCTCACCTAGCTGTCTCCGCCGCCTTCGCCGTGCACGATGAGCTCTCCCCCACTCGGATTCTGGATGCGGATCAGTTGTTCTGCACAGTCTACAGTACCTCGTTTACGAACATTCAGTCTACACCTACTATCACGTCTATCCCGCTCACGGGGTGGGGATCAAGCCAAAGGTAAAAGGTACTCCGTGAATCACCAAGCTGCAGCCCCAGTAAACATCCTCGCAAACCCGCACCTCCTCGGCCGCTATGTCTATTGCTAAGGACTGGGTAGCCTATCCCGCTCTAACTACAAACCTTTACAGAACGCATTCGATACAAAAGACCGAGTGGCCCCCGTATCGAATAGAACCAACGCGGGTTTCTCGTTTACAGGGAAAAATCCTAAGTTAAACAGTTCAAATTTCATCTACCAGATAAGCTCATACACACAACTATGCTACTAGATCACAACATTCATAATGTCAGGGCTACAACATAACTAAGGCGTACCTGCAACCATATCGGGATCCGCCTCCGCCTCCCCGGCCGTCAGCTGAAACACTCGACCACGGCCGCCAGTAGTGGACCCGCTCTTCTTGCCCGTCGAACCGTCGGTGATCATTAATGGAGTGGGAGCTGGTGTCGCTGCTGCTGCTGCTCCAACCAACTGAGGGCAGTTGGGTTTGATATGTCCCGGCTGGAAACAATGAAAACAGGTCCTCGGTTCGACCCTACACTCCCGACTTCGATGACCAGGCTTTCCGCACTTGAAACACACGGGCTCAGGTAGTCGACACTCCCCTGAGTGGTTCTTCCCGCACTTAGGGCATCCAGAAAACTCCTTACGACCGTCACTTCTCTGACCCTTGAGTTTCTTCCCGGGCACGGGCTCTTGCTCCGCCTTCCTCTTCCCCTGCTGCTGCTGCTCCTCGAGAAACAGCTCCCGAGTCCGCGCTACCTCAACCATCGCATCGAAAGTCTTGCACATCGAGGTGGCAACGAACTCTCGAATCTCCGTCTTCAGCACTCCCTGATACCGAAACATCTTCATTTCCTCGGTGCTCACATAGTCCGGACAGAAAAGCGATTTCTCAAGGAACTGGTCCGTGATCTCGTTCACCGTCTCCGTCGTCTGAGCCAAGTTCAAAAACTCCGAGGTGATCCGCTGCTTCTCGATGCGAGGAGCGAACTGCTCGTCGAGCAGTACCTTGAACTCGTCCCATGTTAAAGCATTGATCTGTTCTTCCGTACGACTCTTCAGAATTAGCCCCCACCAGTCCTTACCCGCGTTGCGTAGCAGGTTCACAGCATAAAACACCTTCATTCCCTCCGGGCAGCCGCTGGTGCGAAAAGCACCCTCAACGGCGGCGACCCATCGGAAACAGGCTATGGGGTCCTTCCGACCCTCAAAATGTGGCGGCTGACACGCCATGAAATCCTTGAAAGTGACAGCGCGTCCCGGTGCCTGACTACTGCTTCCCGATGTCGATCCATGCGTAGTGAAAGCCGTATCTATCCTCTGGTCCACAGCCGCAAGGATCTCGTCCTTCATTTGAGCAAACAGCCCAGGCAAGATCTGATGTAAAGTCTCAGTGACCTGCGAGCCTATGACGTCCCTCAAATCCGGAGTCTCAGGCTCCTCACTACTCGGATTCCTTCTAGTGCTCACCATACTGTATATTTAACTAGTTTAGTAACAATCCTAAGGCAGTTCAATCCCCACACTTAACGTCTAACAATTTCCCCCGCTTGATACCCAGGCTCATGCAAGTACCTACTTCTAGCCCTTAGTGTGCATACCACCTATAGACTAGTTGCATTTCTATCATCAGGATGCATTCAAAAGCATGTAATTTCATTCAACACATACCAAAGATTTCCTACTATCGTCTAGTTAATGTGGCTCCCAAGACTTAATCAATTCCAAACCCATACAAACGTTTATAGTGGTGCTATTATTTGGGCCCGCGCCACTATAACCGTTCCATATGATAGCCGGGTCAGGATCACTTGGCAACAATCAAACAAGAACATGCCTCATGACCCCTTCCCGACATACCACCGTATAAGCTTAGTCATGATACCATCCTCAATAGCCCCATTAACTCGACTAAGCAGATAATTAAACAACATTTAACCACATAAAAGCATATAAGTGTCGTACTTATCGACAACCATAAATTAGCATGCAAATAACATTCAATATAATAACTATATAGATAGCTCACCCCCAACCTGAAGCTCCGCCGACGATTCCGACCCTTGACTCGTTATTTGTCCCAAAAAAATTCCGGGTTTAAGTCCAACCACACGCACGCTCGCAAACGTGCGTGCTGATTCTCTTAAACCACGCTCTGATACCAAGTTGTAATGCCTCTTTTCCAAAAAACAAGATTTTATAAAAATCATATCATTTAAATAATTCACTTAATAATAAATCAAAGACTAAAACTTTCAAATCCAACATTTAGTTAAATGTCAACTAAAAACCCAATTTTAACCAATAAATAATTTAATAATTTAATAGTGTCGTAAGTCAACGCCGTCGGAATCTCGGTCTCGGAGTCATGCTGGAGCCTTGCCCTTATCCTTGCCTGTACTAGCACCTGGAAAAAGGGAAACAACTAATGGGGTAAGCGAAACGCTTAGTGAGCTAGCACCACGCATAAAATACAATATAGCATGCAACATATCAATATAGGTATCCACATAATCATAATAACACATCATCACATAAATAAACTCAACAAACCCGACTCTCATGAGGTCATAACACTCCCGTCAGTTTGGACACGGGTCGGCCCCCACAACTCACCAAGGGCATGTGGATTCCCTTTCGCCCGTCAGTTAGGACACGGGTCGGCCCCCACAACTCACCAAGGGCATGTGGTTCCCTATCCACACTATAAAGTATATGCAACAAACCACACCGTAATTTACACATAGTGTAACTCACCTTAATTGCAGAAACGTCAAAGCACGAACAAATCACAGCAAACCTGGAATAATTTTAACAATTATAATTATTACTAGTATTCTCATACAATCCCTATAATTATCTAGTTAATCCAACCTTAATTTAACAACCTTTTTATAAAAGTGTTAAGTGTAGAAAACCTATACGAAAACCGCGGACGACAAGCGGGTCTAAACAGTTTATACGCGACCCGACTCGCGCTGCTCTCAACGACGGACGATGGTTAGCTCCGATGACACTTAGTTAGTCTAACAACCCTGAACTAACCCGACTTAACGTAAATAAATATATATTTATATATATATATAGTTTTTATTTAAAATATTAATAATTATATTTATATTTAAATGTTATACAAAATAAATAACTAAAAAAACAACAACAATAGGCATCACCATCACCATCAATCGTATGACCTATATATATATATATATATATATTTAAATGACAAAGAAAAACAACAACAATATCAACAGCATCATCCTCGTACGGAATCACCATAATTATATCTATATTTATATTTAAGTAAAAAAAAAGAAAACAACAAACATCATCAACGTCATCTTCCTCATCAATAAACAACCACCAACACTTACGACTTCGCCGGCTGTCGCCGGCTCCAGAACCACCGCCGGGCAGCGGCTGCTGCAACCGCCGCACCATCATCGCTGGCCGACCACCACGACGGCAGCAGCGGCGAAGGCCGCCACCACCGCCGGCCATCCATCCTACGGCGACAGCAGCGATGGGGTCGCTACCGCCACCGTGCCTCGCAACCACAACAGCCGGCCAGCGGCGGTGCTCACCATTCAACGCTGCCGGAACTTCTCCCTCACCGGTCCGTCACCATGACCCCGACGAACAGCAGTCGGCCAAGGCCAACCGCCGCCGTACCACAGCCGATGTATGGTAAACCCACCACCGCTGCCGACCCTCGCCGGAGCGGTTGGAACCATAACACCACCCGCCAAACACCGGCTTCCGCCAGCGTGATCCGGCAGCCGAACAACGCCGGCGACTGCCTACGCTCCTACAAAACGATGTGATGACGACAACACCCTAGTTTGCACAAAAGCTAACGAGAAGTTTCGAGCGATACCTTACACGATTGAAGAACGGACTCGTTGCGACTCCTTTCCGAAATCTCTCTCTCTCTCGGTTCTAATCCTTTCTCTCAAGGCTGATAGAATGCTTATGAAAAATATAAGGAGGTCTAGGCTTATTTAAATAATCCCATCTAGCTTAATCTCAAAGAAAACTAAGTAATCCTATTTTAATTCAAACTCTTAAAAGATAGAGCTTAATAATAATAATATTAATAATAATAATAGTGATAACAAAAAAAAAAAAACTAGATAAATATTTAGAATTGGGGTGTTACAATGTGTCTCTTTTCAAGGTGAAATATTCATCAGGAGGATGAATGATATGTTCATAATCATAGGTGATTCCCCGGGTTCAAAATTAATTTTAGGTTTCTATAGCCATATATTGAAAGGCAAAATTTTGTAAGATGATCTTGTGCTTATAAAATCTCTTTTGGGTTTCTTTTGCTTTGCTAAGTGCTTCTTAATTAATATGTCCAGAAAGCTCTAATTATGTCCCTCCCTTAGACGGCTAAAAGTTAATGGTAATTGTATGGAGAGACCAAATTTGAGCATTTTTTAAAACTAGATGGTCAATATGTAGTTTTGAAACTGTAGGGATGAAAAATATAAATCAACAAGCCATAAGGGGCTAGAAATGTAGTTTACTTAATTTTCTTTAAAGAGTGCTCGAATTCGAGCCGTTAAGGGAGGTGGACTTAGGATCATGTGAGACCAAACTGTTATCGTGAGACTGCGTGACACCAATACTTAACGTATGAAACTTCACAAAAAACACCGTGAATGTACATAAAACTCGAATACGCAGACCTAAAAATCACTTTTGATGCAAAAAAATATCCAAAACAAGGTAAAAAACGAAACCTTCACAACTCAAATTCTGTGAAGGTTACATATATATAATGCAAACCTTCACAAAGAAAAATGCTGTGAAGGTTTCGTTTTTTACCTCTTTTTGGAAAAAAAAATTCGATAGTGTTTTTAGTATGTTTTAACAATGAATATTCAATTTTTTTTACTTCACAAATGTTTTGATGTGAAGTTTTAAGTAAAATATGTTGGTCTCACCGGTCTCACCGAAAAGGCTTGGTCTCACTAGAACTTAACCCAAGGGGGGTGTGCACAAATCAACCCTAAAACTCAGATTATGAATAAAACTTTTAAATTTGTCTTTTTAAAACTCGGATTATATGAAATTATGAATTTTTGTGAAATGGTTTAAAAACATTGGATGATTGGATGGATTTGGTTATATCATCCATCGAATGTCGGATGAATCCTATTTATATTGGTTGGATTCAATCCGGTCCATTGGATATCCAATAAGAAAATCCAATGGATGGAACTGAACCGAACCAAGGCAAAAGAAGTAGAGAATCCTACACACACATCAAGATGAGTTTCATGTGAATTTTTAGTTGGGATACATGCTTATTTGACGAGATGTTTTACGAACGATTTATTTGTTTACGACGTTTTATAAAAATGCATGTTCAATGTGTTATTTTAGCATATATGAAAAGTCTTAACGATGTTTTCGTGTCGGTAAAGATGGCGGGAAACCGCTTTGATGTTTTTACCGGTATATGTTGTGAAGCACCTCTCTAACGTGTCCGTAGATGTTATCCGGTACATGTATCGCAAGTTATACCTCTGTACTTGGATATTCGACGTTATTGACGTTGTTTAGTTCGACCGGTACATGTTGCGAAGTACCTTTGTATCGAGTCGGTTGATGTGAAGTGTACATGTATCGTGAGGTATACGTCTTCACGTATAGATTGATGTTTCCGATGTTGTTGACCTACATAATACTTTGACGTTTGATATGATGTGATTTATTTACATGCATGATTTGACGATGATGTTTTCTCGATGATTATACTGAAAAGCTTTTTTATATGTCAAGTTTTATTTATGTAAACCATGATGAACTCACTAAGCGTAAAACTGACCTAACTCCTAAGCATGTATCTCAGGTTTTGACAAGGATTTCTATCTGCATACCTACAGTCATACCTACAATCATGCCTGGATTGAACCAACTTGGTGCTAGCTTTTATCTAACTTTACTTGGATTAGTAGTAATTAGTATTAGCTATTATTTGACTGTTGACTTCTTCTGAACAATTTGTCGTCGATTTTTGAATTTTGAATCATCTCTTTTTTACTACTGTATAAAGATTCTATTATAGTTTTTTTTTTGCAGATTAGTATGTCTAGAGGATCTTACCTTGTCGGAATGTATAGTTTTACGAGATATTCTAAACAACATATGTAAGATGAAACGGCTAGAACGTTTTAATCTCCTTTATTGCTTTCTAGTAAAGAAATTTCCGAAGGAAATTGGACGCTTAGAATGCTTTAAAATGTTGAATGCATCTAAAAGATCATTAAGAATTTAAGATCGCTTTGCATATTTTGTTTAATTGCTTATTTGTTGTGTTAGATGTGTATAAGCATGCAACATAGGGACCGAGATTACAATGGTGTAGTTGAATACTATTCAAATGTTTTCTTCTTTACATTACTCATGATGGTCAGGTTCACATATGAACTCATCTTTCATTGTGAACGTGAGGACCACTAGTATCGCACCATGTGGCAATATTCAGCCTGAATATTCATGTTTTATTCAGACTGTCTGAATAAAGTTGTGCGCGCATGCATACTGGATAAAGCTTGGCGCTGATTCAGATTGTCACATGACACGATTTTGTTTGTCCTCACGTTGACAATGAAAGATGAGTTCATATTTGAACTTTCCTCTACTCATGATTTCATATAAATTGAACCTAAATGCGTTTCTTTAGAGTTGTTCTATGTTCATCTACATACCGTGCTCTCAAGAAGAATTTTGGGGAAGGCCCGAAGAAGCCAATTCACAATAAGAGGTACTTTCTTTGTTCCTATTGCTTATTTAAACGTTGAAATTAATGACATGATCGATTTCTTGGCCAAAAATCAATAATGATCTTTTTAGATGCAAGTATACTACCTACTAGGCATTAGAATGGCTAAGAGAGCTAAATATAC
Organism: Centaurea solstitialis; assembly: GCA_030169165.1. Taxonomy (NCBI): domain Eukaryota; kingdom Viridiplantae; phylum Streptophyta; class Magnoliopsida; order Asterales; family Asteraceae; genus Centaurea; species Centaurea solstitialis. The sequence goes on along the minus strand of CM058043.1, from coordinate 24,486,748 downwards.
AAGGAACAGGCATAAGACATCTTAATCCCGCAAAGCATTTTTGCGTTCGTGTATTGTTTGGTTTAGATGGCTTCTTGAGTTGTATGTTGATATAATATTTGCTTGTTTTTCCTTCTTAATTAATTACAAACTTGTACGTAAACTAGTGGCAGGGTGAAGAGGCGGATTTTAAAGCTCGGTTTTCATGTGTGGATCAATTGAAGGTCGGTTACTTCTATGTTACATGATTCATAAGAACCCGTTTGACAGGATCAATGATCATGATCAGAAAACTTAATCAAAGAAGTTTGCGGAATAACACTTTGATTATATAATGAAAACAATGGATTTTGAACAAACTGTATGTGTATTGATTTCAATAGCTGAATGATTACAAACTCAAGCCCCAATCTGTTTGAACAGGCTCAAACAGACGTGCAACTCTTCTCAATTGCAGGGATTACAAGAACAATCTTGAGGCTCTTAATTCTAAACAAAAGCTATGAAATTCGTATCTAACAATGAAAACCTATCAGATATATATACGAATTACAAGATAACAATAAGGAAACTAGATTTACAAGATAATCTCTAATATATCTCCAAGCAAATCGTATCTTGTCTATATCTTCAAATCATCGCAATCTTTTCCTTATCTTCATCTTGATAGCAGTGGTAATAACAAAAGCAGTGTTATCCTTCAACCAGCAGTGGTAATATTCTATGGGCAGTGGTAATCTTCAAGAGCAGTGGTAATCCAATCTTCATTGTTGACTCACATACTGGCAGTGGTAACCTTCAGATGAACTAGCAGTGGTAATCACTCCAAAGCCAGCAGTGTTAATCCTCAGCAGTGGTAATGCAACAGAATATTTCCTAACAATCTCCCCCTAACTTAACTTCTGATTTTAATCAGAAATTAAGTTCTTCAGATGTTGCATTGCTTTCTTGATCATCTTGGCATGGTCTGAATGATTTGAATCATTCAGAAACTCTTGAAGCTTCTCCAATCCATATGCATGCATAGTTACTCTGTCTTCAGCAGTAACTAAGTTCAAGATTTCACCAAACTCTGCATGACTTCTTTGTTTGCCATTGTTCCACTGCACACAAAGTAGAACTTCTTGAAAATTCCTCTTACTCCCCAAGACACCACTTTCTCTTCCTCAGCTGTTTCTTCTTCATTCAGTTCTGCTAGCTGATTAGTCATATTTTCAATGACTTCTTTCTCCAAATCAGACATAACAGATTTCTTTTTCTTTGTAATTCCTTCCACCATTCTTCTGTCAAAATCATACCTCTTATCCACCAGGAAGTACTTCTTGACACCTTTATCAAAAGTAACCATAAGAACTCTGTTTGCCTTGTAACAGTTCCAAGCTAGTACTTCTCCTTCTTTTATTTCTTTACCTAGCCTCTCATTTCTTTTCTGCTTCTCCTCCTTTGCCTTTTCAAATGCAAACATAGTCTGAAGATTATCCTGAACAAGAGCCACTTCATCAAATCCAATCTTCTCTTTGGTGCATCCAATCTCATACATCTTCTTTAAATCAGCAGCTGGAAGTTTAGTAAACATTCTGTACACATTTGAGAACACTTCACTTGTCTGATCTTCTCTCACAATTCTGAAGAAGACTACCTTATTATCTTCAAAGCATGACCAGTCTATCACCCTTGATGCTTCAGTGAAGATCTTTCTCTTTTTGGTTGGCTTATGAGCAATGGACTTCTTCCTCTTCTTTTTAGCTTGACTGATTTGCTTAGCCAATTTGGAAGTTTCTTTCTCAATTTGAGTTGGCTCTTTATCAGCCTTCTTCTTCTCTATTCCAACCTTCTCTCCTTCAATCTCAGCACTAGTAGCAGTGGTATCACCTTCAGCAGTGGTATCAATATCATGCTTTTTCTTGCTTCTTCTCTGCACTTGTGCTTCTTTTTCCTCAACCACCTCCTGTTCAACCTCAGTTTCTTTTCTAGCATCTTCATAATGCTTCTTAACCTTCTCAAAGGACCATTTTGAGAAGTATTGAACAGGTCTACCAAGAGTTCCAGCTAAACATCTCACCATTCTTCTTCTTTCTTCTGTTCTGGTCAATGGCTTGATGATTTTCTTTTTAATCTTTTGCTTTTCAACCTCCTTGTTGAATTTGTCTTGAAGTTTCTTAGCAGCAGCCTGTCCAGCCTTATCTTGCAATGCATGTTTCTTCTTTCTTTCCTTTATTTCTTGATTCACCCTTTCTTGATCCTCCAAACTCAGTTTCTTAGCAAGAGCCTCAGAGGCTTCATACTCCATTACTTTCCTTTTAGCTTCAGCAGCCTCATCATCAGTTTCAGACTCTGCTTCTTCCACCATTTTTTCTTTTCCTTTGTCTTTAGGATCAAGAGAAACTTCAATCTTCTTTTTGGTCACTTCAGGCTCTTTGATCACTACACCTTTGGTTGGTTTAATTACCTCAGGCATTTTCACTAGCAATTCAACAATAGTAAGCTCATCTTCATTCACTCCCATATCTGGTTCATCCTCTGTACCAATAGCATCTTTTGGTTCACATCCAGTACTGGAATCAACTACAGGTTCATTTGCAACCGTAGTTTCTTCCTCTGTATCCACTTTCTCAGCCTCCCCCTCAGCACCAGCACCAGTCTCAATCACATCATCAGGCAACTCAGAATTTTCAGCATGAATTGGTTCATTCACAACCACTTTATCTTTCTCTGGCTCCCCCTTAACTTTAGATTTCCTCTCCCCCTTTGTGAATGCAACCAAAGTATTGTACCTCTTCCTTAGAGCTCTAATAGTGCCCCTCATTGAAGCCATTGTAGCACTCTGAGCTTGAATGATCTTGGCTTGCTTCACAATCTGTGCAACATGCACCTTGAGCAAATCATGCTGTGCAGTCAGTAACTCCTCCAGTGTATCTAGCCTTGCCTCATGAGAACCATGTTTGGCATCATGCACATTGAAATTTCTCTCAAAGGTATTAGACACTCTTAGCTCTTATATTTCATTCTTTGATTCTTGGTGTAATTATTTGTACTATCTTTAATCTTATAGGGTTGTATTTGTAATTATTCTCCCTATTAATAGATAGTCTCTCCTCCTCCTTTGGCAAGGAGAGTAATTCTCTCATGGTATCATACGCCTAAAATTGGTCCTGCCTCTTTCTCTTCCTCTCCCTTATCAGAATCTCTTCCTCTCCACTATCAGACTTTCTTCCTCCCTTTACGGCTGTTTCTTCATCGCCGACCTATGGCGTCCCCCTCCTCTACCGATACCCTCCTCCCCATGAACACCGTCTTGCATCTCATCACTAATCGGCTATCCTCCTCCAATTATCTATTGTGGAAGAATCAACTTCTTCCGCTTCTCACCTATCAAAATCTGTTGTCCCACGTCGATGGCACCTCTCCTATGCCGGCGACTGAGATTATCACGGATGGCAAATCTATGCCAAATCCGGCATATGCGGCCTGGCTATCTGCCGATCAACGTGCAGTTATTCTTCTTCAGGCTTCTCTTACTGAAGAAGCTTTCTCCGAAATTGTCGGTCTTAACACTGCTCACCAAATATGGGTTGCTTTGGAGGCTGCCTACAGCAACTCTTCGGTTGAGAGGATTCAGAATTTGCGTGACCAACTCCGTCAACTATCGAAAGGTTCGTCTACTGTTTCTGATTTTGGGCGCAAATTCAAGTCTCTTTGTGATCAATTGTCGGCCATTGGACACCCTGTAGAGGAATATGATAAAGTACACTGGTTTTTATGTGGTCTTGGTGCATCATTTGAGACCTTCTCCACTGCAATTCGGGCATCTCGAACTCCTCTAATTTTTCGTGATCTCCTTGCCCAAGCCGAAGGGCATGAACTATTTATGCGGTCGATTCATGGTTCCGCAACGCCACCTGTGGCGTTTACTGCACACTCCAGTAACTTTAATTCCAACCGGGGTCGTGGTGATCGAACTGCTCGTCGTGGTCGTGGGCGTGGGCGTCGTCCACCGCACTGCCAACTATGCCGCACCAATGGCCATTACGCTAATGCGTGTCCACGGCTTGCTACTTATGCTTCCCATGCTCCCGGTTCTGATGCCGATCTTGCTAAAGCCTTTCACGCACAATGTCATGTGACAACCTCTATCCCAGATTGGTATGTTGATTCGGGTGCTACGGATCACATGTCTTCTTCCGCTGCGTCCGTGGCTCAACCAACACCTTACTCGGGCACCAACAAGGTCTCTTTTGGAAATGGTACGGTTCTTCCCATTTCTCATATCGGTCACTCCTCTTTAAATAGTAACATCCGGCTTCGGGATGTGTTGGTCGTTCCCGAAATTACTAAAAATCTTTTATCTGTTAGCAAACTGACCACAGATAACAGTTTGGATGTTTTGTTTTCCCAACCTCATTTTTACATTCAGGATCGAATGACGAAGCGGGTCCTAGCTCAAGGCCGATGTGACCGTGGTCTATATGTTCTGTCTACCAGCCCGCAAGTTTTGTTCGCCTCCACCAGATCCACGTTGAAAGCTTCTTTTGAACTTTGGCATTCTCGTTTAGGACATGTGTCCTTTGATACTATTTTGTTTTTAAATAAGAAGGGCCATTTGTCGGTTACCTCTCTTTTACCAAAACCTATTGTGTGCACTTTTTGTCAGATGGCAAAAGCACATCGGTTACCTTTTGTGCAAAATGAAAAACGAGCATTAAACATCTTAGACCTGATTCATTGTGACTTGTGGGGTCCATCACCCGAGTGTTCAATTGATGCTTATCGTTATTATGTAACATTTGTCGATGATTACTCTCGATTTACGTGGTTTTACCCTCTCAAAACCAAGTCGGGTTTCTATGCCGTGTTGGATGTGTTTCTAAAATTTGTTCAAACACAATTTTCCAGCAAAGTAAAGGTTTTTCAAAGCGATGGTGGCACCGAATTCCTGAATCACAATGTCCGGAAATTACTTGATGCTAATGGTACGTTCCACCGTGTCTCGTGCCCTTATACCCCGCAACAAAATGGTCGGGTGGAACGCAAACACAGACACATTGTAGAAACTGGTCTCGCCATGCTATTTAACGGGCATGTTCCTCCGGCATATTGGGTTCACGCATTCAGTTCCGCCGTCTATATAATCAATCGCTTACCTTCATCAGTGTTGCAAAACAAATCTCTGTTTGAGCTGATCTTTAATAGATCCCCGGCCTATGATCACTTTCGCCCTTTTGGGTGCCAAGTTTACCCATACTTACGGGATTATGCAGACCATTAACTCTCACCAAGAAGCCTTCCATGTGTTTTTCTCGGCTATTGCTCTCAATACAAAGGCTTTCGATGTCTTGATCCGACAACGTCGCGCATCTATATCACTCGGCATGCTAAGTTTAATGAACAGTCTTTCCCGTTCACCGGTGACACTTCGCAAACACCGGAAACCATGTTAACTTTAACACAATTCCTGGATGATTCTTTCGGTGCTCACACTACGCAGTCTGGCTCGTCACCCTCAGCCGCTGATCCGATCATTCCCGCTCCTACGCCCGCTTGTGGCCTTTGTGATGAAGCATGCAACTCACCTGTCGAACCTATGGTGAACCGTTTATCGCTTGCTGATGAACCTGCACCTGCTGATGAACCTGCACCTGCTGCTGAACCTGTACATGCGGCTGTCCATACAGGTGATGATACCCAAACCATAGACCCTCATATGGTTCACACGCCTGCTGCTCCTGGTCCGTCGGTGGTTTCTGAACCTGTCATGCCTTCTGATCCGCCTCTGGATACACCATCTGGTGTCTCGGCCTCTGTTCACGAACATTCAACTCAACATGAGGGTCATCCAATGACGACGCGGTCTAAGGCCGGAATCTTTAAACCGAAACATCGGGCTGACTTAGCCCACACTACTATTCATGGGCTTCTCTCTGCTCTTCACGCTTCTACCGACCCAAGGGGATTTAAAACTGCTGCCCAACACCCACATTGGATGGACGCCATGGTAAAAGAAATGGATGCCCTTCGACGCAGTAACACCTGGACGTTAGTCCCTCGTCCTACTAATCATAATGTGGTTGGTAGCAAATGGCTATTTCGAACCAAATATCTTGCTGATGGCTCGATTGAACGCCACAAAGCCCGGCTTGTTGCTCAAGGCTTTAGCCAAATTCCGGGATTGGATTACTCTCAAACCTTTAGTCTTGTTGTTAAGGCGTCCACGGTACGGATTGTGTTGTCCCTAGCTGTTGCCAACCGTTGGAATCTTCACCAACTTGATGTTAACAACGCCTTCCTTAATGGCAATTTGAGTGAACTTGTATACATGGAGCAGCCACCGGGGTTTACGGACGTTAATCTTCCTGATCATGTGTGTCGCCTAAACAAAGCCATATACGGACTCAAGCAAGCCCCACGGGCCTGGTTCCAACGGTTAAGCACCTTTCTTGTTGATAGCGGGTTTATATGTAGTCGAGCTGACACATCTCTCTTTGTGTTCAAGCATGATTCCTGCATCTTGTATTTTCTTGTCTATGTCGATGACTTAATTCTTACAGGAAATCAAGATCAGGTTATCCAGTCCTTCATCACCAAATTGCACAACGAGTTTGCAATCAAGGATCTTGGCCGTCTTAATTTCTTTCTTGGGCTTGAAGTGACCTATACTGACAACGGCTTGTTCCTTAGTCAATCCAAGTATGCTCACGATATTTTAAAACGGGCAAATATGCTTAACGCCAAACCGGTTACCACTCCTCTTGCCGCTAATGCCGCCTTTGTCACTACTGGTGATCCATACACTGATCCTTCTCACTACCGGTCACTTGTGGGTGCGCTCCAATATTTAACCATTACACGCCCTGATATTTCATATGCTGTAAATCAGGTTAGTCAGTTTCTCCAGGCTCCGACACTCTCCCATTTTCAGAGTGTCAAACGGATTCTTCGGTACGTCAAGGGCACTATGTCCTTTGGTCTCACTTTTTCTCGACAAAAATCATCCACTATTCTTGGTTACTCTGATGCGGACTGGGCTCGATGTCTTGAGACACGACGTTCTACATATGGCTACTCCATATTCTTAGGCGGCAACCTTGTTTCATGGAGTGCAAAGAAACAACCCACCATCTCTCGCTCCAGTTGTGAATCAGAATATCGAGCCATGGCGAATACTGCAGCAGAAATAATATGGATCACCCACTTGTTACGTGAACTCCATGCCCTTCCTTCTGCGCGACCGACACTTTTATGTGACAATAAAAGTGCGTTATTTCTCACTCAAAATCCAGTCTCTCACAAACGAGCCAAGCATATTGAGTTGGATTATCATTTTATTCGGGAACTCGTCGCTTCTGGGAAACTCCACACCAAGTTTGTTCCTTCCAAGCTTCAGGTGGCTGATATTTTTACTAAAAGTCTTTCACGTCATCAATTTGAGTTCTTCCGGGACTTGCTTTGCATCAGACCACCACCGTTTCGCTTGAGGGGGGATATTAGACACTCTTAGCTCTTATATTTCATTCTTTGATTCTTGGTGTAATTATTTGTACTATCTTTAATCTTATAGGGTTGTATTTGTAATTATTCTCCCTATTAATAGATAGTCTCTCCTCCTCCTTTGGCAAGGAGAGTAATTCTCTCAAAAGGCCTTCAGATCCTTAGCAATTGTAGTAAAGTTATCCATCAATTCCTGTTGTGAAAATCTTCCCTCACCAGGTTTAGGAGTGTTTACCTCCATTACTGGATCTTTGAGCTTTTTAACATTGGTCTTCAGCCTAGCTGAAGCACCAGATGTCCCCTTGGTTTCTTGGCGCCTGGGTCCTCCCTTTGATTTCTCAATGGGAGTTGCCGTGGTGGGGGTCTTAGCTATGTTCAAACTGTCCTGATGCACACCTTGTGCAACATCAGTAGTCTGAGCCGCACCAACCACATGCCCATCCTTCTTCTTAGAGGGCACCTTCTTTACACTTGAGTGGGGCTGCACTCCATGGGTTTCCCTTTGGATATGTTCAGAAGGAGAGTGCTCCAACTGATGGCTTAAAGGCTTAGTGGGTTTAGAACCAGAGGAGGAAGGAGCTCCCCTGTTCTTTCTTTGGTACTTTTTCAGTGTAGGGGTGGGGGTCTTCTCAAGGGACTGAGGGAGTGTGTCAGTGATAGGTGTGGGTAGGTCATCAGAGGGAATGCTTGATTGTGTGGGCTGCAAGCCTGATGCCTCACCTTGGGGTTGGTTCACTCTCATCATTGTAGAGAACAATGGAGTGAATTGGTCATTGGAGCCTTCTGCAGGTCTCTGCATATTGGCAAACACCTTATGACCAAGAGCAGTGCTCTTATAGGTGTCACCATGCATTGGTACATCCGTCAATTCCTTAGTTATCACTTCTTGGATGAATCTTGGGAACATATAAAACGTTTTAACTTTTGAATTGTTTATGTTCTCAAGATTATACACAAGATCATCAAAAATCATTTGGGAAAAGTTGAACACCTGTTTAGTGGCCAAGCAGTCCATTGCAGAGGCAATAGAACTGCTAAACTCACCAAAACTAGTGGTTTTCTTTGAAAAACAATGTAACAGGGTATGCACAAAAAATCTCCACTGAGGGCAAAATTTACCCTTAAGATATTTCAAAGAAGTGCGAGATCCTGTATACCCCATTCTTTCAAAAGCTTCCATGATAACAGAGGGTTTAAGCATAGTAATAGCTCCTTCGTCATTGAGTTGAAGATGAAATCGGATCTTCTCAGGGGTTAGGGTAAGTGAGTGACCACAGATGGTGGTCTGAATAATTTTGACTCCATCGTCTTCTTGAATAGCAGCATTCGACCAGAAATCATTCATGTGTTGAATGTAGATGATTGGATTGATGGTCGCAGCATAGGCAATGGGTGATGATGCCATGAAATCAAGAATGTCATCAAACCCTTCGGAATTTGCATCCTTCTTGAAATAACCCACCTTATTGTGATCTTTGATGAAACACATAGAATCCATACTCGATTTCGCAAATAAAACCCTAGAATCAGAAGAGAATCAGTACACGATAGAAAGTGCAAGAACTCAGATGAAGAACAGATGCAGAATCGCAAACGTTTTTAGAGAAAAAGTTCAGAATAGCCGTTTGTGAAAAAGGCGGTCAAATTAGGGCTTTTATAGTGAACTGATGAGCAGGGGTAACTACCATAAGCAGGGGTAACGAACACAAGCAGTGGTAAAAATCTCAAACATGGATAATCAACAATAGCAGTGGTATTCGTTAGTCACTGAACAAAAGCAGTGGTAAATGACATGTGCAGTGGTAATTACGCGTGCGTATTTAATTAGAAGCAGTGGTAACTCACTGAAGCAGAGGTAATTACATGTGCGAACTTAAAAGCAGTGGTAAAAACCCGTGTGAGTTTATAAGCAGTGGTAAGTACATGCTCAGTGGTAAAAAGACACACGTAATACCAGCGGTGGTAAAAATCACATAAACAACAGTGGTAACTTGCAATTCGTGAGAGCAGTGGTAAATTGCGAATACACAAGCAGTGGTAAAGTGCGAGTGTGCGAGCAGGGGTAATGTGCGAGTGTGCGAGCAGGGGTAATGTGCGAGTGTGCGAGCAGGGGTAATGTGCGAGTGTGCGAGCAGGGGTAATGTGCGAATATGCGAGCAGTGGTAATGCACAATACTAGCAGTGGTAAAGACTTGGATATAAAAATCATATTTTGGATTATTGACACTGCTAGTGGAAGGTATTCCAACTGAGCAGGGGTAACATCCTTATGCAAAGAGTGGTCAAACCAAGAACTTCACCATGTACCTGCAACATTCACAAACTTTTTAACAGACCAATAAAAACAAAAAGAAAGAAAGTATACAGAGAAAGTACAAATAAAAGTGTAATAAAGAGAAAAGTTATTCAGAGTTCATCATTCCAACACTTGTAACCAAAAATGTAAACCTGCCTACATCAAAGGCTTTAGTGAACAGGTCTGCATATTGATCATCTGTGTGAACTTTCAGAACTTGAATTATCTTCTTTTCATTACAGTCTCTAATAAAATGGTACTTGATCTCTATATGTTTGGTCTCGGAATGCTTGACTGGATTGTTAACAATGCTAAGGGCACTGTTATTGTCAATGTAGATTGGTGTCTGTAAAAAGGAAAGACCATAATCTTGCATTTGATTCTGAATCCATAGAACTTGTGAACAGCATTGAGATGCAGCTATGTATTCAGCCTCTGTTGTGGATTGTGAAACAGTGGTTTGTTTCTTGCATTGCCATGAAACCAATCTTCCTCCCAAGAATTGACATCCTCCTGATGTAGACTTTCTATCCAAGTTAGCTCCTCCATAGTCACTATCTGTATATGCCACTAAGTCAAAGGATGAATCATTGGGATACCACAGTCCCAATCTTGGTTGTCCCTTCAGGTATTTGAATATCCTTTTGACTGCATGCAAGTGGGACTCCTTGGGCCTAACCTGAAACCTGGCACAAACACAAACAGCAAACATAATATCAGGTCTAGATGCTGTAAGATACATTAATGATCCAATCATGGATCTATAATGGTGCACATCAACTTCCTCCCCCTCAACATCAGCAGTAAGATGTTTATGTGTTTCCATTGGGGTGCTTGCAGGCTTTGCATCATTCATTCCAAACTCTTGAAGCATGGATGCAACATATTTGGACTGATTGATGAATATTCCTTCAGGCTTCTGCTTGACCTTCAAACCAAGAAAGAAAGTTAGTTCTCCCATAGAGCTCATCTTAAATTTCTTGTGCATTAGCTCCTCAAACTCCTTGCACAAATCATCTTTTGTAGATCCAAAGATGATATCATCAACATAAATCTGCACTAGAAGCATGTCAGTCTTAGTTCTCTTGATGAACAGGGTCTTATCAATGACACCTCTCTCAAATTTGTTTTCCAACAAATATGAGGACAAGGTATCATACCAAGCCCTAGGTGCTTGATGAAGACCATACAATGCTTTCCTCAACTTGTACACCTTGTCTGGATATTTGGGGTCTTCAAACCCTGGTGGTTGACTGACATAGACTTCTTCATCTATAGTGCCATAGAGGAAGGCACTCTTAACATCCATCTGATAGACTTTGAATCCTTTGTATGATGCAAAGGCCAAGAATAGCCTGATGGCTTCAATTCTGGCAACAGGTGCAAATACATCATCATAGTCTATCCCTTCTTCTTGAGTATACCCCTGGGCTACCAATCTGGCCTTGTTCTTGATAACAATGCCTCTCTCATCTGTCTTATTCCTGAAGATCCACTTTGTACCAATGACTCTGTGTCCTCTTGGTAGATCCACCAGATCCCACACATGTTGTAGGACAAACTGCAGCAGTTCCTCTTGCATGGCCTCAATCCAACTTGGATCCTTCATTGCATCATATGCCTTCTTGGGTTCTGTTTGTGAAAGAAAAACAGAAATCATGCTCAAGTGTGGATTGGACAGGGACTTGCTCTGCTTCCTTGTGATCATAGGAGACTGAATGTCTCCTATTACCAGAGTAGGTGGATGATTCTTCTGTGTTCTAGTGAGATGCAGGGGTTCTTCAGATAAATCCACCCCTAGATTTGAATCATTCACTTCTGGTTCTTGATCCCATTGAGGTCCCTCTTCTAAAGCAGGTATGTCATCTAGATTCTGAGAGGGTGAGGATTCCTCAATTGGTTGATCATCAGTCTTCTCAGTAGACTCTGATTCTGTTTTGTCATTACCATGTGACTCAACAGTAGTACTGGCATCATTTGAATCAACAAGAGGCATTGGGAACATGACAAATGTTGGACTTGTTTTCTTGTGCTTGCTCTGTACCTGAATCTGCATTCACTGAATAGCTCATATTCAAAGAGTTAGTTAGTGAATCAATATCAAATAGCCAATTTGGACCACTTCCAGGTATGTTAGGAGTGTTCACATTGCATTTGACATTGTCACTTTCTTCTATGATTCTTGTAGAACTATTGAAAACTCTAAGTGCTTTGCTCTGAGAAGAGTATCCCACAAAAAATCCATCATCAGATTTGCTTTCAAATTTGCCTAAGTGAGTTTTGGTATCAAGAATTGTGCAAGGACACCCAAATGGTTGTAAAAATCCTATATAGGGTTTCTTTTTCTCAAAAAGTTCATAGGGTGTTTTGCCTTTTGATTTGACTATAAGTACTCTGTTTTGAACATAGCAAGCAGTGTTAACTGCTTCTGCCCAGAATGTGATTGGAAGTTTAGAATCGGCCAACATAGTTCTTGCAGCCTCAATTAGTGTCCTATTTCTCCTCTCAGCAACACTATTCTGTTGAGGAGTTCTAGGAGCACTGTATTGTCTCTCAATACCTTTTTCCTCACAAAAGCTATTCAAGTCAGCATTCTTGAATTCAGTGCCATTATCTGATCTAATGACTTTTACTCTAAGGTTTGTCTTGTTTTCCACTCTGGTCACAAAGGGTTTGATCAGTCCACTTGTCTCATCCTTTGTTCTCAGAAAGTAAACCCAAGTAAACCTAGAGTAATCATCAACTATAACCAGACAATAGGATTTCTTGCCTATACTCATCACATTAGTAGGACCAAAAAGATCCATATGCAATAACTGTAAAGGTGATGAGATAGTGTTTACTTCTTTGGACTTGTGTGAGTTTTTGTGTTGCTTGCCTTTGAGACATGCTACACAATGATCATCACTTGAAAATTCCTTGGCAGGTAAACCTCTTACAAGGTTATTCTTGACAAGTAAGTTCAAGTTTTTGAAATTCATGTGGCACATCCTCCTATGCCACAGTGATGATTCACTCACAGATGCTTTTGAAAATAGACAGTTTAAGGATGAAGAAGAAGCATCTTCTATGTCCAAACAGTATACATTATCCTTCCTAGGAGTTCTTAACATCACTTTACTCTCATCTATCTTGTAGCCAGGAGCAAGAATGAGACATTCAGTATCAGTGAAAAATACACCAAACTTCTTGTCACAAACTTGTGAAACACTAAGTAAATTATACCTTAATTGCTCTACAAAATAGACATCATCAAAGGTCATCTTACCTTTACCTTTGCCACTGATCTTACCTCCATGTGGATTATCCCCAAAGGCAACATGTCCACCTTCAAACCTTTTAAAGTCTTCAAGTAGAGACATGATACCTGTCATGTGCCTAGAGCAACCACTATCCACATGCCAAAGACTGCTCTTTCTTCCTTGGTTGCTCTGCACATATAATAAAACAGTTAGTGTCTTGAGGGAACCCAAGCCAATATGGTCTTGGGTTCTCCCTTTTCATTAACATAATTGACCTCTGTCAATCTGTTAAGTTTCAAAAGATAATCTTTGCTAGGGATCTCATGACTGGAGTATTTGGTTACAATGGGTTTTCTCAAAGACTTGGCAGTGGTAACATTGTTTGAGTTTCCACTGCTGTTTTTAGTAGCAGTGTTAACTTGAGATGTAGTAGAAATTGTGTTGTCACTGCTGATATTGCTAGCAGCAGTGTCAACCTCCACACTATGAATGCTATTATCACTACTTTCAGAAGCAACACTGTTGTTACCACTGCTTGTAGAAGCAGTGGTACCAAGTGAAGCTTTTGGTACCCATTTAGTAACCAACTTAACAGACTTCTTTTCAACCTTTTTCTTTTGAACTTTTCTTTTAGGTTGATTAGATCTGTTTTGTTTAGGAACAACCCTTTTGTTTGTATGGACAAATCTTCTAGCTTGATATCTGTTTCTTTGATTGAAAGGATTGAAATAACAGTCTCTTGCTAGATGATTTGTCTTACAACAGATAAAGCATGGTTTTGGTCTGTTAATCTTATTCAGATCAACACCATGGCATTGAGCTCATTGGTTGTTCCAATTCCTTTTGTTCCCTCTAGGATGACTTTTGTTATGAGACTGTGAGGAAGTACCAGGTTCAACTACAGTCCTCTGAGTGTAGTGGTCCTTTCTATTCTCTTTCCTATTGGTCTCAGTCTTTTTCCTTTTGTTTTCTGATGTCATAACAGACTTCCCTTTATCCTTCCTAGTGGTCTCAACCTTTTTGCTAGGAACAAATGGCATACCACCTTTCTCATTGGTGAGAAGGTGGTTTTCATCAGGAATGGTCTCATAGTGCTTTTCCTATCTGTTTCCTCCTCTGAGTCAACTTGATCTACACTATCTAGTCCTTCTTTCATATCACTTCTGTCAATCTTCTCAAGAAGATCAGTTGTTGGAGGAATGTAATTCTGATTGTAAGGAGGAGGGGTATTATGGTATCCTATACCCCTTTTTAGATCATCAGTCACTTGGGCTCTTATGATTGCTTCTAAAGCTTTAGAGGACTTTGAAAATTTATCTAGGTCTTGTTTGGCTTTGGTCAGTTCCTTCTTAGTACTCTCTACTTCCTCCTTTTCTTTAGACAGTTTTCTCTCAAGCTCTTTCTTTTCCCACTTCCAGTAGTTATGATCATACTCAAACTGAAGTTCATTGGCTTTGTAGGCCTTTATTTGATCCTCCAGGTTGTCTATGACCTTAACATACTCTCTCCTCTCTCTCTCCATCTTCTTGATACTATCACTCATGGTCTGATTGTGATCCCTGTACTTTTTCACAGTTTCTAAACAAGAATCAGAACAGAGTTTAGAGGATACCTCAGTGGGGATTTCATTCTCTTTGATCTCAGCCATAAGAGCTTGATTTTGAACTGCTTCTTCTGCATGATCACTCCAATCAAATCCTTGTTCCTCTTGAGATACCAATGCTTGAGAGGAACTAGGATTTGAGTTGCTTGCCCTGTTGTTGAATCTTGGAGCTTGTGCAGATACACCTCCAGTATTTTGATTGTTGGTGGCTACTTCTTTGCATTCTCTGGCAAAGTGCCCTGGTTCATTGCACTTGTAGCATCTCACTTTGGATTTATCAAAACCAGCTTTATCTCCTCTTTTGAGATCAAAGTTGTTTCTCCCAGTTCTTCTGATAAACCTCTTCATCCTCAGGGTAAGCATGGCCATCTGCCACTTGATATCCATCTCTTCAAGGTCATCTGCATGAATCTGGTCCAAATCATCATTGATCAATGATGACTTGACATGACTTGCCAAGAAAGCTTCCAGCACTGTATCCTCATTGGTTTCCTGAGATGAACAAGAGTTTACATTAGAAACAGATTCATTAGCAGTGGTATTATAGGCAGCAGTGGTATTATTAAAAGCAGTGGTATTGAAAGAATTAGGGTTTTCAGAAAGAAGAGCAGTATTATGAGTGTATCCAATGGGTCTCTTCTTCTTTTCCACTTCTGCTTCAAAGATCCTTAGATCATTGTACAGGTCTTCAAGTTCCTTGTCCTCCAAGTCATCACCCTGCCTGAATGAGACAATGTAAATAGTCCATTCCTCTCCAAGAGATCTGAGGAATTTTCTATTTACATCATCTTTATCCATCTTCACATCTACAGTTGCCAGCTCTCCAATCAGCTTGTTGAATCTATCAAAAGTCTGAGTCATAGATTCATTCTTCAAGGATGTGAAATTCTCATACTGCTGCTTTAGAATAGCCTTTTGGTTCCTCTTTGTGCTCTTGGTTCCAGAGAACCTCTTTTCTAAAGCAGTCCAGAGAGACTTTGCATCTGTATAAGTACTAAATTGATGTTGGTATTCATTGGGAATGGCCAACAACAAAGTACTCAAGGCTTTCATCTCAGTCTGCCTCCTTTTTCTATCAGCATCAGATCTGGGTGGGGGTCTAGCACCTCCTTCTGCAGCAGCTTCATCAACACCAGGTCCATTCTCAACTACTTCCCACATACCAAAGTCTGTGAGAAGCATATATTGACGGATCCTGATTTTCCACATGTCAAATTCATTGGGTTTGAGCATGGGAACTTTTGAGACCAAGACTGTTTCCTGAATATCCATTGTAAACAAGTTTTCTGGTGTAAAAACTAGCTCTGATACCACTTGACAGGATCAATGATCAAGATCAGAAAACTTAATCAAAGAAGTTTGCGGAATAACACTTTGATTATATAATGAAAACAATGGATTTTGAACAAACTGTATGTGTATTGATTTCAATAGCTGAATGATTACAAACTCAAGCCCCAATCTGTTTGAACAGGCTCAAACAGACGTGCAACTCTTCTCAATTGCAGGGATTACAAGAACAATCTTGAGGCTCTTAATTCTAAACAAAAGCTATGAAATTCGTATCTAACAATGAAAACCTATCAGATATATATATACGAATTACAAGATAACAATAAGGAAACTAGATTTACAAGATAATCTCTAATATATCTCCAAGCAAATCGTATCTTGTCTATATCTTCAAATCATCGCAATCTTTTCCTTATCTTCATCTTGATAGCAGTGGTAATAACAAAAGCAGTGTTATCCTTCAACCAGCAGTGGTAATCTTCTATGGGCAGTGGTAATCTTCAAGAGCAGTGGTAATCCAATCTTCATTGTTGACTCATTGTTGACTCACATACTGGCAGTGGTAACCTTCAGATGAACTAGCAGTGGTAATCACTCCAAAGCCAGCAGTGTTAATCCTCAGCAGTGGTAATGCAACAGAATATTTCCTAACACCGTTTATGTTCCATAACGTCGTGTTTGTTAGCTCATAATGTATGTTATTGGTTTAGAGTCTTGGTATCTAGTTAGCAGTCACCAATCTCATTCAATTAGGAATGAAGTTCGATGTGTAATACTAAAGTTGGATGTTAAGGTTGGAGGTCAAGATGAAGATGGAAAAAGATCGAGCATGGAACCCCGTTAGGTTGAAGTTAGCTGCTACTGTTCTTGCCTTCTTGGTTGGTTGGCAATAAGAGGTATTTATGCTGTTTCTGTTAAGCATCTTAAGTTGATCACTTAAACTTTGAAATTCATATGACATGATTAACTTTTTGGCCAAAAAGCAGTAACTATCTTTTTAAAATTCATATGACATGATTAACTTTACTCGTAAACGACCCCACACTTTACGATTTTTGTCAATTGAGCATGAAAACCACCGAGAATTTTATCCGATAAGAGACATAACAAAGACCAAGAGTCTTAGTTGATAAGTGATGAAAATGACTTTTACCCGGTAAGCGCTTACCGGGTTGAAGAAGCTTACCAATAATCAACTTTGATGTTCGGAAAGTTATACAATAATATAAGTGAGGTAACGTCCTTGCCATTAAACGCTTATCCGGAAACTGTTTGGTAAACAACCTTTTAGTAACACAATATGTGTCATTTCTTTCTTTAATCAAGGCTACATGGGTCAATTTCGCACCTTGACTAATAGAAGTAAATTTCATCACTTAACTTTTCCATGTGTCTTGCATATGAAGATAGACTAATCATTTTATCTTAGAAATCTGAGATGGCAACGACATGTACTAATTATTTTTTTTTCTAAAGTTTATCTTCATATTTTCCATGTGTCTTGCCGTTAATCAAGCTTTCGTAGAGAGATCACCGGAACCAACTAATTACAACGGGAGCAGACAACCGTCGCAGATGCAATGGCTGATTTCATGCAAATGGTTGGATCTTTAAATGAAAACCCTTCAAATGATCCTCGTAAGAGGCAAGTTCGACAAATACACGGGCGTTAAACAGATGCATTTCAACGCTCGGTTGATTGAAATGTTAAACGAGTTCTCGAGAGAACTCAATTCGAGTGTCGGATTTTCCAACTATTTTTCACAAGATCCGGGTTTTAGAGGACACTAACGTGATTCGGCTGCCTTGTTGCCTTCCTGACTCCGCGTTTTGTTTCTTGCTCGAAAAGACTAGTTGTAGATATAAGACAAGATTCTATAGCAAGCAATCGGCCATAATAGCTCCAGTTAACAACATTAACCACAGTCACAATGATAATCGCATCTTAACGTTCATCATACATTTTCATGATAAAATCTTAACGACATACATTGAAGTAAATAGTTATACGAGCTTAGACAGCATCTAATATCAAAATACAACACCAAATTCAACTTACCTGCAGAAACACATACTCGATAATCCTAATTAATCAGCATACCATCGATAACCTGACCCATGACTTCTTTCGATTCCTGAAGCAACCCGATGCTTTTACGAAGCTTCTCCCTTTTCTTGGCCATAGATGACGGTTCAGCCATCATCTTCTCAATACCACCATCGTTCACCATCACCACATTCACGATCTCCATTTGCATCTCAGAGTTCACCATTTCCCTTATTACAAACCGAAGTTGAAGCGCAATCCAATCCACAATTCTTCTCAAAACGATCTCCCAGTATGCCGTCATCCTCATCTTCAGATCAAACGCCTGCTCTCTCGCTTTTTCCGCAACGTTCACCAGATGCTTGATATCAATCACCCCGTAACCTTCCACATAGACCTCCGACGACGACGATGAGAGACTACAAGACTCTAGGCCTTTGATTGCATTCACAAACGCATCATGGCTGCTTAGGAGCTTTTTCAAAGAAACGTTGAAATTAGGGTCGCAAGTGTAATCTGTGATCTTCTCCATCTCGATCATTTCGACAACTCTTTCTACAAACTTGGCCTTCGTTTGCGCCATCGCGTTATGAGCTGCTTTCTTCATCGAAGGAAGCAATTGTGGATAATTTCCACAACGATCGATGAAAACCCTAATACAGACCGTCTCTAGGTAACTCCATACTTTGTTTATAAAGTTAACTGGAAATTCAGCGATACCAGTTACCCTGTTTCCAAGCATGAAAAGGAACTCGGAGTGAGGAAGGAAGTGAGGCAACCGAATCCCGTTTGCTTCCTCTAAAACCCCTATCTCATCAACAAGAAAGTTCTCGGAAAATTTGACGCTCGAATTGAGTTCTTTTGAGAACTCATCGAGCATTTCGACAAGTCGAGCATTGCAATGCATTTGTTTATCATCTTTGTATTCGTCAAACTCACCTCTTATCAAGATCTTTTGAAGTGTTTCGTTTAACGACCCGACCATCTGCATGAATGCAGCCGTTGCATCGGGAACATTCGCAAGCTTCCGGGGTAATTTGTTGAGCTCCAAAACCGAAGAGTCGAGCCTCTCGTTGATCTTCTTGACGATACCCGGCAAACACTTTGATATGATCATTGATTGAATCTGGACCAGCCTAGTCGCCAAGACGGGAACACCCACCATGGACTTGTCGATCTTCGACAACAAATGATGGGTATCGAAAAGCATGGCTTCCCGTTCTCTAGCTTCGTCGTAGCTTTCATCATTGATTCGGTTTCTAACACAGATGTAACCAAGGCCGATGTTGACATCGTTTGTGGTTACTTTCTCGAGAAGGCCGTCCGGAGACTGGTCGCATTTGGTAACTACGGCGAGTGTCCGCTGCCCGGTGGGGTCTACTCGTCGTGACATACGAATCGATTCGCACGTCGGAAAATCAACGGCCGCAGAAAGAACGTTCAAAATGATACTCTCTTCCGCCTTTATATGCTCCATTACCATGTCTGAAACATTAAATATCAAAATCAGGTCAAATCATAAAGTTAATTTCAACGTAAAAAAACGTGAGCTTTTGTACTCACATGTGAAAGAAACTACTACACAGTTGTGCACACTGCAACAAGATGAAGTTTAAGTCTAAAAATGTCTTAATTCAATGTTTTACAAAACAAACACGAGCAAAAAAATGTTATATCCGAAAGTGTTTCAATAAGTTTGTAGAACGTTTTTTTAGCATCGTAAGAAGTTCTTAAGACATTTCCAAAATAAAGTGTGTTATTAGCTAATTTTATAACACTTATATAGTGAAAAGTGTCCTATAAATCTATATTTTTAGAAGACCCTTGTTTACAGGACATTATAAGACGCTTTCTTTGAAAAATGTTCTAAAAAACTTTTTTCGATGGCTAAAAACGTTCTATAAACCATTTATAACGCTTTTAGATAGAATGCTTTTGTATTTAGTTGTATTTTCATCAACATCTAACAATATACAAAGGGTGCATTTCGCAACATATAAAGGTATATTTAAAGAAATTTTTATAATAAATAAGTGCCGTATTAGCTACTTTTAAAGAAACATTTATAAGCATATAAAGAAGATTTTTCAAACAATGTCATGTAAATATCTAATAAAAAGATTTTTTAAAAAATATTCTAAGAAACTTTTTAACCCATGCCTAAAAACGTCCTATAAACTTTTCTAATACTTTTAAATATAACGCTTTTGTGTTTGATCCTATAAACTATTTTATATGGTGCTATAAAACCTTCTATTATGACACTTTATTTTAGACTTATATTGTGCATTTGACAACAACATATAGAGGTATATTTAAAGCAACACAAATAGGTAGAGGTCCATGCAACAATAATACATATGGGTAACAGTTAGCTAGCAATATTTCATAGAATTTAAACATAAGAGTACCTGAGATTTGCTCGTAAATATCTTCGGGTTGATCATGAACGGGAACCCGAGTAATGCCGGGCAGATCGACCATTGTGAGATCCGGAACGCCTTTCTTTTTCACTATCAAAGTTAGAGGCACGTTCGATATCCCTTTCCGGTCACCTGCGATCTCCACCGTCGCCTGATCGATGGCGTCGCAAATTTGCCCTTCGTCGCTAATCTCGACTTTCTTCTCCTGAAACTGCAAAACAAACTTCGGCACGAGATCCGGATGATGCTGAAGCCGCATTACGAGCGGCACTCGTGTACAGATTCCCTGTCCACGTGGCAAACTTATCCCGGCAAGCGATTCCAGAACGCTTGACTTTCCGGAGGACTGGTCTCCCACGACCACGATGGTCGGGAGAGGGATGCCTTCTTCGGTGACTTTGATGCGACGGAGGTTGTCGACCGCGTCGAGAATGGGACGTATTTTGTCGTTGTAAGACGAAGCGAGCGGGGGAGGGTCAATGAAAGGATGGATTACTTCACCACCGTTGTCATCAGTGGCCATGTTTCTAGCCATTGTTGCCGGGATGGATTTAGAAGGAGATGCTAGGAAGGATTGTGGAGATGGAACAACGTTTGTTCCTATATATAGGGAAAAATAGCTAGTTACTTTGTTATTTAAGTGTTATTAATAAAAATAAAATAAAATACAAAGTAAGTTTGGGAATTGGGATTTTTTGAGATTATAGGGGTGTTTGGGAATTGGGATTCTTTGAGATTAGAGGGGTGTTTGGGAATTGGGATTGCTTGGGGTTGGTTATGATTAAAAGTGTTTATCAGCTAGGCGATTTAGTAATGAGGTTGCTCCTGAGTTACTTAGGTGATCTGAATTATTTGTCGAAACTTTGGCATCTTAGGGGTCGGCTCTGTTAGATGGTTGGATGAGGACTTGCTATCCTTATCTATTTTTCCAGGTAGATAGAATATTTTGGCATCCCAAAAAACTGTTTATCAGCTTTCTTCGAAAGAAGGTAAGTTGATTCAAACACTTCAAAAATAATTTATTACTTTTCCAGAAAGAAGATAAGTCATAAAATAACCTATGTTTATTTTGTTAATTGTTTGTCACAAATATTAAAAAATTTTGACTTCTCACAAATTATTTATATTAGAGTTGGCTACATTATAAGTTTTTTATCCAAACACCCCAAACTTTTTATTTACTAGTTGACTTGATTATAAACAAATAAATAATTTTAATAAGCAATTCCAGACACACCCTACAAAAATGACTATTATAGTTGACAAAAGAATACCGAGAATTGTAGAAAAGTCGGTTAAACATGAAAATCTTTTAGAAAAAAATTAATTTGAAGTGAATAGCTCGACCTCGTTTTTTTCTCAATAAAGTCGGTTTTAAGGGTGATCTTTCCAATATGATTTAAACGGTTTAACACTTTTAATCAAAATCAAAGTCGTATTGATGGTTTTAGAAACTTTGCTAACCGAGCAGTCTGGCATGGGCCAAATAACCAAACCGGTCAATCTAGAACATAAAAAGACAATCTAATCTAATCAATCTACCCGGTTTAAACATATTATGTGTTTTATACTAAAAAATAACATTTTATATCAAAAATGAAATTTTTACAACATAACATTATTAAAGAAAGGATATACCGAATTAAATAAAAAAAAACCTTATGTTTCTTAAATTAAAAAAAACAAATATCCAACGGATGAAGGCTGTGTTTGGCAAAAATAAGTTAGTTGATAAGCTAGTCCATCCAAACATGAACCATACGCTATCTTTTTGAAACGCTACTTTGAGTAGCTTGTCGGAAGCTTTTTGTAGTTTTTTTTCCAATTATACTCTTATTAATATTAATTATTAAATTCAAATATACCCTTATTGATCATTTTACATACTCATAAGTTTGTTTTTGCCAACATAATTTATTTATAAGCTACCAACTAGCTTATCAGCTAGTTTACCAAACATACCCGAAAAGAAAGTTAAGCAAATATACCAACTATAGGTAATAGGTGGAATGCAAGAATAACATTGACCAATTGAGAAATAAAAAGTAAAAAAAAATGTTTATTGAACAGATTTTTATTATTTAAGAATTGAACAGATTTTTTTTTTATTGGCTGGCAAAAGTTTGGCTTACAATACAAATTTAATACAATTAATTATATTTTTATGAGGTTCTTATTTCCACCCCTCACTCATATAAGACAACTGGGTTCTACCTTTGGGTCCCCCGTATATACCGTTGCACACATAACACTAAGTCCCACTCCTTACTCCTTTACAAGGGGTTGGAGATAGAATTCATTCACCATTTTTATTGAGGATTGCTATTCTTACCCCCTTACTCATATAATAATACTGGATCCCACCTCTGGTCTTACGTATGCACATACATCACCAACTCTCACCCCTTAGGCCATCCTTTATGGTGCAGGCCATACCCCTCATACCTGTTGCCACATCAGCTGCCACATCAGCTTTTTCACTACCCTACCAACTTCATACCTTTCATCCACTATCATACCCCTCATACCCTTCACTTTATTTTTTTAATTTTCATTTCATACCCTTCATTTTATTTTATTTTTATCTCAAACCCTTCATTTTATTTTTTTAAATAAATATTAGAATTAAATTAAATAAACAATAAAATTTATAATTATATTAAATAACTAACATTAAAATTAAAATTACATTAAAATTAAAATTACGTTAAAATTAAAACTAAAAAAATACAATACAATTAGTTATTGCCGTGTGACGAAGAGTTCCACACGTGTATAGATAAATCGTGGCGAAGGTTGGCGTGCCTCTCTCGGTTTTTCACTAGGTTGACGTTTCTTGCTCGGTCTTCTTCGGAGATAGTTGTTTCAATCTCTCCAGGCAAAACCTCCGTCGGATCAAAAGGATAATGTGAGAAGCCTTCGTCTTCACAAATCATGTTGTGTAAAATTATACACGTGTGCATGATGAGTGATAATTTCCGTTGTGTCCATACTCGCGCCGGGTATTTTACAACGTGCCATTTATCTTTAAGCGTGGCGAATGTCCGTTCGATGTCTTTTCTAGCCGATTCTTGACGTGTCTTGAAATGGACTCGTGACTCTTCAACTGGGTACCTAAATGCTTTCACGAAGGTCGTCCACTCGGGTACCAATGCATACAGTCAATGCTACCAAGCATGCCAGGTAAACCGTGGGTTTGTCCATGCAATGCGTAAATCGCCTGAACATCGGTAGCAGTTGGCTTTCGTAAATATTGGCGCATATAGAGGAAAATAATACCTTTGCAAAAATGTTCAAGGCAATCCCTTGACGTCGTTTCGCTCATCCTCAAATACTCGTCGAAAGCATCTGAAGCAGACCTGTACGCCAATTGACGGATAGCGGACGCACACTTTTGAAGCGGAGAAAACCCTTTCACGCCTCTTGCATCCCATTGTTGCTTGAAAAAATCAACCTCTCTGTCAAGATCGTTGACTATCCGTAAGAATAGTCGTCGACTCATACGAAACCGGCGGTCAAAGTCGACGTCGTTGTACACCGGGTGTTCGGCAAAGTAGTCGGCGACAAGTTTATTGTGTCCCTCTTCACGACCTCTATCTTTACGCGGCCCTCTCGGTATTTTCGACGTTTCTCCAACCTCGTCTTGGAGAAGGTTGTTATCGTACAATTCCTTAATCAACTCCGTCGCTCTAACGTTGTTCATTACAATCTGATTTATCGCGAGATCTATATCATCGTTATCAGAATCAGAAGAAGAAGAAGACGACATTTTTTTGGTGTGGAGAAGAATATAGAAGAAGAAGAATGAGAATGAGTATGTGGAGAATGAGAATGAGAATGAGTATGTGGAGAATGAGAATTAGAATGAGAAATATATATAGAAGGTTAAAAAGAAAAAAAATTAAAAAATATTTTAAACCCCCAACGGCTATATGACCGTTGGGGGGTGTTTTGTAAAAGTCACAAAATAGGAGGGCCAAAAGCACACCGGTGTGTGCGTACCGGTTTCGTCCATACCGGTCTCCCTACCGGTCACCCACGGCGGTGTTCCCGCCGGTGCCGGTAGGGAACCGGTCCCCATACCGATTGCGTAAAGGATGGCCTTATTAACGGAATGGAGATAGAATTCACTTTTTTATTTGGCCGTTATTTTAAACAAAAAATGTTTAAACAGCAATACCAAACCCGGCTGAGTTATTTGGTTATTTGTTATATCAGATCATAGTGTTAAACCATCCAAATCAGTAAAACATTTTATTCTATTGTTTTTACATTTCCTCCTTATATAACTTGTACTCCGAAACAAGGTGGACCTTATGCATGTCTAAATTATAATTGATGTTAATAACAAAATTTGCATAATTAGATATATAATAATTTAACTAGAATACATCAATATGCATCAAGAATGGAGTTTACTATTTTAAAGAAAATTCCAAATGAAGGTACAAGTAATGATGGTCGTGTCACCTCAATCGCTTCAATTTTCAAATCTTTTTAATTGATACATGTTAACTTTATAAGTTTATAGTCACATTTCTATGGGTTTAGTTGGAATCTAAGTGTTTGTCCATCGGTTTAGTTGGAATCTAAGGCTATCGGTACCTAATCCTTCCAACCCCATTGCTACATCAACTTTTCTTCAATCCTCCTATTAACCCTTTGAAACCCTCTCTAATTAGTACTCAATCATCCCAACCCAAATATCCAATACATAATTTTTTTTAATAAAAAGAGAGAGAGATAGATAGAGAGAGAGAGAGAGAGAGAGAGAGAGAGAGAGAGAGAGACTCATCGGACATATGCGGTTTCCCCACACCGCCCTCCCAACCCGTCGGCGAAGCCACCGGCTCCCAACCCGCTATCACTACTGATAGCCTAAGAGAATGTCCACCAACATTTCATACTCTCCGAAATATTTTTATTATTTTAAATATATATTTAAGAGAGAAAAAAAAATGGTAGAGAGGGCTTGGGTTGAGAGGGCTTGGAAACCCGTCGCCCTACCCGCTCACCTGATACCACACTACCCTCGAACCCTCAACCCTTACCCTCACAGCCTCACCCCATACCGTACTACCCTCGAATCCTCGCCCCTTACCCTTCACTATGCTATACGGATGGCCTAAGTACTATTTTTATAAAAGAGAGGGTAAACTGTAATTTTTGTGCCTCTAGTTTACTGATTTCCTTAATTTTAGTTCTTTCCGTTAATAAAAGTTAAATTTCATTGTTAACTTCTTCACATCAAATAAAATAGTCATTTTATCTTAAAAAATCAAAGATAAACTTAAAATATCTATCTAGTGCATGACGTTGTCATTGCAGATTTTGAAGATAAAATAATTAGGCTATACTCATATGAAAAACACATGGATAAATTTAATCGATGAAAATTTTACTTCTTACAGAGCATCCACAGTGGTGGAACCTCTAAAAACCGCATTTGCCATATATATATATTTTTTGGAAAGGTTCACCTAGGCTTTGCCTAGACTACATCCTTGACAATTTAGAACATAAATTGAAATTCGGCCGTCTGAGACTAAGCCTGGCCACAAGATGCGCATAAGGGGATTCGAACCTGGGGTGAATGGGATACCATCCACATTCCCCACAGGCCTTACCGCTACGCCACAAGCCTTGTGGTTGCCATATATTTTCTTGTCATATCATTATCACCTCAATAAAGTAGAACCTTCTTAAAACTCTACAATGGATGTTCTTACAAAAACCTCACATCTCTTTTCTTATTTATGATATAATTTTTATTTATGTAAATAAATATATAACAGAAAACGAAAGTATTACAAGAATTTGGGTTCTTGTTCAAGCACCTGGGTTCTAAGACTATCCACAACAACAATTTCAACCAATTCAATCTCAAATTAAAATATTATTTTCTCTCATCCACCTCATAATATTCGACTTTAATCCAATCTCAAAACTTTCACACTCTAACAACAATCTTTTACAATTCAATCTCATTTATTATAATATTTTATAAAAATTATACTTTTTTCTTTTTATACATATAATTATTATATTTTAATTATTTATATTAAAAATAGATAAACGAACTAACAATTGTTATTTTAAAACATAATTATAATTATAATAAGTTTACCATAGAGCTTAAATTAAATAAAATAAGTGATACAAATAGGTACGAAATTATACATTAACAAGGATTGAAATGAAGATAAAAATTGGTGTGATAAAAATATATCAATATTAGCTTTTATTTGTAAGGAATTGAAAACCATGAATTTTGGTATATTTTTTATTTTTTAATTTGTTTATAAAAATCTGATTTTTATGTGTTTTGAGATTGCCATAGTTCGTGGAGGTGGGTAGTCTAATAAAAACCTGTGACTGGGTAAAAATCTCTGTTTCACAATGAAAGTTGTAACAACCCCAAGAAAAACTTTAAGAAGAACCTCCATTGTGGATGCTCTTGGATATTATCAAATTAGTCCGGAAAGTTTGAAAATAAAAAATAAGAAGAAATATTATATTTTACTATTAAAATAATGTTGAAGCTTTTAAAATGAGCTTTTTAGACATAACTGTTATTTTTTTAAAGAAACTTTTATTTTTTTAGATATCGAGTATTATTCTTTTCAATTAATCTGTTGAAGATGATATTACTTTAATTTACTCTGGAGACTTCTTTCAAGGAGTCCAATTTAGATTTTATTTAAAACTCTCGGTTGTTATCATGTTCGTTATGAAATGTGATAATTTTTTAGATTTTTAGTTAATTAATTTTGTAATTATTATTTATGTTAAAAAAAAAACAAGTGGCATCCATATAAATGAAGTTGTTATAAGAACTATTATTATAAAAAATAAAAATAAAAATTTAAAAATCTTATTTTGATGAGATGAAGATTAGCTGATAACAAAAAATATATAAAATAAAAGATAAAAAGACAACAAAAAGTATATAAAAACCACAATCCAAGTTGCTCTTTGGCCATCCGCGGGCGGCTGTGCAGGTCTCCTACACCGGCCCCTTGCAGGCGGTAACACCGCCGAGGTGTACCTGCAAGGGGGCTGTATCCAGCCTCAACGGTGAGAGCTCACCGTTCAACAAAAATCTCAAACAGACACACACATATATACATACAATCTATATATATATATATAAAGGTAATATTTTATTATTTAATCATACAGGTGGTATGACCTGTACGGCTGTGGATGAAATGGTAAGGTAGTGGTAAAGCTGATGTGGCGCTGAGGTGGCAGCCTGTGCAGGTGCTATCACCTGCACGGCTGCGAATGGCCTTAGAATACTACTACGAAATCTATTTAGGTTAGGCATGGTAATTGTCCCCGACCCATCGGGGAACCCGGTCCACCCGCCCCGGTCGGGGACAGGGATTCCCCGGTAAACCGGGTATTGGGGACGGGGATCCCCGTTTTTTCAAACAGGGGATGGGGACGGGGACGGGTTTAGCACTCCCCGCCTCGCCTCGTACCCGTACCCGTATATATATTAATTAATTATTTAAATTATATATTATTTTCTTATTATATCGGTATATGGTTGTTTCAATTTCGATAAATATGAATATTAGTTGATGTGGTTTTGACTATTAATTGATACGTTTTGGTACGTGTGTCATTAAAAATTATTTTAGCATTAAGTTTAGCTTATTTTGGTATTGCGTTTAAAATTATTATACGATTATGTCTATAAATTATTACACGATACATTCTTAGTTTTTATGGGGAATGTGTGAAATTAAACACGTATTGTATCGCAAAACATTCAGTTTAAAATAGATTATACAAACGGACATAAAATCCCCGTTTCCCATTGGGGATCCCCGTTCCCCATTGGGGACGGGGATGGGGATACGATCAAATTCCCCGGTGGGGATGGGAAAGGGGACGGGGATGACGATGAGGGCTCGGGGACGGGGATGGAGATTGGGGTCCCCGCCCCAAACCCGTCCCATTCCCGTGCCTAATTTAGGTTAATAAATATAGTAAGTTTTACATTCGTAGAAAATCATACATCAATTTACGATAAATATCAAATCTTTTAATTGCATAAAGAAAGAATCAAATGTCACATCTACTTTAATACAAAAACATTACACGGTATCAGATTAAATATTATATAATATGTTTGTACAATATGCTAAAAGTAATATTTAATCGTTATTTGCTAATATTTGAATTTATCAGATATGAAAAAAAATATATTAAGTGTCATATGCAGGGGTGTTTGGGGTATTGTATCAAGATAGCTTATCAACTTGTTTGCTTTTTGACAACTCGATAAGTTATTTGGTAGTGTTTGGGAATGCTCTTAAAGTTTAGATGATGACCGATAATAATGTTCGACTTCAAAAATTTATTGCTCGATATAAAAAATTACAGATAAAAATGCCCACGTTAAACTTCAAAATGCATTAATTGAACATTTACGGGATGATGATTGCATATTTTAACTCGTTTTTGTATTCAATCATTTACATTTCATCATTACTTAGGGGGGCGTTTAGTTGGGGGTATTGAGGGGCCATGAATGAGAATGATAATAAAAACTGTTGTTTGGTTTGATATTATATAATGGAATCATTCCTGCAGATCTATTAATTTCCATTCCTGACCAAATTGGGGGGAATGAAATTTTTATTTCTACTTGGTTCTTTTTTTCACGCATTGTTCCATCTATGGATGTTAAATGATACATCTTTTGTATTTTCAAGATGGAAAAACATATTTTTTAAATATGAAACAATTTTTCATTGATTATAGTATGTTAACCAAACAACATCAATGAAATGTTCATTCCTATTCCCATTTTCCTGCATTTTCATTCCCATTCCCTGAAATGAACCAAACGCCCCCTTAATAGTTATTAAACCCCTTTAATTGTTGTTATTGGTTTGTCACTAACAAGTGCTAAAGTAATGGATTTAAATATAAAGGAAGCATCTATCTCAAAGGATTATAAGACTGGGCATACTTTTCAAATGCTTTTCAAGCACTTCATAAATAGAGTTTAATTTGGGCAAACTCATGAAACTAATGCAATGAAAATGAAAATGGTATTGAAAACTGATGTTCGATTTGATATTATATAATGAAATCATTTCTTCAGATTCATTAATTTTTATTCTTGATCGAATTGTGGGCATGAAAATTTTCTTTCTACTTAAATTATTTTTTCTCTATGTTATTCCATCTCTTGATGTTAAATAAACATGTTTTGTATTTTCAAGTTGAAAAACATATTTTTTAATATAAAAAAGAATTTAATTGATTATATTGAGTCAACCAAACAACATCAATGCAATGTTCATTTCTGATTCCATTCTCATACATTCTTATTTTGGTTCCTTAAAATGAACCAAACATCCAACAAATTGAATGTTGTCCATTGTCATTTGAAATGAAAATTAAAATAAATAGAAAGAAAGCTATTTTTTGTTTCTTTGGTCACAACTCACAAGAAAAAAAGAAGAAGAAGAAGATAAAGAGTCAAAAGACCCATTTAAATCTGGGGTTTTGTGTTGTAGTGTTGGGCATTTGGCACTAGGCCCATGAAAAATGAAAAGAAATCAGATGGTAGCCCAAACAAAGAAGAAATCGCATTGCAATTACGAAGCTTTGGTTGGTATTTTTCTATGGGTAAATTACCGAAAAAGGTAATATGAATATCCAAAAAATCCAATCGATGTAACGTACAATTTTTTTTGTCAAAAAGGATTATGCATTTGATTTTGTAAAAAATGGGGGAGTTATCTGAAACTCATATTGTTAACCTACTTGAGCATCTCCAAGAGCTTTGCTATATTTTTTCTAAATTAGAGAATAGAAGATCAAAATCTCTAAAATTTTATTTTTTAATCTCCAACAGCTTAGCTATTTTAGAGGTTTTATCATCATTTATATTATTAAAATATACATTATATTTATTATCCCAATAAACTTTTTAAAAACTTTTAAAAAATAAATTATGTGATTGGTGGAATACATTAAAAAAATGTTTCTCTCTCATCATTTAGAAGTTTTGGAGAATCTCTATATTTAGAGAAAACTCTAAAATTTTCTATTTTAGCAATTGGTTTAGCAATGCTGTTGGAGCAACTTAGGAAAAAAAACTCATTTTTTTCTATTTTAGCAATGCTGTTGGAGATGCTCTTACCTTTTACACGTATGATATTTAACCTTAAAGGTAAGTTCTCTTTTTTTTTGGACAAAATCAAATGCATAATCTTTTACGGCAAAAACAGATCGTATCTGATTAGATTTTTTAGACATATATGTTACCTTTTTCGTCAATTTGCCGTAAAGTTATTTATGCCACGTATATTGCCAAATCATCAAACTTTGACACTTCATCATGTTATAACCGGTGGTAAGTTCCCTTTTTTTTGTCAAATCAAATGCATAATCATTTTACGGCAAAAAAATTTGTACGTTCTCCTGATTGGATTTTTGGACATATATGTTACCTTTTTTTTTTTTGGCAATTTACCCTTTTTCTATCTAATTTTAGATTTTAGGTTTACTTTGATGTTTGTTTGTTTTTTTTTTTTTTTGGAAAAACCCTAAACCCAAGATGATGTCATAAATTTAATTAAAAACACTTTTGATGTGAAATCCCTAAATAACCCTTTTAAATTTTATACCCTACACTTATTATTACTCGCCTTACCGCCCAAATCTCAATTGAATATTTGAACTTTGAAGGACTCGTTTAATTTATCTTAATCGAGCAATGAGTTTATAATTATTTGACTCGAATTGTGTTGAGACTTGCTTGAGCTCTTGTATAATTTGATTTCCATTTATGCAAACCTTGATTTACTTGTTTATCATCATTAGGTTATCAATTTAAGCCGATACCCTTGAATCGTTTATCCTAATTGTGAATTGCTAGTGTGAGTTGTGAATCCGTAATTGTAGTCTATTACGAAAATTTTGTAGTCTATGAAGTTGACTTTATTGAAAAAATTGCATGCGTATTTTGGAAAAAGAATTCGGATATTGTACTTCACATGATCGAGAGTGAATGTGTGCATTGGAGGTGTGTTTTGAAATTCCGTTCATAATGAATAAGGGACAGTTCAATTGAGAAAACAGTCAAGTTATAACCCTCTTCGTGCCATAATCGTCTATTGAAAAGCTTAAGTTGCTCGATTGAATTTATTCTAGAAGATCTTGTATATCTTTTGATACCAATTTGGAACATTATGAATATCGTATTAGGTTCAAATGAGAAGTGCTAAAAATATCTATCACTCATTCGGTCAATAAATGCGGTTTTGACCTGTCACCCTCCTTGAATCGTCTCCACCCTCCATGAATCCCGTCAATCAACGGTTGAGATCGTAACCGGTCAAAGCCACAATCTTTGATTAGTCAACTATGATATCAGTTGTATCAACGATTGAGATTACTTATCTACTTCGTATATTTTTAGGACTTCTTATTTGAATCTTTCTTTACAACTCAATTTAACATTTTAGTACATCATTCATTTTAATATAACCTTTTTGGTAGTGCAATTAGAACGAACGTCTACCATAAAAGCATGGGGTTGAAAATCAGTTGACTTTATTGGCACATTTAGCACTTTTTATGTACCACCAGGAAGCAACCAAAACCTTAATCTAGAAGAAAGCTAAAAATAATGTAAGAAAATCAATAATTTTCAATAGACTTTCTAAAAAAATATATGTTCTTTTTTGTTTAAATATGTATTTGTCAGTAATGGCTATTAAACAAGAGTTAAAAATATAAAAGTGAGCTAAGTAGCTTACATAACTATATCTATATTTCATATGATAAACGCAAGTGTGAATATATTAGTAAGAATTTAAAAAGAAATATTCTTTGAGAATGTAGGGAAATTATCATAGTAATTAACATGTTTGATATGTATGAGAAATAATTATTTAAAATTGAATTATGCTACCAAATAAGTCGTATATGTACTAGTTATAATGTATTTATTTGTATTTTAAAATACCAAATTAATAGAATACCGGATGTTATCCCACACCTTACATCATTCAAACTCTTCATTACCTCTCGTAGTTTCATTCTCATTCGCTCTCTATCGCTGCCGTTGGCTTTTATCTTAGTGGAAATCTTCCACTTTTTGATCAATTTTTTGTTTTTCGTATCTATCCTTTTTTTTGTATATTGTAAATTGAATGTATATGAAGCATACATATTATGAAACAGACATGTATTTATCACTATATTGTTTATTTAAGATTGAGAAATAAAAATGAGAATGAAAACCACAATGAATTTTAGTTCCCTCAATTTAATCAAAAACAAAATTTGAGCTTTCAAGAGAATAAAAATCAAATAACTATTTTATTATTATTTCTATTGATAACCGCTTAATATTAATATCAAAACCGTCAAAATTATACATTAAACGAAAAAATATATAAAATAATGCTTCAGATAAAAGTTTTTATCATGATATATATATATATATATAAAGTTATCACTTACTTATACATGTCTAAAATTACATAATATAATACACATTTTATTGATATTGAGGATATTAATTGTTTGATATATCTATATTTGCATCTACTAGTTTTAATCCCGTCTAATACACGGGATAATTTCGAAAAATTAAGTCATGCCAAAAACCTTATATTACAAATATGAATTGTTGTGCTATTGATCTTTTAACATCAATATTATTTTCTATCAAATACATTAATTATATTAAAAAAAGTACAAACTTTATTTATTTTTAATTTAATTCAATTGATATCAAATTATCAACAACGAAATATAACAAAGACATTTTATAGATCAAACTATAAACTATCTTTGACTTTAAAATGACGTTAATATAGTTTCACATATAAAGAGAAAGGTACACATACAAAAGTGTAATTGGAAGAAATATAATAATGGATACGTTTAACATTAATTTGTTATAAAAATATTAATTAACTATTATATTAAAACTCAATGATTACCTTCATTATGTTTAAAATGAAATATTTATTTTCTATTTGATGACGTTTATCAATTAGTTATATGAATACAAATATAAATTATTATATAATGTGGAGAAGAAAACTAAGCAGATCAAAAATCTAAAAAAAAGTAAATCAGAAGAAAATCAAACCATATGATTTAGTTCATCATAAGAAAACAATGACACAAATTTTCTTACCATTCTTCAAATAATTGCAAAAACAAATAATAAAATAAATTTTATGTATGAATGTTCTTCGAAAAATGGTTGACGAACTTACCTAAGACGTTTGCAAAAAGAGTAATGGGGGAACTTGAAAAATTAAAATGGAAAAGGTTGAATCTGCTTAGTATTTAAATATCAATTTAGGGAGAGAGATAGAGATATAGATGACTTCATACCAATAGATAAAGATAAAGTTTGTTATATTTAATAGATAATTTTGAATTAATTTTTTACTAATTTTAAATTTTGAATCAGTGTCATTTTAGGGAGAGAGATAGAGATATAGATGACTTCATACCAATAGATAGAGATAAAGTTTTTATATTTAATAGATAATTTTGGATTAATTTTTAATAATTTTAAATTTTGAATCAGTGACATGTGTCAACATATGTCACATGACACATATGCATATGATGTGGCAATGGCTCACCAGAGCGCGACACGTGTCAATGAGTTACTCAGAGCGCGACACGTGTCAATGAGTTACTCAGAGCGCGACACGTGTCAAATCAGTTACTCTTTTATTATATATAGATTTGTAAATTAAATTATTTAAGAAAACCAACTTACAAGTTAGTAAATGAACAGTAGAAAAAACAAAGAAAATTAAAGAATTGCAAAAGTAAAAGGGAAGAAAGCAAAAGTAAAAGATATCGTATATAATTGTACCTTATGTTCTTTAACATTTTCATTGGATGATTTATTTTCTGCACAAAATAAAAATAATAGAGTAAATTTCAAATATGGTCCCTTTTGTTTGTCGGATATAACATTTTTTATACCATTTAAAATTACAAGAAATGCTTCATAACTTGTAAAATAATCCAATTTTGGTTCCTCTCTAACAACCATTAAACAACCTTGTTAAGTTAAGGGTGTTTTAGTTTTTTCACACTTCAATTTCTTTTAAAATACAACATTGATCAATAATGAATTAATAATTAATTATGTATTCGTATTATAAATACAAACATACACATACAAAAGCACAATACATGAACACATGAATCCTTCTCCTATCATTTTGCTTCGTCAATTGATATTACCGATCACTTCTTTTTTCCTCCCATCCCTCAAATGCATCAGTTCCAAAAACTCGATCCCTACCCCACTTCTTTCTTCTCATACCCCGGGCCATTCCCTAATTTTTCTTACCTAAAACATATAATCGGTGGACGCCCTCAGGTGAACCCCCTCAAACAGTCCCCTCCCCTTCATTTGATTCTACTTTAACTTCTGCAACCCAAAAGTTCACTTGCAAGTCGCAAGCTTCCTCCCATAGACCTCCTTCTCTAAACTGAACCCTCTTGTTGATAGGACACGAAATTTAGAGTTTGGTTTAAATATGTAAGGTTTTGATTTGGTTTGAATCTGTCTTGTTTGAGTTTGAGCTTAAGATTGAGTCTAGGTTGTTTGGGTTTTATCCCCTAAAAGTAATCCCTCATCTCGTCGAGACACACTCAAAGGGGTTGACAAATAAAGTGTTGTTTGTGTGGTTATATGAGTGTGGAAGTTGTATGTGTGTCTGTGATTGTGTGTGTGTGTGTGGGGGGGGGGGGGGTTATATATGTGTGAGAGAGATTGTAATATAAAAAATTAAAAACTATAAATATAATTATATGCAAAAAATAGTAAAAATACCATTTTGCCCTTGTACTTAAGAAATGAAATCAATTAACATTAAAGTGAGAGACCAAACCCTTGCAAACTTAATTACAAACCACAGGTCCTATTTTGTAATAAAATGAAGTTGAGAAACCATTCTCATAAAACCCACCAAACCACAAGGACCAAACCTATAATTAACTCTAAAATTAATGAATAAAATCACGTAAGTTTGCAAGAAAACAAATACACCCATTAGGCCATCACTCCCTCCCTACTCGTCTTTGTGAATCATTTCCGGCAGCCATGGTTCAAAACAACAACATCTCCGTTCAATTTTCCGACGACGGCGAAGTAATCCATCCGTCGGCCGATTCTCCGCCACTTGTTTCGTCTTACAATGACAAAATACGTCCCATTCTCGATGCGGTCGACAACCTCCGCCGCCTCAAAATCACCGAAGAAGGCATCCCTCTCCCGACCATAGTGGTCGTAGGAGACCAGTCTTCGGGAAAGTCAAGCGTTCTGGAATCACTTGCCGGCATAAGTTTGCCACGTGGACAGGGAATCTGCACACGGGTGCCTCTCATAATGAGGCTTCAACATCATCCGGATCCTGTGCCAGAGTTTCTTTTGCAGTTTCAAGGGAAGGTGGTCCCAATCACGACGGAAGGCGAAATATGCGAAGCCATTGGTAAGGCTACGGAGGAGATAGCCGGAGAGCGTAAAGGGATATCGAATGTGCCTTTAACTTTGATAGTGAAAAAGAAAGGTGTCCCGGATCTCACCATGGTTGATTTGCCCGGGATCACTCGGGTTCCGATTCATGATCAGCCAGAAGACATTTACGAACAAATCTCCGGTACTTTTTTTTCTTCCTATTTTAAGATCATAACTTCTCCAAAATAAAAATAAAAATAGAATTTATGACTATTTTTTGCTTCAACAAATTGTTCGAAACTTTCTCCAAAATGGAGAAAGTATGCGAGGAAGTGCAAAAATACTTAAATTTAGAGAACTTTTCAAAAATTATTACTACAAGAAAGAAATGAATTTTTTAATTATATTTCACCAATATTTTGTTTTGAAATGAAGTGTTTAGAAGTAAGAAATGATATTCTAATAAATCTATGTAAAAATTTGATAATATAAAGTAAAATGTATATCCAAAATGAAGAATCTGTTAGGATCTTTAAAATTAACAAGACCGTGTATCCTAAAAAACTTACCAAGACGTCTAAAAGTATCATATGAACTTATTTAAACTCTTCTAAACAAGACACACAAGCATTTAGTCTTTTTTTTAAGGATAAGGTTCATCTAGGCTTTGCCTAGACTACTACATCATTGGCAATTTGGAAATTAAGTTCGGCCATCTAAGAGTAAGCATGATCACGAGGTGCACAAGTCTGGCTTAAACCCAAGTGAATGGGATATTCAGCCA
This sequence comes from Centaurea solstitialis, assembly GCA_030169165.1. Classification (NCBI taxonomy): domain Eukaryota; kingdom Viridiplantae; phylum Streptophyta; class Magnoliopsida; order Asterales; family Asteraceae; genus Centaurea; species Centaurea solstitialis. The sequence continues at coordinate 24,450,115 of CM058043.1, read as the reverse complement.
CATCCCCTTGTGGTTACAAGCATTTGGTCTTGTAGCCTGAAGTTCTATTGAGTGGTATATCATGACGCTAGATCATTTTTATTGTTCTATAAACCCATAGTTGGATCCAGGTTTTTGCTTAGCGGGAATACTTTTAGGGGGGAATAATTGATCTTTAAAAACTTAAAGCTAGAAAAAAAAATTCTTCTTTTAATGGGGCCATCCACCATTTCTACATTAAATTTCCAATAATAATGATTAATAAGTAACTCTATACCGTTAAAACAATAATAATTAGATCTTCATAACTTTTATAAATATCTCAATTGATTACTTTGTATAAATTAACGTTTTAGATATGGTAATGGAGCACATAAAGGCAGACGAAAGCATCATTTTGAACGTTCTTTCTGCGTCCGTTGATTTTTCGACGTGCGAATCAATTCGTATGTCACGACGAGTGGACCCCACCGGGCAGAGGACGCTAGCCGTCGTTACCAAATGCGATCAATCCCCGGATGGCCTCTTCGAGAAAGTTACTTCAAATGACGTCAACATCGGCCTTGGCTACATCTGCGTTAGAAACCGAATCAACAACGAAACATATGATGAAGCTCGAGTCCAAGAAGCCATGCTCTTCGAAACCCATCATTTATTGTCCAAAATTGACCAGTCCATGGTCGGTATTGCCGTCTTGGCCAATAAGCTTGTTCATATCCAATCGATGATCATATCGAAATGTTTGCCGGGTATCGTCAAAAAGATCAACGAGAGGCTCGATGGTTCGGTTTTGGAGCTCAACAAATTGCCCCGGAAGCTTGCGACCGTTCCCGATGCAATGGCCGCGTTTATTCAGATGGTTGGATCATTAAAGGAAACGCTTCAAAAGATCCTGATAAGAGGCGAGTTTGACGAGTACGTGGACGATAAACAAATGCATTGCAATGCACGGTTGGTCGAAATGTTGAACGAGTTTTCCACGGAACTCCGTTCCAGCATCAAATTTGCCGACAATTTTCTCGTCGACGAGATGGAGATTTTGGAAGAAGCTAACGGGATTCGATTGCCTCATTTTGCTTCTCACTCTGCTTTTCTCTGCTTGCTCCAAAGAAAAGCAAACAGTGTTTCCGAATTGCCGATTAACTTCATAAACAAAGTGTGGGATTATCTTGAGAACGTATTTATTCGGGTCTTGGTCGATCAATGCGGGAATTACCCACAATTGCTTCCTTCGATTCGAAAAGCAACTCATAACATGATGTCGAAAATGAAGAACAAGTTTCTCGAAAGAGTCGTTGAAATGATCGAGATGGAGAAAGTCACGGATTATACTTGCGACCCTAATTTTAACGCTTCGTGGAAGAAGCTAATGGGCGATCCGCACGAGCAGTTTAATAAGGTAATCCAAGAGTATAATTACCGTAGCTCGGGTTCGATGAGCGTGGAAGGCTATGGGTATGTTAATATCAAACATCTCGTGAGCGTTTCAGAGAACGTGCGAGAGCAGGCGTTTGATCTGAAAATGAGGATGACGGCTTATTGGGAAATCGTCTTGAAACGAATGGTGGATTGGGTGGCGCTTCAACTTCAGTTTTTGATAAAGCAAATGGTGAACTCTGAGATGCGAACGGAGATTGTGAACGAGGTGATGGTGAATGATGGTGGTATAGAAAAAATGATGGATGAACCGTCGTCTATTGCTGCGCGAAGGGAGCGGCTCCGGAAAAGCATTGACTTGCTTCAGGAGTCGAAAGAAGTCATCGGTCAAGTTATCGATGGTATTTTTGTGACGGCCGATTAGCGTCTCGGTATGAAAACAAGGTGTTTTATTTGTGTGAATAAAAATCTCGATTGAGAGATTTCATGTCTCTTTTTGTCCATCAATCCTACAGGTACTATTTGTTCGATTACGATACTAAGTGAAACTAACACTATGATTATAAGCCAACAGTGCTCTAGCAGATTGGTTAGCACTCGGGGTTTTCATAGCGCTTTAACCGAGTTCGAGCTTTTCCGTACGCATTGCTAAGGACATTAATTTAAATGGGTCATGTTTAGCCCTAAAATTGTCGGAGATTAGTCGGGTTTTGGCCCGGACACCCTTCAAATATTAAAAAAAAAACACTATGGTTATAAACAATGGAGCTTAATTATGATTCAATTAAAAAACTTACAACTTTGATAAACATTGAATTAAAATTAACTTTACATGTTCTAATATGCAACTTTCGATTTTTCATATTTTCTAGTCCTTTCTTACTATCAGCATTACAATATTTAATTGAAAACAAAACTGAAATTATTAGTAATTAACTTTGCAAGAATTGTTTGGAATATAATAACATCGAATCAAATTGTTTGAGATTAACTCAGGGCATCATGCTTTAGCTTTCGATGAACCTTGTCAGAATTAAGAAAAAACATCTCCAAAGACCTATGCAATAATGGAATTTTTTTTGATGAATAAAAGAAATGAAAAAAGTTTTAGAAAAATATTTAAACTCTATACATAAATTGTAATTCTTTTTTACTAGCTATAGGATATTAAGAGGTACTAAAAATATCTTTTATAAGAAAAAAAAAATATTTGTTAAATATATAAAATGTTTTGATCATATGATTAATATAAAATTTCTAAAATAGAATAACGATTTGGATATTCTTAAAATTTTCAATTTTCAATATTTTATTTTACAAAAATTATAACATAATGGTTAACAATGATCTAAAATATCTTATATTTTTAAATAAGTGTAAACTAAGTCATTGATTTTTTCTATTGAACAACAGATAAATTTACACATACGTGGTATCTAGAATCAATTCTGACACCCGATTAATCCGCATCGGTCTGAAATCGAGCTAAAGGCCGGTTCAGAACCTGAGTAACTTCACTTGCTGCCATAGAGTTTCGAACCCAGATAGTCAAGGATATCATCCACCTGATTAAGGATTTATATTTCAAAATAAAATAAGGAAAATGATTAGATATCTTTTACTTAACTGGACTTAAAAAATGTTATGATCAATATATAAACTTAAAGACAGTAATATATTTAATACTAACAAACTTTAAAAACCAAATTTAAGAAAAATGTCTTATAAAAGTTGCAAATATTGGGATCACAATTGAACCTTACTTTATTTTATGTGTATTTTCTTTTGAGCGAGTAAAATGCAATTTTGGGCCCTATAAGAGTAATTGTGAATTTGTGATCTAATAAATATAACTTAAATTTCATCTATCAACTTTTTTACACATATTTCATTGAGTAAAGTACTCATTTTCTCTAAAATATTAATATAACATCAATTATAAATCTATTTAAGTATATGTAGTCATATTACAGAGATAAATACCTATTTTACTTTCTGTAAGCAAATGAAATTTAATTTTTGTTATTGAAAGGTACTAAAATAAAGTATATTTAAATAGGGTCCCATAAGCTTTTTTTCAATAAAAATTAGACCAAAATTGCAATTTACTCTAAGAGCATCTCTACCTGTTATGTAATATATTTCCTAAAAGATTAAAAGTTAAAAATCTTTAACAAATATTACATTCAAGTCAAACAACTACTCTGTTTAGTAATTCTAACATTATTTATCTTACTATACATTTAATAAAGTATTATTAATAATCACATTTCAGTAAAATCTTCATTTTGACCCTATCATACCTATTTTGAGAGTCCCACTAAAAAAGCCTATTAAAACTATTTATTTACACACATAAAAAAACCACAAAAATCTCTAATACCCTATTGTCACTTTAACACATTTCATGGTTGAAAACAAAAACCACTTCCCCAAGTTAACAAAGATAGTGAACTAATCCTTCACCATCCACCAATTGTTTCATCTTACAATGACAAATTATGTCCCATTATTAACGCTGTTAACAACCTCCGTCATCTCAATGTCACCAAAGGCATCTCTCTTCCGACCATCGTGGTCGTCGGGGAGCAGTCCGCCGGGAAGTCGAGCGTTCTGGACTTGCTTTCCGGTGTAAATTTGCCACGTCGGTCCGGAACCTGCACGAGGGTGCCTGTCATAATCAGGCTTCAACCTCATGCAAGTTCTGAACCGCATTTTCTTTTGCAGTTTCAAGGGAAGGAGGTTTGGATCTCGAACGAAAGCCGGATATCTAACGCCATTGAACAAGCCATGGTGGAGATCGCGGGAAACGGTTTAAAAGTATCGAATGTGCCTTTAACTTTGGTTGTGAAGAAAAGGGGTTTTCCCGATCTCACCTTGGTTGATTTGCCTGGGATAATTAGGTTTCCCATTTGTGATCAACCTAAAGATATTTACCAACAAATCTTGGGCATCTTAATGGAGCATATAACGTCGGAAGAGAGTATCATTCTCAATGTTTTCCAGGCTTATGCCAATTTTCGTACGTGTGAATTCGTTAGCATGTCTCGGGAAGTGGACCCCACCGGTCGGAGAACGCTTGGCATTGTTACCCGATGCGATGAATTCCAGGAAGGTCTTTGTAACAAAATTATTGCAAACGAAGTCGAGATCCGCCTCGGCTATGTATGCGTTAGAAACCGAGTCGACAACGAAACCTATGATGAAGCTCGGCTTAAAGAAGCCGTGCTCTTCGAAACCCACCCTGAGTTGTCGAAGATTGACAAATCCAGGGTGGGTATTCCCAACCTGGCCCGTAGGATCGTCGAGATTCAATCGATGATGATATCGAAGGGTTTGTCAGACATCTTCGAAAAAATCAACGAGAGGCTCGATTCTTCGGCGTCGGAACTCAACAAACTACCACAGATGGTTACGACTGTTCGTGATGCAATGGCTTCTTTAATGGAGATGGTTGGATCTTTAAAGGAAACCCTTCGAAAGATCCTCGTATGAGGTGAGTATTACGGGTACAAAGACGATAAACAAATGCATTTCGATGCTCGGTTGGTCGAAATGTTTTTTTTTTGAAAGGAAAGATCCTGGCAATTTTATAAAAATAAAAATAAAAGTACTAATACAAAAAGCAGACTAAGTACCCCACAACCAAGGGACACAAAGCCGCACACCAAAAGCATCAAAAGATACTAACAAAAGAAAAAAACCCGATCCCAAGAAACTAAAGAAAGACAACACTAAATCTCTCTCTAACGGAACATCACTGCATGTCCTGCTCCATCTTTGTAGACACCTGCCTGTCAGACCATGAAACTTTCTTTGGTCTAGTGTCCATGAGAGTATCATGGTCAGATAAAACATCATCATCGGACGTAACGTCATCATCATCATCCCCAACATCAATCCTGTCCGGGAGTGTAAAACCACGAAGTTTGCCATCAGGCTCCTTCCCGAAAACTCTTTCCCACCTATCAATGAAGTAGTCCAGTTTCTGACGAGACCAAGAATTAATGATTACCGGCTCAAGTCCCACCCCTCGTTTTTCAACATAGCAGTCTACTTCCTTTTTATCCGCGGTCCACTTAGGATGTTCTTCCAAAACAGTAAACTGATTGGAAACTTTAACTGGCATAGGAGTCCTTTCAGTCTTAAAAATAGGAGCCTTAGGAGAAGGGATATCAATATTAAGCTTTGTCTTTCCTTTATCAAGCGGGTCAGTGGTAGGTAAAATAACTTTAGGGTTGGTCGAAATGTTGAACAAGTTTTCGAAAGAACTCCATTTGAGTGTCGAATTTTGTGACAATTTTCTTGTTGAGGAGATCGGGGTTGTACAAGAAGCTAAAGGGATTCGGCTTCCTTCTTTCCTTCCTCATTCCGCGTTTCTTTTTTTGCTCGAAAAGAGACTGAACAAAATCTCCGAGTTGCCGGTTAACTTTATAAACAAAGTATGGGTTTATCTCGAGACCGTTTGTATTAGGGTATTCGTTGATCGTTTCAGAAATTATCCGCAATTGCTTCTGTCAATGAAGAAAGCAGCTTGTAACACGATGGCTAAGATGAAGAACAAGTTTAAGGAAAGTGTTGTTGAAATGATCGAGATGGAGAAAGTCACAGATTACACTTGTGACCCTAATTTCGATAGTTCTTTGAAAAAGCTAATGGGTAGCCACAATTCGTTTGTGAATGCAATCGAAGGCTTACGGTCTAATACCCGTAGCTCGTCGGTGATCAATGTGGAAGGTTATGGGGAGATTGATATTAAACATCTGGTGAGTGTTGAAAAAAATGTAAGAGATATGGCGTTTGTTTTGAAGATGAGGATGACGGCTTACTGGGAGATTGTTTTGAATCGAATAGTGGATTGGATAGTTCTTCAACTTCGGTTTGTAATAAGACAAATGGTGAATGTAGAGATGCAAATGGAGATCGTGAATGCGATGATGGTGGACGATGGCTGCGTTGAAAAGATGATGGTTGAACCATCGTTTGTAGCCCAAAAAAGGGAGAAACTTCGTGAAAACATTGGGCTGCTTCAAGAATCGAAAGAAGTCATGGAGCAAGCCATCAGGTTCACACGAGAACAATAATTAAATAAGAGAATAAGAAAAAAAACGTGTTGATACTAAATCATCTGTAAAATCACACGTGATTCACACGATTTTGGCTATGACATGAAGTCGCAGGCCACGTCATCCGGAGACCTTTCATTAACCATGAGTGTAAAATTACACGTGAATGAGTGATTAATCTATTTCCATGTTCTTTTATTTAATTATTGTTCTTCTCTAAATCTTTTTATTATAATCTAGTTAAGTTAGGATTATAATATTGATCGAGAGATTTCATGTCTTATTTTTGTTCATTAATCATTTGTAAGTGCTATGGTTTAATTCGATCGAATCTTTCTTTTATTTGTTTGTTCCTCAAATTAATTAATTGAGTCTTTCAATTTGAATGGGGGAGGCTATCTATACATTGCTAAACTGCCAACTAATTCAATAAAAGAATTGATTTAAACATTTCAATGTAAAAATTAATTTGATTATGATATTAATAAGGATGCTAATAATATTGTATTACGTAACGGTATCATTATAACTAACAGACAATGGGGTTTAAGAATGATTCAATTAAAAAAAATTATAATTTTGATAAACTTTGGAGTTAGAATCTAAACGTTGCATGTTGTAAGACGCAACATTTATAAGAGCATCTGGAACGTTTAGGAGGGTATTTGATCGGAAATGCATTTCTAGAATATTTAATTAAAACTTATCAACAGTTTAAAAACATTTCTCATAATTCTTATAAAAAATAACGCTTTTCACATATTCTTATATGTGTATACATCTATATACCGAAGTTTTAGTAATAACTATTAAAGCAAAGAATACCACTATTTTATATCTCGATTTAAAATGTCACAATTTTCATATACATGTGAGGATCCACAATGGGGCAAGTTACTTAGGGTACATTTGGTACGCTCGACAGGATGGAACAGGACATGACAGAACACACTTGTTATATATTTGGCAGACATCTATGTGGGACACGCCAGAACTAAGTAGAACAAGAGTGGGACAAACATGTCCCATTCTACCCCCGGAACTAAGTAGAATAGAGTCAAATTTACCATTATACTCTCAAAAGTATTAAAGTCAAGTAAAAATTGGTAACAAAATTCACTCAATGATAGATCTTCAAACTCTTAATATTTTGAGCTCATTTTGAAGATTTTGATTTAACGATTATAATGAGATAATTAATTTCATAATTTCAAGAATTCTTGAAATGTTTACCGATTAAACGTAAGACTTTTGAAATTTCAAAAAAATTTTAAAATTAACCGTAAGTATTTATCATACATGTTAATTTATATTCTAAGTTTCCTTTATCAACAAAATATTAGAATATCTCAATTTAAATCGTGAAAAACTAATTAACAGAAAAAAAATTATTCTAAACATGTATATACCATTCTTAAATCAGTAGGAAAATGATAAAAGAAATTATATTTCTCCTACCTTTTTAGCTTATTCATCCTCCTCTTCATTTTATTATTTGACAAATGTTAAAATTTAGGGTGCGTTTGGTACGCTGGACAGGATGGGACAGGACAGGACAGGACAAGCCTGTCCCATGTTTGGCAGGCATCTATGTGGGACACACCAGAACTAAGTAGAACAAGAGTGGGACAAGCCTGTCCCATCCTACCCCCTGGAACTAAGTAGAACAGAGTCAAATTTACCATTATACCCCTCAAAATACAGATTGATTTTCTCTCTTTATAATTTTATCATACTTAGGGGTGAACAAAACTCGACTAAATCCGAAAAACCGAAAATCCGATTCAAAAAATCTCGAATCTACATGACCCACATAACTCCAACTAACTCGATCTTTGAAATCCAACTTTATGACGAGTTATTTGGTTCGGATAGGGTCTTAGGGTCTCCGTACCCATTACCCGAACTCACCCGAAACCCGAATAAAACCTTTTATTAATATTTTGTAACTTTTTTATGTAGATCTTTGAGATTTGAACTTATTTTAACTGGTTTAATAGTTTAATTTAACTTTTAACGTGTGAAATTTGGATTTTGAAGTTTGAATTAATTTTTATCTTTAATGATTAAGCATGTAAAACGAAATATTTCACACTTAATTTTGAGGACAACATTTCATACCGAAACTCGATCGAAAATACAACTAATAATGTATATTTCTACTATTTATCTTGCAAGTTATGATTTTTGATTATCTACTTGACTATAGTTTTGTTGATACATAGATTGAAGTTTTTTTTGTTTTTTGTTAAATTTCATTTAGATCGATTATTAGGTAAAAAACGCTAAAAATTTCATCAGGGGTAAAATGGTCATTTAATCAGTCCTGTTCTGTCCAGTCCTGCCCTATCATGTCTTACCAAACACCGGACAACTGTTCTGTCCTGTCCTGTTCTACCTTGTCCTGTCCTGTCTGCGTATCAAACGCACCCTTAGAAATGATATGAAGAAAAAGAAACGAGTGTATTATACATATCAAACGATGAAATGAGTAGAAGAATGAGTAAGTTAAAAGGTAGAAGGAAATATAAATTTTGGGTTGGATAAATGGGTAGGAAATATAATTTCTCAAATGATAAATATTTTAACCAAGCCAAAGTCGCTACAAAATAAGCCATTAGCTATGTAGTTGGATAAATGGACGCTTTTAGCAATATTATCCATAAATATATAAAATCTCGATTCTTGGGTTATCATCATTGCAGACCCATTCTCAAGCAAGCCATTCCATTTCATAATTAATGACCTTTCTGTTTTCTTTTCTTTTCTATCTAAATAAGAGTAAATACGATCGAAATTCGTCCCTTTGGTTTGTAAGATATTACAATTTTGCCCTTACTATTTTTCCTTGATATGTTTCACAATTTTTAGATTTCCTTTTTCATCATTCTTATTATTTATAAAATTAAAATAAATACAAATCGGACGACTTTGTCGACCTTTGTGGTGCATTTGATATGTATAACAGGATAGGACATGACAGGTCACAGGATAGAACAGACTTGTCCCATGTTTGACAGACATCCATGTGGGACACATTAGAACTAAGTAGAACAAGAGTGACACAAACATGTCCCATCCTACCCCTCTAGAACTAAGTAGAACAGAGTCAGATTTACCATTATACCCCTCAAAATACATATTGATTTTCTTTTTCTTTCTAATTGCCACATACTTAGCAGTGAACAAAACTCGACCAAATCCGAAAATCCGATTCAAAATCTTGAATACGTGACCCACATAACTCGAACTAACTCGATCTTCGAAATCCAACTTTATGACAAGTTACTCGGTTCGGGTAGGCTCTCCTTACCATTATCCGAAACCCAAATAAAACCTTTTATTAATATTTTTTGTAACTTTTTTATGTAGATCTTTGAGATTTGAACTTAATTTTTAACTCACACTATTTATATTTTCTACTAATTTGGTGGAAAAAGAAAAGAAAAAACATATATTGTTAAACCCGATTAAATCCGAATCCGTAATGGTCCGAAATAAACTAATAATGTATATTGCTACTATTTATCTTGCAAGTTAGGATTTTTGATTATATACTTGATTATAGGTTTGTTGATAAATTGATTGGAGGTTTTTGTTTTTTTGTTAATTTTCATTTAGATCGACTATTAGGTAAAAAGAGGAAAGTTATTATACAACCCAGTAAAAGGTTACAACCTGTACAACCTTCATCTAAACCATTTATTTTAATCCGTTCACTATGATTGATTACTCGATTCATCTATGATTAGTAATTTCATGCAATAATCTAACCTATAATGCATGGTATTTTCATTAAATGCCTATTATAACATGGGATGCACATTGGTTCATGAATGTTTAATGGAAGTATCACTTTCATGCAATTCATCGCATAAATCATTATGTGCATGGACATTTGTTGTTGAAATTCGATGAAATCATGTAAGTACATCTAGAGAACCGATGAGAATCTATATAAATGGGCTAAATAATTGATTTAGATAAAAGTTGTACGGGTTGTAACCTTTTAAGGGGTTGTATAATAACCGTGGCCTAGGTAAAAAAACGCTAAAAATTTCACCAGGGGTATGGTCATTTAATAAGTCCTGTTCTATCCAGTCCTTTCCTGTTATGTCTTACTAAACGCTGAACAACTGTTCTGTCCAATCCAGTTCTGCCTTGTCTTGTCCTGTCTACGTACCAAACGCACCCTTAATCTACCTTAAAAGTATTCTCACTAAGCGAAAATATTGGATCCAACTTTGAATTTATAGAACAATATAAATGGTCTAGTGTCATAATATACTACTCAATAGAACTTCAAGCAACAATACGAATCGCGAATGCGACATATTTTGTCATTGTAAGATGAAACGAGGGGCAGAGAATCGGCAATTTGGAAACCAAATTTCGGCCGACTGACACAAAGCATGGCCAGGATTCCAATGGCCAACGCGTGGACTCGAACTTGGGTGGATGGGGATATCCCACCACATCCTTCTAGGCCTTTTACCGGTACGCTACCAGCCTACCAGCCTTGTGGTTATGTACTAGTGCATGTTGCTTAGTAACAGATGTTGTAAAGACTATTTAGGATGGATGATATGTTTTCGTATATCTTACTCCTAGACCCAACCAATGAAGAACGAAAGCTTTTTTGTTTTGGTTATTGTAGGTAAACTTAACGATTAAAAATATAATGTGATTAATATCATGTAGGTTTTGGTTGTTTTTTGGATTGGTGATCGGTTAACTTCATTTCTACGTTAAAAGGTTTGATAATGCCGAAGGCATGCATCAAAAGCATCGGGAGGGCGAGGAAAACTTATGGGACAACGGACTAACACTCGAATTAAAGCAACTTCTATGTAGATAAACAATGGAATTAACGTAATCAATTTTGAAAATCTATGGATACAATTTTTTAAGGCATAAGGTATAAGCTTTTTAAGCACAAGTTTTGAAAATCTATGAATTACAAGTATGGAAGCAAAGTGTACAAGTGACAATGCTGATTGCTTTTTTAGGTGAAGCAATCTTCCATACTAATTAAAACCGACTTTCCTCCTTTTTTATCTCCCTAAAAACATGGATGCATAGCATTCAAATTTCAAAAGACGAATGGAGTCTTTGGTAAAAAGCAAATTAAATCTCACCAATTTTTTTTTTCAAAAATAAGCTAGCCGATAGTTCATCTAAAGATGTACCATAAGCTAGCTTTTTGAAACGCTACTTTAGGTAGCTTATGATGAGCTTATTGTAGCTTTTTCCAATTATGCCTTTATTAATATTAGTTATTAAGTTCAAAGATACCCTTTTTGCCAAACATAATTTGTTCATAATTTAATGAGCTACTAGCAAGCTAATCAATCAACAGCTAGCTTATATAAACTATGTTTGCCAAAATAGCCTAAGGCTTGGTTTGGCAAGCATAAGCTAGCTGATAAGCTAGCTGATAAGCTAGTCCATCCAAACATGTACCAGGAAGCTAGTTTATCAGCTAGCTTATAAGCTAGCTTTTTGAAACGCTACTTTGAGTAGCTTATGAGAAGCTTATTGTAGCTTTTTCCAATTATACCCTTATTAATATTAATTATTAAATTCAAAGGTACCCTTTTTGGTCATTTTACATACTCATAAGCTAGTTTTTGCCAAACATAATTTGTTCAACAGCTAGCTTATCAGCTACTAGCAAGCTTATCAATCAACAGCTAGCTTATCAGCTATCCGCTAGCTTATCAGCTACCAGCTAGCTTATAAGCTACGCTTGCCAAACATAGCCTAAATCTCGCCAAATTTCCTTTGATACAGGTATATTTAAGTCTTTGGTAAAAAACAATTTTTTTTGAAAAGCTTTGGTTAAAAACAAGCACCATGGCGGGTTAAGGTTTTCCTTTTTTTAATGTTCACCAGGTCCTTAAACCGGTTACTCTTTAATCTCTCTGTTCCATTTTGGTATATGATTGTATTTTCCCCATCCATTCTTCATAGATGAGCAATTTTTTCTCATTTAGGTTCATGGTCTTTCGGTATCTCAACTTTTTTCATCATAAATTCTTTTTCATTTAGGTTCATGGTCGTCGGGCGTCAGTACTCAACTTATCCCTGCCTCCCCATCTGAAATCGGCCTCCTCCCTCAACACCACCAACTCCGGCGACCTCCTCCCTCAAAACCACCGACGCCGGCGACCTCCCTCAACACCACTGACGCCGACGACCTCCTCCCTCAACACCACCAGCACAGGCGACCTCCTCCCTCAACACCACCGACGAATCAACCTCCTCCTTCGACGACGCCGGCGACCTCCTCCCTCGACGACGCCGGCGACATACACCCTCAGGTAATCGTCTCTCTCTCTCTCTCTCTCTCTCTCTCTCGACCTACCGGCGACCTTGACTCAACCCTATTTAGTAATCGGTTTTGAACCCTAGAAGTTGTGTTGCTGATTTGTGGTAATCGATTTTAAACCTTAGATCTATGGTGGTTGTGGACTGGTGGTGGCGGTGGTGGTTGTTGTGGTGGTGGCGGTGGCGGTGGTTGTAGACCGGTGGTGGTGGTGGACCCGTGGTGGTGGTTGTGGACCCGTGGTGGTGTAGGGGTAAATTGGTCATTAAACCATCCTTCCGTCTAGTTTAATTATGTCTTACCAAATAATGAACAGCTGTCTAGTCCTGTCTAGTGTAGTCCTGTCCAATCATGTCCCGATACCAAACGCACCATTAGAGGCCAAACCCTTACCACTAGGCCACCACCCTCCAAGTATTTGTTTCATGCCTATAAGGAGGATGTTTTATCTATACCATCTATACTACCTTATAATGCTTTCAAACACAAACTCTTGTACAATCCATCAGGGTTTTATTGTTTTAAATGTTTCATTCATTATTGTTTTGAGAAGAATGCATATAGCAAATAACGTATATATTAAACTATATAGCGCGAAGAGGCCATTGTATCTGATAATACAAGGAGGTACTCTTTTCAATTGAAGGGGTACACATAAAATTTCAAAGAGTTCTTTTTGCTTATATTCCATCTTGTAAATAACAACTTTTCAATTCACTTGGTTGATTCTGAGCAATCTTTCATTTGAAAGTATTGGACTTGGATTTTAGATGTGATGATTTTTTCAGAACATGGGTTATATAGAGTTTAGGATTTGTTTAAGAAATCCATATTTACTGAAAAGTTGTCACAGATCATCTATGCTTTTAATCTCCTCTGTCTTCCCTTTTAAAACCTTTGTGCAGTTGAAACAATTGATGGTCTTTTAATGCAATGGTCTTTTTATATGCTATTAAGAGTGCTAACCAAACTGAAGTTAAATGTTTTAAAGAATGATTATATACTTCCAAAAAAATCTTAAAAAAAAAAATACATATAAGTCCTCAATACACCAAAGTGACCAATCCAGATTGCTTCCAAAAAATCTACTAAACGAGATACATCTCTAAGCCCATCTCAATGTATAAATTCTTTAATAGGTGTTTAAATTTACTTATTACTTTTTGCATTCTAGATTAACTGTTTATAATGAAAATGACATAATTTTAAAGAATGTCTAATTTTTATACTTTACTAAAATTAAATAACTAAATCACATATTGACTATTTGAGACTTTTTCCATTGATATATTGTTAATAAACCATATTTTAGTTTAGTGGTTGTTTCGCAATTAAATTGTACAACCTATAAAAATTGAGAGAGAAAAACAATAATACTAACAAGAAATATGAGTAACAGATGAGTTATTTGTTTTATAATTAAGATTCTCGCGCGCTGCATCGTGCGGGTACACACCTAGTATATATATATATACACACATAGATATATGGTTTACATAAGTGTTGTTCTTTAAAATTAGCTAAACGAGTATCTGATTCATAAGCCACTTGTTTTTTTGATATTCTAATCATGAAATTAGTTACTACTTTTTCTTATTCTTTCTTTCTTTTCTTCAGAGATGATGAAGTTTGTAAAGGGAGAAGAAACTATTATTCTCAAACGTGATTTCCGTCACCGTAGATTTCCCCACATATGATTCCATTCGAATGTCACGACTTGCAGACATCAGCGGTGCGAGGACAATCACCGTCGTAACCAAATGCGACTTGTTTCCCGATGATCTCCAAAAATTCGAGGCTAATCGACTCAACCTCGGCCTTGGTTCCATCGTATTTGTAAGAAACCAAGTCGGCATGGAAACCCACGACAAAGCTACAAGGCAAGAAGCCACACTCTTCAACACCCACAATTTTCTGAGATGTTCGATTGTCTGAGATGTTGGATGCGCTCTCTAATGAACTCCGTCGTTCGAGTATCAACTACTTTTCCCACAATTTTCTCGTTGATGAGGTGCAAGTTTTAGACAATGCTACTACTATTCGATTACCTGATTGCCTTCGTCAGCCTGCGTTTGTTTCTTTGCTTCAGAAGAGGCTGAACTGTGTCTCTGAATTGCTGTTTAGCTTCGTAAACCGAGTATGGGTTTACTCGGAGACTGTTTGTAATAAGGTTTTTGATAATTATCGTGGAAAGGATCCGCAATTGTCTCCTTTAACGAAGAAGGCGGCTCATAATGTGATGATGAGGATGAAGAACAAGTTTGAGGAGTGAGTTGCTGAGATGATCGAGATGGAGAAAGACTCGGAGTACACTTGTGACCAAAATTTCGGCGCTGCTTTTGAAAAGTTGACGGGGAACCATGATCGTTTTGAGTCGGCGATGACTAGGATGGAGTCTTCAAGGTCGATTGGGTTTTACATGGAAGGCTATGACAATGTTAATGTGAAACATGATCTTCTGTATGTTAGGAATGACTTACGGGGGCAAGCATTTGGTTTGAAGATGAAGATGACGGTGTATTGGGATATTGTTTTGAGTCGAACGGTGGATTCGATGGTTCTTCATCTCCGTGTTTTAATAATGCAAATGGTAAGCACATAGATGAAGAACCATCGAATCCACCGTTCGATTCAAAACAATATCCCAATACACCGTCATCTTCATCTTCAAACCAAATGCTTGCTCCTGTAAGTCATTCTAACATATAGAAGATCATGTTTCACATCAACATTGTCATAGCCTTCCACGTAAAACCCAAGCGACCTTGAAGACTCCATCCCAGTCATCGCCGACTCAAAACGATCATGGTTCCCGTCAACTTTTCAAAAGCAACGCCGAAATTCCGGTCACAAGTGTACTCCGAGTCTTTCTCCATCTCGATCATCTCAGCAACTCACTCCTCAAACTTGTTCTTCATCCTCGTCATCACATTATGAGCCGTCTTCTTCATTATAGGAGACAATTGCGGATCCTTTCCACGTTAATTATCAAAAACCTTGTTACAAATGGTCTCCGAGTAAACCATACTCGGTTTACGAAGCTAAACAGCAATTCGGAGACACCGTTCAGCCTCTTCTGAAGCAAAGAAAGAAACGCAGGCTGACGAAGGCAATCAAGTAGTCGAATAGTAGCGGCATTGTCTAAAACCCGCACCTCGTAAATGAGAAAATTGTGGGAAAAGTAGTTGATACTTGAACAACAAAGTTCATTAGAGAGCGCATCCAACATCTCAGACAAGCGAGCATCGCAATGCATTAGGGGTTCACTCTTTGTAGTCGTTGTGGTACTCGCCTCTTATCATGATCTTTTGAAGAGTTCCCTTTATCGACTCAACTTTTACCATAAGAGGAGCCACTGCATCAAGTTGCAACTTCCTCAGTAGCGTAACAGCCTCACAAATCTTAGCGTTGAGCCTTTGATCAATGTCTTTAAATGTTTTGGCCACTCTTCTATATCTAATTATCTAGATATAGATAACCCAACACACCACATTATATTTAAGTCTCCTCTCTTTCTTTCTCTCCAAGTAGTTAGAGCTCAAGAACACCATTGAAGCTTTTCTCCATTGTTGTTAAAGCTTTGTAACATCTCAAGTGTAATCATCATCAAGTGATAGTGGATTAGTTTTTGGCGTCCTTCGCCCGTGGTTTTCTCCCGATTTGGGTTTCCACGTAAAAATCTCGGTGTCTCTCTTTACCTTGTTTTATCTTGCATTATATGGTTATATATCGTTGCATATACTTGGTGGTTGATTCTCTCATGTTCATTGATCATATTTCCGCTTATTATCTGGGAACGTTTGCAAACGTATTTTGGAAAAGATTTCGGATGTTGTACTTCAAATGATTCAAAGTGAATGTGTGCAAGTCGTGAAACAAATATAGCGAACGTTTATTTTGAAATGTCGTTTATGATAAATGGCATAATATTGCATAAGAGGAGGTTCAATTGAGAAAGCGGTCAACTTATAAGTTATAACTGGTTTCATGCCATAACCCGTCTATAGAAAAGCTTAACTTGCTCGATTGAATCTATTTTAGAAGATCTTGTATATCTTTTTGATAACAATACCGAAAATTATAAATATATATTTTATCTTTACTTGTATCTCGATTTTAACATTTTAGTACACAAGTCTTTTTAATATAACATTTTTGGTTAGGGGTGAGCAGGAAAAAACCAAAACCGAACCGAAACTGAAAAAACCGAAAAAACCAAACTGAAAAAACCGAACCAATACCAAAACCATTGGTTTTGGTTTTTAAAATTTCAAAAACCGACTTTTTCGGTTTGGTTCGGTTTTATGATCCAAAACCGAACCGAAAAAACCGAACCGAACCGAATAAATACTTCTTTTAGTTTTACCCTAGTTATTTAGTAAATACTAGAAGATTTTGTTGAGTTATTATTTATCTCTGATAATTTTCTTGTTTATGAGTTCTTATTTATCTCCATTGCTCTGCTAATTTTCTTTTAGTTTTCGACGAATTAATAATTTTACCCTTTGCATTCTCCTTCCCATAATTACTTGAGTCTATGAATGACTTGACATCACATAGAAAACATGTATATTAAAAAATGATGAAACAAATAATAAATTGAAGTCATTCTATGATGATGATAACGATTAAAAATGTAAATTAGTCAATATTAAATTGAAGTCATAGTTCTATAAAAAACCAACTCTATCTTTTAAAAATTCAGATGCGATAAACAAGAATTGATGATCTTGGATTTTGATTTTTGGACAAAAAATTGAAATCCGAAAACCAAAAACCAAAAACCGAATTAAAAACAAAAAACCGAACCAAAAACCGAACTTAAAACCGAAAACCAAAACCGAAAAAACCGATTGGTTTTGGTTTTGGTTTTTCTAAAAACCGAAATTTTCGGTTTGGTTTCGGTTTTACCTCAAAACCGAACCAAACCGAACCATGCACACCCCTATTTTTGGTAGTACAATTAGAACGAACGTGTGCCCATAAAAGCATTGATCTTTATTGGCACATTTAGCATTTTTTTATGTACTAGCAGGACGCACCCAAAACCTTAATCCAGAGAAAACTAAAAATAATGTAAGAAAATCAATAATTTTTGATAGACTTTCTTGAAATAGATATTCTTTTTTATTTAAATATGTATTGTTTTTTCGATTATTTATATGTATATTGTAATTTGTAAATTGAATATATATATATATATATATCTATAGAAAGGTTCAAATAAGAAGCGCTAAAAAAAATACGAAGTAGAGAAGTGATCTCCACCACTCATCCGGTCAATAAAGGTCGCTTTGACCGGTTACGGTGGGCGCGATCACGGAGGATTGACATGATTCATGGGAGGGTAGAGATTATTAAAGGAGGGGACCCGGTCAAAGTTGTCTTTATTGACCGGATGAGTGATGGAGATCACTTCTCTACTACTCATTTTTAGCACTCCTCATTTGAACCATATATATATATATATATAGAGAGAGAAAAGTTTAAATGAAAACTCATTTTTCATTGTGAACATGAGGACCACTAAAATCGTGCGACGTGACAATATTCACTCTGAATATCATGCATTATCCAGAATGAATAAAGACGCCTAAACTTTATTCACTCTGAATAATGTATGATATTCAGAGTAAATATTGTCATGTGACGTGATTTTTATGGTCTTCACGTTCACAACCGAATTTGAGTTCATATTTGAACTTATCCCTATATATATAAAGCATACAGATCATGAAACAAACAATAAATATATGGTTTATTTCAGACTCATAAACAAGTATATATGAGAATGAATTTCCAGTCCACTTAATTTAATCAAAAATAAAATTTTGGACCTTTAGGATAATGAGTGATTATATTATTGAAAATCAAATATGAAATATCTATTTTATTGTCAATTCTGTTGATTATTGCGTAATATGTCTAACCACAACACCATCTAAATTATAACATTAGACGGAAAAAATTATATAAAATATTACTTCAAATAAAAGTTTTTATCATAGTTTATAGAGTTATCACTTACTTATACGTATATACATGTCTAAAACTACATAAAATAATACACATTTTATTGATATTGAGGATATTAGTTGTTTGATATATCTACATTTACATCTATTTGTAAATTAAATTATTTAAGAAAACAAGTTACAAATTAATAAATGAACAGGAGAAAAAAAACATAGAAAAGAGTAAAGAAATGCAAAAGCAAAAGGGAAGAAAGCAAAAGTAAAAGATATCGTATATAATTGTACCTTATCTTCTTTAACATTTCATTGGATGATTTATTTTCCGCACAAAATAAAAATAATAGAGTAAATTTCAAAATTAGTCCCTTTTGTTTGTTGGATATAACATTTTTTTACCATTTAAAATAACAAGATATGCATCATAACTTGTAAAATAATCCAATTCTGGTTCATTTCTAACAACCATTAAACAACCTCGTTAAGTAAGGGGCGTTTTAGTTTTTTCGGACTTTCATTTTCTTTTAAAATATGACATTAATCAATAATATATTAAGAATTAATAATTAGTTATGTATTCATATTATAAATACAAACGCACACATACACAATACATAGACAAATGAATCCTCCTCCTGTCAATTTGCTCGTTAATTAATGGATATTAACGATCACTTCTTTTTCCTTCCCATGCCTCAAATAATTCATCCTTTCCAAAAACCCAATCTAGCCCACTTCTTTCTCTTCTTACCCCAACCATTGTTTTCTTCCCCGAAACATATCATCGGTGAACACCATTAGGTGAACCGCTCAAACACTCCCCCCCCCCCTCCCCATTTGATTCTATTGTAACTTTTGTGAGACTAAAAGTTCACTTGCAACCTTCTTCCCATCGATCCCTGTCTCTAAAACCAAAACCTCTTGTTGATAAGACACGAACTATAGAGTTTGTTTCAAATCTGCAGGGTTTTGATTTGGATTGAATCTTGGTTGTTTGAGTTTGAGTTTTAGATTGAATCTGGTTTGTTTGAGTTTTATTCCTTCAAACTAATCCTTCATCATGTTCAGACACACTCAAAGGGGTTGACAGTTAGGTGTTGTTTGTGGGGGTTGTATCTTTGCGTGTGTGTATATATATATATATATAGGGGCAGTTCAAATGTGAACCACTTTTTAGTTGTGAACGTGAGGACAGCCGAGAGCGCGACTTGTGACGGAGACTAGTCATTAAAGGCGGCTTTGAGTGTTCCCCCCCCCCCCTTTAATTTCATCCACGCATAGTCATCTGCCACGTGTCCTGCTCTCGGCTATCCTCATGTTCACAACCAAAAAGTGGTTCACATTTGAACCTACCCCTATATATATGGACGGGTTCAAATGAAAACTCAAATCTAATTATGAACATGAGGACAACCGAGAGCGTGTCATGTGTTCTATTCGGTTTGAATAATACAACATTCAAACTCAATGTTCATACTTTATTAATGGTGAATAATACAACATTCAGTATGAATATTGTATTATTCACCATGAATAAATGCACAACATTCAGTCTGAATAATCATGTATCAATCAGGCTGAATGTGACACGTGGAGCACTCTCGACTATCCTCACATTCGCAGTTAGATTTAAGCTCATAGATGAACTTTTGTTATATATATACTAGTCAGTGTACCCGCACGATGCGGCGGGTGTGAAGAATTCTAAAGTATATCTCATATGTCAAAAGTTAGAATTCATAATTTTAAAACATTTTTATGGTTTTAAGGAAAAACAATTAGTTTGTAAACGTAAATGACACAAGATATAAAAAGATACAATACACCTTGTTCACTTATATACCTATAATCACTACATCTTTTGTATCACACATTGTTGTCTTTCAACGGATTTCTCTAAGGCCAAACTCGACAAACTCTAAGGAAGTTTTGGTAGCTCCATTCGTTGTCCTTGTAACTATGACCCGACATGGTAGATGAAGTTTCCTAGGAAGGGAAGCCATGTAAATACGTTAGTAGTTAAGATCTAATACCAACTTTCAAGTACACAATTTGATAGGGGAAGGTAGTCTTTAGTGACTTGTCACCTATTTGTTGTCAAAAGATTGTCTGTAAAGGCCATCTTGATTTCATCTTCTAATAATACAGCAATGTTTAAAAAACCGGTTGAACCGGCTCAGTCGAACCGGGAACCGGTGAAAGGATTGGTTCAATTGTGACCGGTTTTATGGCGTTTTAAGAAACCGGAATGAACCGGCCGGTTTAGTGGTTGAACCGGTAAAAAACCGGTTGACCTGTTTAAAAAAAAATATTACGTGTAAAACTTGTTATTATTATTATTTTATGTTTTTTTTATTAATGTAAAACTTATTGTAATGTATATTCTTAATGTTTTTTAACTTGTAGATATCAAATTGTTGGTTTTATAAATATATGAACGTAAGAAAATGAAAAAAAAAAAAACATACAAATGCTTGAAACTGATTGAACCGGTCGAACCGTGAATTGGTCATCACACCTATTCAACTAAAAACCGATTTTTAAAACATTGTAATATAGTGACCTTGAGAAAATTTATTTGCATTGCTTTTGCAGTAAATTCTTTGCAATAAATTGAGCGACTCATGGGAGCCAATTATTTATGGTCTTATCAATGAAACAACACTTCATAAAGAAAAGTAACTACAAGTAACAAAAGATCATAAAAGAAACTTGACGAAACCATGAGATTACAAGATCAAGTAATTTACTTTCATTTGAATGGATTTAAGAAAAACAAGATCAAACCCATCAAGATCACCCTAAAGTAAAAGCCTTAGGTGGGTGTTTACCAAGAAAGCAATTTCTAGATGAACAAATACAAAAAGGAGCTTCTGAAATTTCAGAGTAACATGAGCTTTTTAAGATCATTAAACTTCCATTTGCAATCAAACACTCTATCATATATGATTGACCACTCATATTGCAAAAGATTCACTAAAGCTCCTAGAATAAAAAAATTATGCAAATAGAGAAAGTAAATGAATATCTACATATGTACCCTTAATGGCCATTAAAAAACAGATCAGACATATTTAGAACCCCAAATGCTTTCTTCCCATTTCTTCTTCTTCCAATCCATGATGGAAAG
Source organism: Centaurea solstitialis (assembly GCA_030169165.1). NCBI lineage: Eukaryota > Viridiplantae > Streptophyta > Magnoliopsida > Asterales > Asteraceae > Centaurea > Centaurea solstitialis. Next base: position 24,428,263 of record CM058043.1, on the reverse strand, counting down.
GTGATACAAATTAAATAGTGCATGAATAAACACCTCAAATTCACATCTTCTTAGAACAAGTATACAAGGACAATCATCAACATCCATTTCATCGCCCAAAATAGTAGATTCAATATGGCTTGATCATATCCAAACACATGTCATAAAATGCTCAACATACACCGCGTTTTGCATTGCGTTTATTGCTTGAGCTCCAATTCTCAAAGCATCCACCGTCTTTGTGGTAGCTTTTGCACCTTCAAGCATTACCATTTGGTGGTAATGTGTGAATACAACCTCTAGGTCATTAGAGACTCAAATCAGGAATAATAATTATACCTGGTGGTCAAGAAAGGTTAGAAGATGTTGAATTTGGATAGTTAGTCAAATGTCTCAGAATTCCATAGGCAAGGCCTTAAATTACTGAATACTGATGGTATAGGATGGACATACCTGTCAGAAATCTCCAACAAAAATGAACTATCTTCAGCAATAAGATGCTTAATTTGTTTATAGTCTTCTTCAAGTTCGTCCCCAATAGACCCACCAACCACTTCAATCATAACCTCAACTTCCCAACACAACCCAAACCTGCCTTCTTATTGAAACAATTTGAAGTAGAATTACAAGAAATATAATGATGAAAGAAACTGAAAAATGATGCTCAAGAAAAAGCTCCAATTCTTCCCTGAAATCTGAACTCTACTATTAGCAATATTACGAGCCTACAAATAAATTATACCCAAATTCAGAAATCTCAAGTATATGACTTGTTAACACGGTTATCCGATGTGCGGTTTGGGGGCATATGAAGCTAAAAAACCAAGGAGATTCGACGTTTAATAGAAACTAACAGATGGATGGTTTTACCTAGTCGTGATATAAGGTGAATACGAGAGCAAGGTCCTTCAAACATCCAACTATCTTCATCCAACATTCTTACTTCCTTGTTTAGTGTAGACATAAAATCAGATTTAAGAGTTGCATTGAAACACTAAAATCAACTTCTATAGATACATAGATTCTATTTAAAAACTCATTGCAAAATATGAGCCTATTTTAAAAAAATGGAAATTAGTACGAATTTCATTATAAATTATATGTATACATGTGGTAAGCATAAGAAATAATAGATGCGGCATCTCAAAAGATGAATGATGGAAAAGAAAAGGCATCCTACACATAACCCATAGACTGCACTACCAAGTGGATGCATGGTTACTTTGTAAGAATGTTTTATAACGCCTTACTACACAATCCATTATACATAAGTTTGTTCTAACTTTAATTTTGAATGTCAAACAAACTATTTGCAATTTCAAAATTGATACATATATCATGAACAAAACTATGAAACCAAGGGGCTATGCATGTAGATACCCCTGAAAGAATTGATAGTGTTCTGCAATGTGAAAAGTTAAAAAGATTGTTATAATATATTTCAAGAAACAATCACACCAAAATGAGTCATGTAAGTAGAATAAAAAGAATTAAAAATGTAAAAAGAGCATATAGTAATATCCTGAATTTAACATATCAAATACAAAGCTTCACAGTAAAAGTAATAGTGATAATATCATTTTAGAGCATGGCATTTGCTTCTAACATTACTACTACTCCCTCCTTATGAGTAATAGTGCTCCTGCTTTTGACAAGCAAAACTATTAGTGTAAATTAATATTTATTTTCCATAACAATAACATCAACACTTTCAGTAATTAACATATTTAATAGCAATTTCATATCCCTTTAATTATGCACCTACAAGTCCCCTTAGATTGATATTTGAAGTAATTCTAAAGGTGTTTTAGTCATCTCAAATGGGTCTTTTGACATGTAAGCTAGGTCAAGTGTGAGGAATTCTTTTCTGTTTGAAGATTTAAACTAATCAGTTCCAAAAATAGTTTCACTTCCATATAAACCCTAGTATTCCTAAACTCAAAATTGACCAAACTTTTCTTGCAAACAACATTATTCAGTTTCTAGCAGTTGTTATGGTTATGATCAGCATGACAATATTCATCCGTAAGTCTAAACGTTGTTTCGTGATTCAAGTTTAAAATCAGTCATACTGACCTATCCAGTGAAATTTAATCCCTCAATTTATACATAGTGATTGAAACCTAGAAATCTAAAATCAAATTGATATAACTTTCAGGAAAAATCAACTAACTTCATTTCCGGAGAATATGAACGCAAGATTAGAGATTTTGAACCTCGAAGAGCCTCATCTTTACAATCTTGGATTGGATAGTAATGAGGTCGGTTGAGAAATGAACTTCATCGACGGCTAGTGATGAGCACATGTCATTCGATTCAAGCAACGCCGTTGTGGATATCGAGAACCGTGCTGGTGATGATGTCAGTGAACTGTTGCTCTGTTTTTCTATTCTTCGATTTCAAACGAACTGAATAGGCAATGATTCCACCGAATCCTTTATACATTAAACAAGTACCACATCATTGATTCTAAAACACCGCAAGTACGTAAATTTTAACATGCAACGCTTTATGACCGAGAAAGTAACAAATACTAAATAACTATTCATCTTACCTGTTGATAATCACAAAACCTCCACATAGAATGAACGTAACAGGATAACAGCAACATGCAACCATCCACCAATAATGATTCTGCAAAAAGAAAACATATATATATATAAGATACAATTACACCCACAAAACATAAGCTGAAAAAAACAAGAGAAAAAAACGTTACATGTAGACTGTGTTCTTGTGACCAAGTATAGATAAATTTGCCATAAAACCAAAAAAATATACAATAAAGTCTGTCAAAACACAAGTAGAAAACTAAACAACAGAGGCAATAAAAGGACATGGAACAAAGTAGTTGAACAAACACCCAAATTAGGTCAACTTTCAATGATTGAATGTGAAGAAGATAAGAAATTAGAAGTCACCAATATTGACATCAAAATCTTAGTTCACCATTCTCAACACCATGTTTGTCAATGGTTTTAAAGCACTCAAAAGCCTGATATGCATATTCAAGAATCAATCTGCAGCCATAACCAAACATGGAGTAATTAAACAATTTATTTGGAGTCAAATTAACTCCAATTTCATAAATAATTTAAGCAACATTTTTCCCCAAATCAAATCAAGTGAAAATTGAACTTACACAAGACACTTAGTGATGAGTTCACCCAACATCTTCTTCTTCTTGTTCTAATTTTCCCTTTTTGCCGCCAACTATGAGCTAAAAATTGATGAACAAATTGTTGATATTCGATGAATTTAAGAAAACTGATGAAAACATAACCTGATTGGAAACAAACCCATGTCAATTGATGGGTATAATAATCAAGTATTACTTGAAATAAATCTGTGGAGTAAAAGTGCAGATCATCATAACAGTTAGTGGAGGATAATTCTTTTTGAAATTAAATCTTTATAGAAAGCACTCGCCCTAGAAAACCCCAAAATCTCAATCAACCAGTTACTGAATTCAAAAACCCCAAATCAAAAACACAAACTAGGTTTAGTACGAAAAACTAAAGAAACATTATTCATTCATGTAGATAACATATTACCTTAGTATGAAAGGCAAAGATCTGTGATTGTTGGAGGGACTTCTGAAGAAGATAATTTTGAGAAACCTAAAAATAAAGGAAATTTATTAATGGTCATGGAGAAGATAATGGAAATCAATTAGGGTTTTAACATACGAGTAGATCGATAGGGAGAAAACAAAAAGACATGGAGAAAATTTCATCTTTTAAGCTTGTAAGAAAAGAAAATCCATAATATACCAGAGAGAGTTCGCGTTGAACAGAGTTGAAATTGGATTCGTTCAAGCTCCCAAACAACAGTCAAATTTCATTTAAGAATCTTTGCGCCAAGGGAATCATGATGAAATAGCAGGGAATCAGATGATTTGCTAATTGATTTTGATGATCAAAAGCTAGGGTTTCGAATACAGAGCAATGGAGAATTGGGATTTTCTAAGAGTAAAAGTAATAAAAGGTGGAGGATTTCATGGTGAACATGGAGAAGGAAACCGAAGGGAGTGGTAGTGGAGGAGAAACAACTGATTTCAGTCATGCTTATAGAGGTTGTACTTTAGGCTTTGAAAAAAGTAATCTTGAAATTCGGTTTCTTGAAAATCTATATCTATATCTATACTACCTTATAAAAATTCTATTACGGTTTCAAATTCAAGTCCACGTTCATTTTTTTCAAGCACACGTTCTTCATTCAACCCAATTTTTCTCCAGTTATCGGTAAGACATAATCCTAACTGTGTGATCACTCTCCCTCTCCACGTTCCACTTCCACTTCCACATATATTTCTCCCACGTCTCAATTATTCTCCAAGATGATATTGAAGCCCCTATGCCATCTACAAACGAAACCTGCTCCAAATCAGTGTTGATGATTTCAATTGCGAAATTTCCAAGGTAAGCTACATCATCTTAATTGGCTGTTATGATTGTATATTTTCCTTCAACCAATTGGTTTCTTCAAGAGGCGTATTTAGGGTTTGAAGGAGAAAGTGGAGTGGAAGGGCAATTCAATACTTTTCCCCATATATTCCTCAATTGGTTTATGTGCTCTTATAAAGCCCTAACCTGATTGGAGTTTAGTTTGAGTTTTCTTTTTCCAATATTCTCAAGATTCAACGATTTCAGACCTAATTCTTGCATATCAAACAACCAGGCTATGTTTTTAATATTGAAATTGGTATTCTGTGTTTTTTTTGGGTGCTTTTGATGATCGATTTCTTGATTCCACAGGTTTTTCTCTCTCGTTTCGAGTGGTGGTCTTTGCATCTCGATGGTATTCTCCGGTTATCGGTAAGACATTTTTGATTGAACTAAGTTCCTCACTTTGGTTTATTTGTGTTTAATGTTGATTGATCTTCAAATTCTGTTGATTACACTATTAAACTACATACATCCAAATGTTTTGCATTTCCATCTTCTAAATGTTCCAATATGTCTTTGTGTTTCTTAGACCATCTCTTGTTCCATACTTGGCATTTTTGCATCTTTCTTTGTAATTGATAATGTTACACCAATTGCTTATGGGTTCAATTCAACGAGGTCCCCTTTTGATGTACAGACTAAGTGAAGTGGATCCTATTCCTGGCATCTTTTTTCAGAGGAGCAGTTGGAGGGATTTCAGCCTTGATGGTGGTTGAAATAAACAATGTAAACCGGCAGGAGCTTAAAACATGTATGTATTGTGTAGAAAGAGGTAAGCATGATTGAATGTGTTGTATTATGAAATTATTTAACAACTGAATCATAGAATTTCAGTTTTGAATTATTTAACAAGTGTCAGTTTTACCTTGTCACTTTTGAAAAAAAAATTGGAAATATGAGAAAGGAAAAAAAGAATTTTTTGCAATTTCATGGCATAGAGCGAGTATTAGGATAAAAAATTCTTTGGTGCAACTAACAAGTTTAAGGCATGTTCGATAATTACTCTATGGACTTGGTAATATGTATGGTATTTATCTTGTATATGAATGTCTTTATAAGGTTGGTTTTATGGAGTTCACCTTTGAAACTTTAAAAAGTTCTAAAATTACAATAAAAAGTTCTATAATTGAATTGTAAGATATTATGTGTTAACAAACACTGCATATGATTAATAAGTAGTTTTTAGTAATTTTTATCGGATGAGATTTGTCTATATATTTATGTTGTATTAAAAAATATTTGAATTTTTATTTATAAAAACTCTTAAGCTTTCAAAGATACAGTTACTAAAATGTTAAGTATGCATCAATAATCAATAAAGTATTTCAATTTTTATAATTTTTCATGTTTTGCTTCTTTATTATAAATACTAAAATGTAAGCTTTAGCAGTTTCGAAAAGCCATATTACTCTTCCCAACTCAAAAGAGCAAGTTTTAGATACTCTAAAAATTCAGGTATATCCCTTCAATTCTTTCTTTGCCATCTAATAAATGTCCTTCAAAACTTGTTATGTGTGTGTGTGTGTGTGTGTGTGTTTGCAACTGGGGAAGGTTGGGGTAATGTGGATGGTTGGGTAACCTTTGCTAATCAGAAGGACTTTTGGTGCTTTAGCTGAAAACAATGCCTCCACATTACGAAAAATATTGTTGCTGCTGAAGATGAGGAGCTAGCAGTTTTTCGTTGCTTTTGTATGCTAAAACTGTCCGGTGATTGATTCAACCGAAGCATCCACTATGACTTATTGTGGCATTCTTTTCTTTGATTCCAGGGCAATTACATCTTTGAGTTTGAAAATTTGACAGGGAACTTTGTCGAGATTTTGTAGGTAAGGTGCTTTGCTATTGCTGCCATTGTTTATTTGTTTTGTATTATATGAATTAAACCTCTCACATTGTCTTTAGACAGACTTATCTCAGGACTGAAATCTCAGCAAGCAAAAGTTTGAGGCTTTATTACATAGTAGATCTCCTATCTTCTATCTATTAGCTTAGCACTTTCTTAACTTGTAACTAGCTTCACTAATAACATAACGGTTTAACAAAATAGTACAAGAAAATAGACTAAAAAGATGGAATGGACTACTAATAAAAACTGTAAACGTTAGAAATACATTGATTTTGATGTAACTGACAGTCGAACCACAATATTTGTTGTCTTACTTCTCTCTCTTGATGCATTCTATTTGAAAAACTTGTCTTTGCATTATTGCATAGAGATTTTGAGATATCTCATCAATATGTATGTCAACTTGGCACTTGTTAATGTAGTACTTGCTAATTTTGCACTTTCTGAAGTTCTATTCCGCTGGTGGTAAACTCTTATTGAGAAGCATTAAAGGGAAATAGAACAAGATAAGGTCTGATTTCACATCTAAAAAAAATAACAGGTGGATGGTGCACCCCTTACATTTTCAGAGGATGGTAGGAGGTTTTCAAGCCTTTTCTTAAAAATAAAACAAACGGTCTTAGGTATGCAAACCTCTTAAATTTCAGACTTAAGAGGTATTAAGAGGTGGATTCTAAAAAGCAAACAGCCCCGTAGTATACCAAATTATACACTGCTAATCGATGCTTAGACTGTATTGTGCTTAGAATATATTAATGATGGTACAATCAGTGGTTATGGATCACAAATTCTATGCAACCCACTAAATTTTAAATGGAAAGTAATATTCCATCTTTTAAATTTAAATGAAGAGTACTTTGCGGACAGGTATAAGTTCACTTAGCTTTACCCAAGTATTTGAGACCACCAGCTTGATTGATCGTTATATTTTGAATGATTGACTATTTATTCTATCGGTGTATCATGTATGCTTAATCTTATCACTCTTATTTACCAGATTTTCAACGGCAGTGCTCCTGAAAGTCAACAAGGCAACATTGAACATGCTTCACAGGGATGAACCATACGTCACCAACGGATATGTATCTTTGCAAATAAGTTACTCATGTCCCATAATAAATGTTCACAATGAAAAAAACATAGTTTCCGAAATGTATCATTATTTTTAATCACCTAAATGACAATTATACCCTTTATAATAGTGTGACTAAAGAATTTATGTCCCATAATTGAGGGTATAATTGTAAAGTTGGTACTTATTGAAAGTGGACACTTATCTTGGGACAAATTAAAATACATTCATGGTCACTTATTTCAGGTTGCAGTTGCAATTGGCTCGTGGAAGCAGAGTCCCTACAAATCTTGTTTGAGTTGATGGGTGGCCAGTGTGGTAGTTCAATGTGGTTGCAGGTTCTCGCAGCAGGTCGAGTCGCTGAGTTTTTCAGTCGTTGTGTCCTGCAGCTTCGGGACAGTTTTGCTAGTAGGTGTTTTCTGATCTCTCGCCACTGATCAGCTGCTGCCCTGGGTTTGTTTTCACGTACTTTTGTTTTTAAGGCAATCGGGTTACCTCTCGTAATCTCGTTGCTATGTTCAACTGAGTGGTTTGGTTTTAGTTTCTAGCCTAGGTTTCGATTGTTGTGTTTTGGCTACTCGTGCTGTGGTTTAGTTGCTGTTTTGTACTGTTGAGCGGTGACTGGTGTATATGGGCTGTTTGGATCATTGGTTGGTTTATAAAAGTGTTGTTTTTGCCACTCAAAATAAAAAAGTATGCCTCAGGCAACTTTGATTGCTTATACAACTTGATCCTTTTTTACTCTTAATTTCTTTTGGTTTTGTTTTTTTTACTATCAATTTTTATTTACATACTCTCCCACTCACATGTCCATATTTTTGTATGACATATGATATGCTTTTGGATCTACAACACGTCCTCTGTATTTACGGACCATCTATTGCAGATTGTTTCATGTTCACATGAAGCTTTTGTCAAGGATGTTAGGGAGGTTAGCTATGACATTTTCTTTGTTTATACTTTCACATTTTTGATTTTGAGATTATACTTTTTGTGAGATCTGGTTTATCTTTATCTTAAACCCAGTGTCAACTTGTGGTGTTTGTGGACTCCTCTTGTGTTCAATTAATTTGGTTCATGAACATTGTGATCATTACCCTTCCAGAGTTGAAGATCAAGATGTGGGGTTTTACAATTGTTATTTCGATAATTCTTGTATGGGATTTTATCATTTTAACTATGTTGTTGGGAGTTGAAATCTGTTTTTTTTTTCCTGGTAAAACAACAATTAGCATCCGTTTGTTGTTTCTTCAAAACATTTCTTAGGTAATAAAGTTATATTTTGAAGAGTATGCCTTCGTAAGTTATAAGCTTCATTTTAGGTATCGAATATAATTTTTCAAAGGATTTTGTCCCCTCCTAAAAATAAGCATCATGTTAGAATTCTAAGGCTCTAAAATTTGAGTGTAAGCATGACAACTCCAATGCATTCCTATCATTTCCAGAAAGATATTACAAGTGATGCACAAGAACTCCAAAGTATTGAGAAATAGAATATTTCATGATATTGGCCGTTTTGTCTAATACTCCATGGATATTTTTATTGAAGATCACTTTTGGTTCTTACTTATTCCTAATTTTAATTCAATACATTGTAAATACACCTGCATTATTTGTATAATAAAATTAGGCCAATGCATGAAGAAGTTGGTGGTATATTTTAGTAAAATGTTATTGGTGGTTGGTACATGTTTTTCTTTATTTGTATTTTTTTGATAACCATACAAAACATTAAAAAACCATAAATCCAGGATTTGAGTTTATGGACTAAAATCCCGTCACAACGCGCGGGTATTCTAACTATAGTTTAGAAAAAGTTTGATGACGTCTTGATGACTTACATGAGTGCATTTATGTAAAGTGCATTTTAGTCCTTTTTAGACTTCTCTATGCCTTGTAATTTTTCTTGGTATGCTATGATTCATGGAAATTTTGTGTTATGAAGACACCCACTTACATTAGTGTGTTGTAAGTTTCAAAAGAATTCAAAATTTTCAGATATGGCTACTTCCAGACACCTATGTACTATTTTGGTTATAACATCCCTTTATCCATTTGTAATAGTGCATTTTATAATATTTGTAATTGGTGTCAAGGGAGGTCGTTTATTTAAATGACCGAGAGATAAATGGTTCAGTGTGACCAAATTTAAATGGAACTTATATTCCTTTATTGAGCATCATGGCCTTCAACATCATCAGGTGATGTGTCTATGGTCCGTAGAAAGCTACAAACGTTTATTTATCGGTATGGTTTACCATTTCTGATGTCTTCGGGGCATATGCCATTCATAGGCTACAACTGGTTGCTATTTTTTTTGGAAGAGGTATCCCATACCACATTGGGCCCAGACTAATCCTCGGCAATTTTGGGCCGAAGCCCGACTGCTAAAGCATGCAGCCTGGGGTCGAAGTCCCCGTACCTCCAGAATGCGTCCCCCAAGGCTCGAACTCGGGTTCACCACTACGTAGTGCCCAAGCCTTACCACTAGGCTAACACTCATTTGGTTACAACTGGTTGCTATTGTTGACTCTTTCTTTGGACTCTATGTATCTTGTTCTCATCATAAAGCCCCTCTGGATGATACTTAGGCCTCATCTAACATCAACCCAATGAAAGGAAAAAAAAAAATCAAAGTGTAAATTCAAGAAAAAAAATGATTCAAGAAAATCTTGAAAGTGGTTACAAACCTGGATTTTATGGTCTTTGAGAAGTTTATAACTTGTGATTTGCCACTTCATGTTTTATTAAGCCATAACCAAATGGTCAAGTATAGGTAACCAAATAACCTGTAAGTCTCATTAAGTTAATTAAGCAGTGTACAAACATCCCCTAAGTTGAGAATTACCTTTCATATACAAGGCTTTATACTAACAAATTGACATGATTTCTTTCCTAAAACAAAACACTTCATCCAACATGTTTGCACATAGCTACAACGACAATTAATGAAGCTACCATAAATCATAAAAATTTGATTCGATTTTGGCCATTGAAAAAATCCCTCAAATAACAATAATATGTGATACAAATTATGTATCAATTATGAGTATATAAGTCATCAAGATTTGTTATATCTTTATATGTTTTGTGTAATTTTACGTTTACAAGTTAACTATTCTCTCGTAAGACCCTAAACCTCTTAAATTTCTAAATTAAGACAAACGAATACATTGTTGCGATCATTCTTTTTCGTGATTAAAGGTTACAATATCCACTTTTATTTTCAATAAAGATTAATGTCTTGTGTGTTTTTACAACCTTCTTTCGCTTTCTTAACAATGTATAAATAATTGTATTAAATTTTAATTCTTGATTTGAATGTTTTACATTTCACTGCCATAAATCCTTAAAATTTGTTCGGGTTTCAACTTTAAAAAAAATCCTCAAACGAGAATAATATGTGATCGAAAGTATGTATTCATTATGAGTGTATAAGTGATCAAGATTTATTGTATCTTTTGTATCTTGTGTCAATTTTAGGTTAAAAACTAACAAATTTCTCATAAAACCCCAAAGCTTTAAAATATTTAAAATTTAGACAAATAAGAATACTATTGCCACAAGTTTTCACACCCGCCGATGCGGCGGGTAGGATTTACTAGTAGTTAAGTGAATTCTCTTTAATATATAGTAAAGATATATATATATATATGTTTGTGTACACATGCGGGTATGTGGGTGTATGAGAGAGAGATTGTAATATAAAAAACTAGAAACTAAAAAAATAAGTGCATGCAAAAAAAAAAAAAAATCATCACTTTGCCCGTGTCCTTAACAAATGAAATCAACTAACATTACAAATAATAATATAAGCTACAATAATAAGCTCCCCTTAGCTTAGTTGGTTTCAAAATACTAATATATTTCGAATACAGAGCAATGGAGAATAATAATATATTTTGAAATAATAATTTGTTCTGTGCCACCATATATATTTTGAAACTACAATAATAATATAAGCCCCCCTTAGCTTAGTTGGTTAGTTCCTTGTTTTTCTTAGGAAAGGTCATGTGTTCGAGTATAGTTAGACACATTTTCTAGTTTTTTAGCTTTTAATATCATATTTATTATGTTTCTAAAAAATTAAATTGTTAACAACAAGACTTGAACCCTGAGCCTCTAAGGCAATTAAACACTTCCTTACCACTAGGCTATTGATGACATTTGTTAGTTTTTTTGCATACTTTAATTTAATTACGTTTCTTGTGAATTCATTTTTATTTTCTATAATTCCTTTTTTCAACTTTTGTTTTTTCATAACAACACTTATTAATCTTAGATAAATAAAATCAATCATATTTAATGTTGAATCTTGTAAATCCAATCTCAAAAATAATTGTATCTAGATATTTAAAAATATGATACAAGTATTATATTTTTCTAATGTTTTAAGACAAATTAAACATGCTACATGGTTGTATATAATTAGTTCAAGCATAACTATCACTGTATATAACGCCTCTAAAGTTTAATTTAATTTTGATGTTTCATTATGGTATTATATAATTATAAGATATGTATAACAAAAAACATAATGTTATTAAGTATTATTAACAAGTAATGATCTTTAAAAATAATATGGTTTTATTTTTTATAGTTTTAATAGTGGTGATATTATTTAACCTTTTTGCACAGGGCATGAAACCGTAGGACTAGCCCTCACAAGACTCGAACACACGATCCTTCAATTAAAAGCAAGAAACAAACCACTAAACCAATATAGACTTTGTAAAAAATATTTTTATATATATATTTCTTATAGTCAAGTGGTGCCACCGTTTGAAAATTTCTCTAGGTCCGTCCCTGCAAACCACAAATCCTATTCTGTAGTAAAATGAAGTTGAGAAACCATTCTCATAAAACCCACCAAACCACAGGGACCAAACCCATAATTAACTCCAAAATTAATAAATAAAATTACATAATTTTGCAACAAAAATAACATCCATCACTGATTATGGGTTTGGTCCTTGTGAATCATTTCCCGCAGCCATGGTTGAAAACAACAACGTCGCCGTTCAATTTTCTGACGACGGCGAAGTAATCCATCCATCCGCCGATTCTCCGCCCCTTGTTTCGTCTTACAATGACAAAATACGTCTAATTCTCGACGCGGTCGACAATCTCCGCCGCCTTAAAGTCACCAAAGAAGGCATCCCTCTCCCGACCATGGTGGTCGTGGGAGACCAGTCTTCCGGAAAGTCAAGCGTTCTGGAATCACTTGCTGGCATAAGTTTGCCACGTGGACAGGGAATCTGCACCCGGGTGCCTCTCGTAACGAGGCTTCAACATCATCCCGATCCCGTGCCGGAGGTTTTTTTGCAGTTTCAAGGGAAGGCGGTCCTGATTGCGACGGAAGGCGAAATATGTGAAGCCATTGGTAAGGCTACAGAGGAGATAGCCGGGGAGCGTAAAGGGATATCAAATGTGCCTTTAACTTTGATAGTGAAGAAGAAAGGTGTTTCGGATCTCACCATGGTTGATTTGCCTGGGATCACCCGGGTTCCAGTTCATGATCAACCGGAAGACATTTACGAACAAATCTCTGGTACTTCTTTTTAGATTTTAAGATCGTGACATCATAATCGGGTTTATTAAGAGCATTTTAACGGCTTCTCTAAAATAGGAAATACGAGGATTTTGAACCATTTTTTGTTTCAACAAATTCTTCAAAAGTATGAAAGGAAGTACAAAAATCCTCAAATTTAAAGAACTTTACAAAAATGATTATCAAGAAAAATGATATGAATTTTTTTGTTATATTTCACATACCAGGATTTTTGAATCGAAATGTTTAGGAGTAAGAAATGATATTTTGTTGAATCTATGTATAATTTTGATAACATAAGAAACATTATCTCCAAAATAAAGAAACTATTAGGGTCTTTAAGATTAAGAAGACCATGTGTCCATAAAAGCTTATCAAGACGTCTAAAAGCATCATATAAATTTAAACATTTTTAAATAGGATACACGAGCATTTGGTCTTGTAGGCTTAAACTATGACATTTAAACGGTTTTATTATTCTTTAAACTAGAGTTGGATCCGAGATTTTTGCTTAGTGTTAACCATTTTAAGGTAGGTTAACGGTCATCAAAGTCATCCGACATGTTTCTAGCTTAATTTTATAGTTTCAAAAGATATTTAAGTTTTTCTTATCAATTTTTACTGATATTTTCGATCTTTAGTTAATTTTGACAATTTAATCATTTTAAACTACTTTCTTTAGTCTTTTTAGTCATTGGAGTAACAGACAGAAAAACATTCCATTAAGAAATATTGTACTTAAAGCTAGGAAATCTTTCCATTGGGCCCCATCCACCATTTCTACATTGCATCCGCTAGTAATGATAAATAAATATCATGAATTAACTTCAAAGAAGAACAAAATCAATTTATAAGAATGAAGGAACCAACAAAATCACACGAGATTTTGTGCATGGATGTCCACTCGTGGCTCACCCACTCGCCTTGTCGGAGCGTAGCTTACACACGCTTTTTCCATCGCACACAAAATCACATGTGATTTTCTTGGTTCCTTTGTCTTGCAAATTGGGTTGTTCTTGTATGAACCTTCTCTACCCATTATAAACCATAAACACCAAAAAGAATTAGGACTATGATGTGTCATGATTTTTGATTTTTTTGACAATTAAAATTATGATGTGAAATCTTAATTGGTGAAATATTTGGGCCAAATTCTAATTAGCATGTAAATAACTTAAGGTATCCTTTATAAAACGTAGTAAACTTTGGTCTAGACTTTTAAAAGATGATTTTTAATGTTGGTTCGTCAAAATTAAAATGAGGACAAACCGTATCCGGCTTAGGAAATCAGAGGTGGATCCAAGAACTTTTTATACAATGAAACCATATTTCCTTCATAGGTTTTATTGACATATCTTTATTTTTTTACCAGCATTTAATATTGTCCGATGTGTTTTTAGCTTAATTTCATTTATTCAAGGGATTTTAATTTATTTTTTGCTTGATTTTAAGGGATTTTTAAGTTTTTTTAATCAATTTGAAAAACAAATTTCCATTGATTTAATGAGTTCTTTTTTTGGTTTTTCAGTTGATGTCAAAGTCTATTTTTTGGGTTGATTTGGAGGTATGATTTACCTTCTAAAATAATATCGTTATACTTCATTAAAAGATACGGTTGCACCTTTTTAGCACAAGCTAGTTTGATTAAATAAAAAACGAAACAAGATGACAATCATAATACTAAAAATAAAATATCTCATTTTAAAATAAGAATAAGACTTGATAGTTACTGACAACACAAAAACGAATAATATATACAATTTACTCCTTTATTTTATTTTCCATTAAAGGTTAACAACAAAATAAATATTCGATCAAATTAAACAATGTATAAACCATAAAGGTTATACATACCAACAAAGTAAAAGAACTACAAAAAGGTGTTGAAACATACCAATTACCTTGGATTCGAGTCTAGACGTTAGCATTATGTTGCCAGATTTAATATCAAACCATCATAATTAATTACCAAATTCCTAACGATATACCACTATATGTAATACGTATTTCAAAAGAGGGGAATGATATGTGTAACAACACAACCTCCATCATTTTTTGTAGACCGTGAGCGTTCACCATCACCTCGTTCACGATCTCCGTTTGCATCTCCGTCTTCAACATTTGCCTTATCGTAAACCAAAGCTGAAGCACAATCCAATCCACCATTCGTTTTCGTAACGATCTCCCAATAAGCCGTCATCCTCATCTTGAGTTCGAACGCCTGATCTCGTATGTTTTCCGCAACACCCACCATATGTTTGATATCAACCGTCCCATAACCTTCCACACTAATCTCCAACGAGCCACCACTCTGGATTGCGTTCACAAACAAATCGTGGGTGCGCATTAGCTTTTGCAACGAGCCGTTGTAATTAGGGTCGCAAGTATAATCTGTGACCTTTTCCATCTCGATCATTTCAACCACTCTTTCCATAAACTTGGCTTTCGCTTTCGCCATCGCATTATGAGCGCATTCATCATGGAAGGAAGCAATTGCGGATAATTCCCACAATTATCGATGAAAACCCGAACACAAACTGTCTCGAGTTGACCCCATGCTTTGTTTATAAAGCTAACCCCCCAATTCAGAGATACTGTTCACCCTCTTTTCGAGCAACAAACGGAATGCAGAGTGAGGAAGGAAACAAGGCAGCCGAATCCCGTTGGCATCCTCTAATACGTGCATCTCGTCAACGAGAAAATTGTCTGAAAATCTGACACTGGAATTGAGTTCTTTCGAGAACTCATCCAGCATTTCAACCACCCAAGCGTTGAAATGCGTCTGTTTATCGTCCGTGTACTTGTCGAACTCGCCTCTTACGAGGATCATTTGAAGGGTTTCTTTTAAAGATCCAACTATTTGCATGAAATCAGCCATTGCATCCGCGACGGTTGTCGGCGCCCGTGGTAATTTGTTAAACTCCGACACCGAGGAATCGAGCCTCTTGTTGATCTTTTCGATGAAATCGGGCAGACGTTTTGATATCATCATCCATTGAATCTCGACGAGCCTATGAGCCAACATGGGAATACCCACCTTGGATTTGTCGATCTCGGACAACAACGGGTGAATTTTGAAGAGTGTGGCTTCTTGCACCCGCGCTTCATCGTAAGTTTCATTTTCGATTCGGTTTCTAACGTAGATGTAGCCGAGCCTGATGTTGACGTCGTTTATGGTAACTTTCTCAAGGACACCTCTTGGATGTAGGTCGCATTTGGTAACGACACCGAGTTTTCTTTGACCGGTGTCGTCCACTTCTCGTGACAAACAGATTGATCCACATATCCTAAAGTCGACATCCGCTGATAATACATTGAGAATTATGCTCTCTTCCGGCTTTATATACTCCATTATGATACCCGAGATTTGTCTGTAAATATCTCCGGGAACCCTCGCAATTCCTGGCAAATCGACCATGGTGAGATCCGGGACATCTTTTTTCTTCACCACCAAAGTTAAAGGCACGTTCGATATCCCTTTACTCGTTCCCGTGATCTCTACCATAGCTTGATTAATTTCATCACATATCCGCCTTTCGTTCGAGATTCGAACCTTATTATGAGTGGGACCCTTGTGGTGGTCCCATCCCCACTTGGCAAATTTATGCCGGCATGTGAAGCTAAAACACTTTACTTGCCGGACGATTGGTCTCCCACGACCATGATAGTGGGACGAGTGATGCCTTCTTGGATGACATTGAGACGACGGAGGTTGTCGACCACGTCAAGAACGGGACGTATTTTGTCATTGTAAGATGAAACAAAGGTCGGAGAGTGAACGATTAGTTCACCAACGTCGTTAAAATGTGTTTGGTAGTTATTCGTTTTCTCAACCATCGAAAGTGTTTGAAGGAGATGGATTTTCGTGGGTTAATATATAGGTTTGATATGGTCAAAATAGTATTTTTTTCGGAAATATGATCTCTAGATTCATTATTGTTTATCGGAACGAATCTAGTTTCATGAATTTAAGGTCAAAGCATTTTTCTCGGATTGAAACGGACTTACAAAAACGGTGTCTTAAATTTGGTTAATGACTCGTAAGAATAACGAACTATTATGTTTGATCACATTTTATCATTGTTTTTTTGTACTCAATATTCATTCCGACCGGATATTACTCGTTTTCCTGGTTTTGTGTATTACGTGGCAATTACTTAACACAAGTGGTAATGACGTGGCAATTACCGGAAACGGGTGATATTCGGTCGGAATGGTATTATGTTGACAATTAGAAAATTTTTAATGGTACGTTGAGTACAAAAAATCGTTCAATGATAAAATGTAATTAAACAGAATAATTCGTTAACTTTATAAGTTATTAACCCTTCCAAATTTGATTTAAAAATAAGGTGGCACAAAATAAGAGGTTTTTGAAGTAGCCAAGCCAAGAGCTTAATTCTGCTGATTGCTAAAAACAGTGAAAAAATCAATCTTGATTGGAATCACAAGAAGAAAAGATATCCTTAATATCTAGACTGTAAACCACAGGCTAGGAAAGAGTACTACATAGATGTGCTCTTTTAGCACATTTGATTGAACTATAAGTAAGGCATGTGATCAAGCAAATAGAGAACATAGCACTACAAAAGGCATCATCTATTCATTGCTCAATAGTTAATAGCCATAACCAAAAAATACGTCCTTCCATTGAGAATACAGCCCTAAGGGTTAGATTGAAAACAAAACATGATCCAAAAATACAAACAATAACATGATCCAAAAATGGTCTAAATATTTTTTTTGGAAGAGGTATCGCAGACCACATTGGGCCCAGACTAATCCTCGGCAATTTTGGGCCGAAGCCCAACTGCGAAAGCATGCAGCCTGGGGTCGAAGCCCCCGTACCTCCAGAATGCGTCCCCCAGGGCTCGAACTCGGGTTCACTACTATGTAGTGCCCAAGCCTTACCACTAGGCTAACACTCCTTTGGTAAAATGGTCTAAATATTGTATTATGTAGAAAACAGTGAACACAAAGAATTACTTTTACAACCACAAGGCGTGTGGCGTAGCGGTAAGGCCTGTGGGGAATGTGGATGGTATCCCATTCACCCTAGGTTTGAATCCCCTCGTGTGTATCTTGTGGCCAGGTTTAGTCTCGGACGGCCGAATTTTCAATTTCTGTTCTAGATTGCCAAGGATGTAGTCTAGGAAAAGCGTAGATGAACCTTTCCAAAAAAAAAAAAGAATTACTTTTACTCATCACCTCTGATGAAAAGAAGCATGCTTTTTTAATTCTGTTTCTCCTAATTATCAGATAACATGAACAACAAATGAAGAATTGGGTATGCGCTAATTCCATTAAAATTAAAGAACCCTAAATCAAATATGATGAAAACAATTAAAGAAATTGGGTGGGATTGATTACTAGAAGCAAGGTCCTTTAAAATTGAAAAAAAGGGTGGGAAGGATACTGATTTTAGGGGGGATATTTTGGAAGAAAGTATTTTGGGAAAATTAAAAGCTAGTCAAGTTTTAGAATTTTTCTTTAAAAGTATTATGTATTAGATCTTAGACGTATCAAGTTTTTTTTTTTAACATAGATTTAGTTTAATTTTTAGAAAAAATTAAATTATCTTAAGAAAAGGTTTGAAAGTTTATATTCACCTTCAGCTAGGTCAATTAAAACCCAACTAGACTCTTAAAAGTCAAAGTAGATCGATTAGTAGTCCAACTAGATCAATTAAAAAATCTAGCTATATCGATCAAAGCCTACCTAAATTGATTAAAGTCTTGCTATATTCATCAATGTCCAATTAGTTCATTAAAACCCAACTACATAGATTAAAGTCCAACTAGGTCAATTAAAGCCCCAACTAGATCCATTAAAATTAAACTAGATCGATCAAAGCTCAACTAGGTCCACCGAAGCCCAACTAAATCAAGTACATCGATAAAAGTCCAACTATGTCCATTAAAACCAAACTAGATCCAATAAAGCCCAACTAGGTCCATCAAACTAGATCAATTAAAACCCAAGTAGATTAATTAAAGTTCAACTACGTCAACTAAAGCCCAATTATATACATTAAAGCTCAACTAGATTGATCTAAGGTTAAATATATAAATTAAATTCCAATTAGATTGATCCAAGCCAAAGTAGACGGGTCAAAGGCCAAAGATATCAGTTATAGACCAACTAAATCAATTTAAGCCCAAATATATCAATCAAAACCCAACTAGATCCAAATAGTTGTTCTACCAACGTGGGACGAATCCTCCAAGACTTTTCTTCCATTATAGCCAAAATTCCCAACACTAGGTCCATTAAAGCCCAACTATCTTTTCATACATACAGGGGTTGTTTGACATTTCTTTAATCACCTTGGTGATAACAAATTGATTAAAACTCTATAAGAAACATCAAACCCCAACTAGACCCAACAGAGCCCAACTAGATTCATTAAAGTCCAACTAGACCGATCAAAGTTCAATTAGCATACATTAAAGCCCAATTAGATCCATTAAAGTCCAGCTAGATTGATCAAAGTTCAACTAGGACACAGTAAAGCCCAACTATATCCATCAAGGCATAACTAGATGCATGAAAGCCCAACGTGATGGGTCAAAAGCCAAGTAGATCGATAAAAGCACAACTATATCGATTAAAACCCAAATATATCAATTAAAGTTCAATTACATCGATCAAAGTTCAACTAGTATACATTAAAGCCCAACTAGATCCATTTAGGTCCAACTAGATTGATCAAAGCTCAACTAGGACACAGTAAAACCCAACTATATCCATCAAGGCATAGCTAGATACACGAAAGCCAACGTGATCGGTCAAAAGCCAAGTAGATCGATAAAAGCACAACTTTATCGATTGAAACCCAAATATATCAATTAAAGTTCAATTAGGTCGATTAAAGCCTAATAGATCGATCAAAATTCAACTACGATACATTCAAGTTCAATAAGACCCAAGAAAGCCCAACTAGATCCATTAATGTCTAGCTAGATCGATCAAAACTCCACCAGAATACATTAAAGCCCAACTAGACCCATTAAAGCCCAACTAGACCCATTAAAGCCCAACTAGACGATCAAATTAAAACCCAACTAGATCGATCAAGGCCCAACTAGATACATGAAATCCCAACTTGATCAGTCAAAGGCCAAGTAGATCCCTCAAAAGCCCAACTAGATCGATGAAAACGTAGTTAAATCCATCAAAGCCCAACTAGATTCATCAAAACTCCAACTGGATCGATTAAAGCTCTAATAGATCCATCAAAAGCTAACTAGATCGAATAAAGCTCGACTAGATCAACAAAATCCAACTAGATCGATTAAAAGCCAGTCAGATCAACTAAAATAAAATTAGGTCTAACGATACCGGTAATGCCTTTTTATTAATATTAATATTTCCGGCGGATTTAAAAATATATGTCTTTTATTAACTTTTTTAATTCCGTCGTAAATATTTATATATTTTTAAAAAATATGTTAATATTTCCAGCGGATTTAAATATATACATATTTATTTATTTATTTATTCATTAATTTTTAAATCCGTCGGAAATCCGCAAGAAATATTTCTATTTTAAAAAATATATTAATATTTTCGGAGGATTTTAAAAATGTATATTTTTTATTAATTTTTTAAATCCGCCAGAAATCCACCTGCAAATATTTCTATTTTTTAAAAAAATAGAAATATTTTTGGCGGATTTCAAAAATATATATTTTTTGTTAATTTTTCAAAGTCTGCCGGAAATATTTATGTTTAAAAAAATAGAAATATTTCTGGTGGATTTCTTACGGATTACAATTAATTAAAATAATTAATAAAAATGCGCCGAAAATGCGCCGAAAAATGTTAATTTATTATATTTGATCAATAAATATAAAAAAAGTATTTAAGAATCCGTCGTAAATCCCCCGGAACATTTTGTTGATTTTTTTTATTTTTTAATTTCTGGCGAATTTCCAACAAAAGTCAACCTTGTTTGACTAAATTAACATCCGTCGGAAATCCGTAAGAAAATTTCTTGCGGATTTTTCCTCTAGAAATTTCCGCCAGATATGCATGTTTTTCTAGAAGTGCGAGACCTACAACAATTACCTCTTGTCAGTTGTCCCATTCATACAATTATTTGACAAAATTCTCGTTATTGAATTAGAGTTTTTGAAGAAAAAGAAAAAACAGATGCCTATATTTATCCTTCACATTGCTACAATTAATTTCATGGTAGTTGTTGCTCGCCACCGGAAGAAGGTCTCTCCGTGCTCCGATTTCCTTGAAAACCATAACCACAAGTATCCGTAAATTGACCATGACTTTTGCTAAAGTTGTTGCTTTTCTTCTAGTACTAAAATAGCTACCAACGGTAAACTTAACTATGTCTTTTTCATCACAAATCATCATATTGTTACATTCAGTGGCGGAGCCACGTTGGTGCCAGAGGGGGCACTACTTACTACACATATGTAACTTTGGTCCCTTTGCAATAGAAATTTGTGTAACATTTTTGTGATTACTTTCATCATATATAGTCGTTGTCCTAAAGTTAATTTATAAGTTCTTTCATCTATTAAACTATTTCATATTTCAAATAAATACCAGGTTGGTTCATTACAATGAACATCCATCTTTAATTCATTGTAACAGTTCAATATCAATTATATAAGCATATATTTTTATTAATTTTTTTAAATCAGTCGGAAATCGGCTGGAAATATTTCTATTTTTTTTATAAAAAATATATTAATATTTCCGACAGATTTAAAAAATGTATATTTTTTCCAAGGTGTTGTGGTGGAGTGGTTAGTGCTTGGAGGGTACATAGTGCCCGCCCAAGTTCTAATCCCCCCGTCTACATACTGAAGGACATTTGTCAATTCCTTTGTAGCTTGAAGGTCGGTAACATCCTGAGGGGGCAGTGGATGGTATCCCTTTCTACTTGGGTTCGATTCGGAGGGGGAACAGGAGGCGACACCCCAGTTCATGGGTCGACCTTCGGGCCGGGAATGGGCGAGGCTATGGGCCGGTAATGGTTTCCATGGTCGAGAGGATTAGTCGGGTGCCCGAATGGATCCCAGATACCTCTTCGACTTCGGTCGGGGCGTGTGCGTGTGTTTAACTGCCGTAAAAAATGTATATTTTTAATTAATTTTTTAAATCTGCCATAAATATTTCTATATTTAAGAAAAAAAATATTAATATTTCCGGCGGATCTAAAAGAATATATTTTTTATTAATTATTTGAAATCCGTTGAAAATATTTCTATTTTTTTAAAAAAAAATATCAATATTTTCGGCGGATTTAAAATATATATATATATCTTAACCTTTTTAAATCTACCGGAAATATTTAAGTTTTTTTTTTCAAAAATAAAAATATTTTCGACGAATTTCCGACGGATTACAATTAATTAAAATCCGCTTGTCATTTATTTTACAAAATTCTCGTTATTAAATAAGAGTTTTTGAAGAAAAAGAAAAGACAGATGCCTATATTTTTCTTTCACATAGCTACGATTAATTTCATGGTAGCCGTTGCTCGCCACCAGAAGAAGGTCTCTCCTTACTCCGATTCCCTTGAAAACCATAATCACAAGTATCCGTAAATCGAAAATGACTTTTTCTAAAGTTGCTTTTCTTCTAGTACTGATAATTGCTACCAACGGTAACTTAACTATGTCTTTTTATCCTCCGTTTTAGTTTGAATTCACAAGCTATCAAGGCATGTTTAGATCAAAGTTTAAAAAGTTTGCCCCTATTCTTTTTCAACTCGTAAAAGCCAAATCTTTTTCTTGGCCTAAAAAGCTTTAAAATCCAAAGCCTTCTAAGTCATAAAACAGCTTGAAACAACCAATTTTTTTAAAACAAATCGGATCCGGCCGTGTTGGGCCTTCCAATCCATCCTTAACCATAAATACTTTTTGGCCATATCGGTCAAGGATCGGCCCGGTTACCGTTTAATCGTTTGTTCTAGATCAAGCCACACCGAAATGGCCATCTCTATTTGCAATGCATCAAATTATGTGATTTATGAGCTGATATATGTGTCCTGAGCCATGAAGAAAAAGTCGGTATTTGGTTATTGATGTCTGCCTCGTTTAATACACAATGTTGAGATCTCAGAAATTTTTATTCTACATGCATGAAATAACGATGCGATATGATATCTGAAACCAGTTATAAAATATATAATAAACTTGATTGTTTCTACCTTCTATTAATAGACATTTTTTTTAAAATCCAACAATCAAATGAGTCTCAACCTAATTACTTTCTTTAGTATGAGTATGTTTAAGCAAACTAGTTTATATACTTATAAATATAACGATTACACCTCTATTTAATAAACAAGATTTTCCAAACATGAAACATAATATATCACATTTAATGTTATATTTGTTACTAAACTAAAATCGATATATTAAAAATCGTCATCGTCTACCAGCGTTCGATTCATGGGGTGAGCATGCGGCAATACCCATACCATGGGTAGGCTTTCGGGTCGGTCCATGATCGTTGAGGATTAGTCGGGTTCCCTTACGAATCCCGGATACCTCATCAAATTTGTGTCGGGCCATGTACGTGAGTTATTTGCCCGTTCTAAAAAAACAAATCTAAACATATCAATCATGCAAATCTATTATATTAACACACCTTACATCATTTATATATCGGTTGAATGTTATAAATATTCATTTATATATATATATATATATATATCAAATTTAAATCATTTCCTTAAATTTGAAAGTGCGTCAACTTAAAGTACTTTCTCTTGTTGAAAAACATAATTAAAAAATAATTACTTTAATTTTGTTGTACCCGTTAAATATTTAGAGGAATGTAGTGAAAAACTGGAAATCTCGTCAGCTTTAGTCTGAATTCACAAGCTATTAAGGCATGTTTAGATTAAAGTTTAAAGAATTTGCCCCTATTCTTTTTCAACTTGTAAAAGCCAAAACTTTTTCTTGGCCAGTTGGCCTAAAAGGCTTGAAAATCCTAAGCCTTCTACGAGTCTAGTACGGATTGATGTATGTCACAGGGTACATTCGCAATTAGAGGTGGCCATAAACCGAATTCGGTCCGGGTTGGGAAAATAAGTTACGGGCCGAAACAGTGTAGGTCACGAATCGGTTAAGGTGTAGCCGGTCACGGTTAAGAGGTTTCGGGTGGTTACCGGTTAGTTTTAACAAATTATCCGGTTAAGGATAATCGGTTACGGGCCTAGTCGAAAATCGGTAAAGGGGTATTTGTTAAATCAAATTATTACAATGAAATTAATAAACATTTAAAAAATAAACTTGGATCACTCAAATACACTTTAGAAAATGTTTTATTATATTTTCAATTAATTACAAAAATTATATAAAAAAATACATCAATTAAAGATCCGTATTCCCCTCATCCCATGGTATCAAATCTCATACACCACAAAATTAATTTAAAGTGCTTTTGGGTGGTTTAAAAGGAAAAACGGCAATAAAAGAGCTTGAAACAACCAATTTTTCTTAAAACAAATCGGATCCGGCCAGGTCGGGCCTTCCAATCCATCCTTAACCATAAGTAGTCTGGGTCGTATCGGTCAAGGATCGGCCTGGTTACCGTTTAATTGTTAGTTCTAGATCGAGCCACGCCGAAATGGCCATCTCTATTTGCAACACATCAAATTATGTGATGTATGAGCCGATACATGTGTCCTGAGCCGTAAAGAAAAAGTCAGTATTTGGTTATTGATGTCTGACTCGTTTAATACACAATGTTGAGATCTCAAAAAGTTTTATTCCACAAGCATGAAATAACGATGTGAAACGATATCTGAAACCAGTTATGTAATATAAATAAACTTGATCGATTCTACCTTCTATTAATAGATATTTTTTTTTAAATCCAACAATCAAATGAATCTCAACCTAATTAATTTTTTTAGTACGTAAGTATGTTTAAGCAAACTAGTTTATATAATTATAAATATAACGATTACACCTCTATTTAACAAACAAGATTTTCCAACCATGAAACATAATATCACATTTAATGTTATATTTGTTACTAAACTAAAATCCATATATTAAAAATCGTCATCAATAATTAGATACTAATTAATAATAAATATTTTTTATTAAGACAAAAGTCCTATATAAAGCATATGAAATAATACAATCTTCATCTACAAACAATTTGAGAACCGAAGATGACTTTCACCAAAGTTGTTGCTTTTCTTCTTGTATTGATAATTGCTACCAACGGTAAATTATGTCTTCTTTTTTGAAAAAATAACAAAATTTCTTATAGTTCATATTGTTACATTGCATATTTTTCCCCTGTATTATGAAATAATTGTCTAATCATAAAGATTGTAATTTGTTGTTTGCAGGAGTCCAGGGGCAAATTGGAACATTGGTGTGTAACAAGTGTTGTAAAGATATAAAAGATTGCGGTGCGGAATGTCAGAAAGTGCCAGGTTATAAAGGTCTACATACTTGCAGACCCGATGAGGCATGTAGCGCACCACCCGCTGGACTATGTTGTTGTCTAACGTGAAGCAAGTGGAGAGTTCGAAGAAGAGGAACAAGGATTTTGAAACGATGTTATTTTCACGTTATAAGATGTCGCTTTTACTCGTATTATCTTTTGTTTCTTGAATAAAATCTGATAGAAATAAACAAACATCATTTTAGTGTTTTTTATTTTAATTTTAATGTTTCCAATAATTGAAATTTTGAGATTGGGAAAGATATGACATAATAGTACTTTAGAAAGACCTACTACAATCAATAGTATGGGGTCTTTGGTTGGTGGATTAACTTGTCTTTATGAATTGGGAAATTTTTTTTGCTTGGAACGGTATTTTCATAAATGAAACGAATGTGTTCTTAATTGAAATGGACAAGTTTTGAAGATAAAACTAGGCTTTCTGGTTAAGACCCCCCCTGTAAGCTTATTGAACAAGCATTCTATTTCATTAAGCTGCTACCAGATAGTGACTATAATAGTTGACTGAATGAGATATGAGTCCCATTAAGCTCATTAAGCTACTAACATACACACCCTAAATTACATTTCACAAAATGACACGTTCATATATTTACAACACAGTCATACGGGCACGCATCAAATCTTTCGTACAATATTTAAATTAGGTCAAATGCATCAAAATGCAACAAATCTTGGTTTTGTTTCTACTTATTAACGATTTTATTTATCAATCAATATAATAAGGGGATAGTTCTCCAAATGTATTAAACTATACCCGAAATGCTATTGTGTGTATCCACCTATCAAAAATGCTTTTTGATGTATCAAACTTTACTTTTTTTTTTTTGATATTGTGTGTATTGTGACCTGCACAACCGGTTACCAGCCGGTTACCGGCAGTTGGTGGTGACGGCAGGAGGTTCTTGGCGGTGGGGATGGTGGTTCTGGGTGGCTGTGGGTCGAAGGTGGTGGTGACGGGTCGATGGTGGTGGTGGTGGTTTGATAGTGATGGAGGCGGTTTGATAGTGATTGTGGCGGTGATGGTTGATGATTCGATGGTGATGGTGGTGGGATGGGCGGCGGTTCGACGGTGATGGTGATGGCGACGGTGATGGTGGTGGTGATGGCGACGGTGGAGGTGTGAACCTCGGTTTTTCCAGTGGCGGCAGTGGTGGAGGTGGGTGGCGGTGGGTGTTGGTGGAGGTGGATGACGGCGGGTGATGGTAGAAGTGGGTGGCGGTGGGTGATGGTGGAGGTCGTCGGTAGAGGTGGGTGTAGGAGGGTGATGGTGGAGGTGGGTGCGGCGGTGGTTCTCGACGGTTCGGTGGTTCCTGGCGGCGGCAGCGGTGGGGGTGACGTGCTCAACAGGTTACAAGTCATCTGATATACACAATAGAAGAAAAAATGAAGTTTGATACATCAAAAAGAATTTTTGATAGGTGGATACACAATAACATTTTGGGTATAGGTTGATACATTTTGGAGAACTATCCCCATATAATAATGTTATGACCAAAATATGTATTAAAATATGGATACGTATAAAAGAGTTCTCAAATAAATACATGAACTTATGACTTTTATCAATAATCCAATGCATTTTCTTTATTAGGTCAATTACAAGAATTTAGAAGTAGGTGGTTAGTTGGGTGTGTGCGAAATCTGCAGTTGAAAAAAAAAATCAAGCCAATTACAAGTCTCTACTGTAGATTACATTATATGTGTATATAGAACTGTGAATAAACATACCTTCAAATTTTACATTGTTATTGAAGAATTTAAGAAATAATAAAAAGAGAAAACATATGTGCAACTTAACATCAAAACATCTAAACAAATCATCAAATCATTAGTGGTAGCTAGTGGTCGGTAACATCCTTTGAAAGAACAGTGGATGCCATCATCGTCTACATGCGTTCGATTCATTGGGTGAGCATGCGGCAATACCCATACCATGGGTAGGCATTCGGGTCGGTCCATGGTCGTCGAGGATTAGTCGGGTTCCCTTACGAATCCCGAATACCTCATCGAATTTCTGTCGGAACATGTACGTGAGTTATTTGTCGTTAAAAAAAAAACACATCTAAACATATCAATCATACAAATCTATTATATTAACACACCTTACATCATTTATATATCGGTTGCATGTTATAAATATTCATTTATATATATATATATCAAATTTAAATCATTTCCTTAAATTTGAAAGTGTGTCAAGTTAAAATACTTTCTCTTGTTTAAAAAGATAATTAAAAAATAATTACTTTAATTTTGTTGTACCCATTAAATATTTAGAGGAATGTAGTGAAAAACCGGAAATCTCATCAGCTTTAGTCTTAATTCACAAGCTATTAAGGCATGTTTAGATTAAAGCTTAAAGAATTTGCCCCTATTCTTTTTCAACTCGTAAAAGCCAAGACTTTTTCTTGGCCTAAAAGGCTTGAAAATCCTAAGCCTTTCTGAGTCTAGTAAGGATTGATGTATATCACATGGTACATTCGTAATTAGAGGTGGCCATAAACCGAATTCGGTCCGGGTTGGGAAAATAAGTTACGTGCCAAAACAGTATAGGTCACGAATCGGTTAAGGTGTAGCCGGTCAGAGTTAAGAGGTTTCGGGTGGTTACCGGTTAGTTTTAACAAATTATCCGGTTAAGGATAATCGGTTACGGGCCTAGTCGAAAATCGGTAAAGGGGTATTTGTCAAATCAAATTATTACAATGAAATTAGTAAACATTTAAAAAATAAACTTGGATCACTCAAATACACTTTAGAAAATGTTTTATTATATTTTCAATTAATTACAAAAATTATATAAAAAAATACATCAATTAAAGATCCGTATTCCCCTCATCCCATGGTATCAAATCTCATACACCACAAAATTAATTTAAAGTGCTTTTGGGTGGTTAAAAGGAAAAACGTCAATAAAAGAGCTTGAAACGACCAATTTTTCTTAAAAGAAATCGGATCCGGCCAGGTCGGGCCTTCCAATCCATCCTTAACCATAAGTAGTCTGGGTCTTATCGGTCAAGGATCGGCCTGGTTACCGTTTAATTGTTAGTTCTAGATCGAGCCACGCCAAAATGGCCATCTCTATTTGCAACACATCAAATTATGTGATGTATGAGCCGATACATGTGTCATGAGCCGTAAAGAAAAAGTCAGTATTTGGTTATTGATGTCTGACTCGTTTAATACACAATGTTGAGATCTTAAAAAGTTTTATTCCACAAGCATGAAATAACGTTGTGAAACGATATCTGAAACCAGTTATGTAATATATAATAAACTTGATCGTTTCTACCTTCTATTAATAGATAATTTTTTTTAAATCCAACAATCAAATGAATCTCAACCTAATTAATTTTTTTTAGTACGTAAGTATGTTTAAGCAAACTAGTTTATATAATTATAAATATAACGATTACACCTCTATTTAACAAACAAGATTTTCCAACCATGAAACATAAAATCACATTTAATGTTATATTTGTTACTAAACTAAAATCCATATATTAAAAATCGTCATCAATAATTAGATACTAATTAATAATAAATAGTTTTTATTAAGACAAAAGTCCTATATAAAGCATATGAAATAATACAATCTTCATCTACAAACAATTTGAGAACCGAAGATGACTTTCACCAAAGTTGTTGCTTTTCTTCTTGGATTGATAATTGCTACCAACGGTAATTTATGTCTTCTTTTTTGAAAAAATAACAAAATTTCTTATAGTTCATATTGTTACATTGCATATTTTTTTCCCCTGTATTATGAAATAATTCTCTAATCATAAAGATTGTAATTTGTTGTTTGCAGGAGTCCAGGGGCAAATTGGAACATTGGTGTGTAACAAGTGTTGTAAAGATATAAAAGATTGCGGTGCGGAATGTCAGAAAGTGCCAGGTTATAAAGGTCTACATACTTGCAGACCTGATGAGGCATGTAGCGTACCACCAGCTGGACTATGTTGTTGTCTAACGTGAAGCAAGTGGAGAGTTCGAAGAAGAGGAACAAGGATTTTGAAACGATGTTATTTTCACGTTATAAGATGTCGCTTTTACTCGTATTATCTTTTGTTTCTTGAATAAAATCTGATAGAAATAAACAAACATCATTTTAGTGTTTTTTATTTTAATTTTAATGTTTCCGATAATTGAAAATTTGAGATTGGGAAAGATATGACATAATAGTACTTCAGAAAGACCTACTACACTCAATAGTAAGGGGGTCTTTGGTTGGTGGATTAACATGTCTTTATGAATTGGGAAAAAAAAATTGTTTGGAACGGTATTTTCATAAATGAAACGAATGTGTTCTTAAATGAAATGGACAAGTTTGGAAGATAAAACTTGGCTTTCTGGTTAAGACCCCCCCTATAAGCTTATTGAACAAGCATTCTATATCATTAAGCTGCTACCAGATAGTCACTTTAATAGTGGACTGAATGAGATATTAGTCCCATTAAGCTCATTAAGCTACTAACATACACACCCTAAATTACATTTCACAAAATGACACGTTCATAGATTTCCAACATAACAGTCATAGGCACGCATCAAATCTTTCGTACCATATTAAAATTAGGTCAAATGCATCAAAATGCAACAAATCTTGGTTTTGTTTCTTCTTATTAACGATTTTATTTATGAATCAATATAATAAGGGGATAGTTCTCCAAATGTATTAAACTATACCCGAAATGCTATTGTGTGTATCCACCTATCAAAAATGCTTTTTGATATAGCAAACTTTACTTTTTTTTTTTTTTTGATATTGTGTGTGTTGTGACCTGCACAACCGGTTACCAGCCGGTTACCGGCAGTTGGTGGTGACGGCAGGAGGTTCTTGGCGGTGGGGATGGTGGTTCTGGGTGGCTGTGGGTCGAAGGTGGTGGTGACGGGTCGATGGTGGTGGTGGTGGTTTGATAGTGATGGTGGCGGTTTGATAGTGATTGTGGCGGTGATGGTTGATGATTCGATGGTGATGGTGGTGGGATGGGCGGCGGTTCGATGGTGATGGTGATGGCGACGGTGATGGTGGTGGTGATGGCGACGGTGGAGGTGTGAACCTCGGTTTTTCCCAGTGGCGGCAGTGGTGGAGGTGGGTGGCGGTGGGTGTTGGTGGAGGTGGATGACGGCAGGTGATGGTGGAAGTGGGTGGTGGTGGGTGATGGTGGAGGTCGTCGGTAGAGGTGGGTGTAGGAGGGTGATGGTGGAAGTGGGTGCGGCGGTGGTTCTCGACGGTTCGGTGGTTCCTGGCGGCGACGGTGGTTCCTGGCGGCGGCAGCGGCGGGGGTGACGTGCTCAACAGGTTACAAGTCATCTGATACACACAATAGAAGAAAAAATGAAGTTTGATACATCAAAAAGAATTTTTGATAGGTGGATACACAATAACATTTTGGGTATAGGTTGATACATTTTGGAGAACTATCCCCATATAATAATTTTATGAACAAAATATGTATTAAAATATGGATACGTATAAAAGAGTTCTCCTTAAATAAATTCATGAACTTATGACTTTTATCAATAATCCAATGCATTTTCTTTATTAAGTCAATTACAAGAATTTAGAGGTAGGTGGTTAGTTGGGTGTGTGTGAAATCTGCAGTTGAAAAAAAAAAATCAAGCCAATTACAAGTCTCTACTGTAGATTACATTATATGTGTATATAGAACCGTGAATAAATATACCTTCAAATTTTACATTGTTATCGAAGAATTTAAGAAATAAAAAAGAGACAACGTATGTGCAACTTAACATCTAAACATCTAAACAAATCATCAAATCATTAGTGGTAGCTAGTGGTCGGTAACATCCTTTGAAAGAACAGTGGATGCCATCATCGTCTACATGCGTTCGATTCATGGGGTGAGCATGCGGCAATACCCATACCATGGGTAGGCTTTCGGGTCGGTCCATGGTCGTCGAGGATTAGTCGGGTTCCCTTACGAATCCCGGATACCTCATCGAATTTGTGTCGAAACATGTACGTGAGTTATTTGTCGTTAAAAAAAACACATCTAAACATATCAATCATGCAAATCTATTATATTAACACACCTTACATCATTTATAAATCGGTTGCATGTTATAAATATTCATTTATATATATATATATATATATATCAAATTTAAATCATTTCCTTAAATTTGAAAGTGTGTCAAGTTAAAATACTTTCTCTTGTTGAAAAACATAATTAAAAAATAATTACTTTAATTTTGTTGTACCCATTAAATATTTAGAGGAATGTAGTGAAAAACTGGAAATCTCATCAGCTTTAGTCTGAATTCACAAGCTATTAAGGCATGTTTAGATTAAAGTTTAAAGAATTTGCCCCTATTCTTTTTCAACTCGTAAAAGCCAAAACTTTTTCTTGGCCTAAAAGGCTTGAAAATCCTAAGCCTTCTACGAGTCTAGTACGGATTGATGTATGTGACAGGGTACATTTGCAATTGGAGGTGGCCATAAACCGAATTCGGTCCGGGTTGGAAAAATAAGTTACGGGCCGAAACAGTGTAGGTTACCGGTTAGTTTTAACAAATTATCCGGTTAAGGATAATCGGTTACGGGCCTAGTCGAAAATCGGTAAAGAGGTATTTGTTAAATCAAATTATTACAATGAAATTAATAAACATTTAAAAAATAAACTTGGATCACTCAAATACACTTTAGAAAATGTTTTACTATATTTTCAATTAATTACAAAAATTATATAAAAAAATACATCAATTAAAGATCTGTATTCCCCTCATCCCATGGTATCAAATCTCATACACCACAAAATTAATTTAAAGTGCTTTTGGGTGGTTTAAAAGGAAAAACGGCAATAAAAGAGCTTGAAACGACCAATTTTTCTTAAAACAAATCGGATCCGGCCAGGTCGGGTCTTCCAATCCATCCTTAACCATAAGTAGTCTGGGTCGTATCGGTCAAGGATCGGCCTGGTTACCGTTTAATTGTTAGTTCTAGATCGAGCCACGCCGAAATGGCCATCTCTATTTGCAACGCATCAAATTATGTGATGTATGAGCCGATACATGTGTCCTGAGCCGTAAAGAAAAAGTCAGTATTTGGTTATTGATGTCTGACTCGTTTAATACACAATGTTGAGATCTCAAAAAGTTTTATTCCACAAGCATGAAATAACGATGTGAAACGATATCTGAAACCAGTTATGTAATATATAATAAACTTGATCGTTTCTACCTTCTATTAATAGATAATTTTTTTTTAAATCCAACAATCAAATGAATCTCAACCGAATTAATTTTTTTAGTACGTAAGTATGTTTAAGCAAACTAGTTTATATAATTATAAATATAACGATTACACCTCTATTTAACAAACAAGATTTTCCAACCATGAAACATAATATCACATTTAATGTTATATTTGTTACTAAACTAAAATCCATATATTAAAAATCGTCATCAATAATTAGATACTAATTAATAATAAATATTTTTTATTAAGACAAAAGTCCTATATAAAGCAAATGAAATAATACAATCTTCATCTACAAACATTTTGAGAAACGAAGATGACTTTCACCAAAGTTGTTGCTTTTCTTCTTGTATTGATAATTGCTACCAACGGTAAATTATGTCTTCTTTTTTGAAAAAATAACCAAATTTTTTATAGTTCATATTGTTACATTGCATATTTTCCCCCCCGTATTATGAAATAATTCTCTAATCATAAAGATTGTAATTTGTTGTTTGCAGGAGTCCAGGGGCAAATTGGAACATTGGTGTGTAACAAGTGTTGTAAAGATATAAAAGATTGCGGTGCGGAATGTCAGAAAGTGCCAGGTTATAAAGGTCTACATACTTGCAGACCCGATGAGGCATGTAGCGCACCACCAGCTGGACTATGTTGTTGTCTAACGTGAAGCAAGTGGAGAGTTCGAAGAAGAGGAACAAGGATTTTGAAACGATGTTATTTTCACGTTATAAGATGTCGCTTTTACTCGTATTATCTTTTGTTTCTTGAATAAAATCTGATAGAAATAAACAAACATCATTTTAGTGTTTTTTATTTTAATTTGAATGTTTCCGATAATTGAAATTTTGAGATTGGGAAAGATATGACATAATAGTACTTCAGAAAGACCTACTACAATCAATAGTAAGGGGGTCTTTGGTTGGTGGATTAACATGTCTTTATGAATTGGGAAAAAATTTTGTTTGGAACGGTATTTTCATAAATGAAACGAATGTGTTCTTAATTGAAATGGACAAGTTTGGAAGATAAAACTTGGCTTTCTGGTTAAGACCCCCCCCCCTATAAGCTTATTGAACAAGCATTCTATATCATTAAGCTGCTACCAGATAGTCACTTTAATAGTTGACTGAATGAGATATGAGTCCCATTAAGCTCATTAAGCTACTAACATACACACCCTAAATTACATTTCACAAAATGACACGTTCATAGATTTCCAACACAGTCATACGGGCACGCATCAAATCTTTCGTACAATATTAAAATTAGGTCAAATGCATCAAAATGCAACAAATCTTGGTTTTGTTTCTACTTATTAACGATTTTATTTATGAATCAATATAATAAGGGGATAGTTCTCCAAATGTATTAAACTATACCCGAAATGCTATTGTGTGTATCCACCTATCAAAAATGCTTTTTGATGTAGCAAACTTTACTTTTTTTTGATATTGTGTGTATTGTGACCTGCACAACCGGTTACCAGCCGGTTACCGGCAGTTGGTGGTGACGGCAGGAGGTTCTTGGCGGTGGGGATGGTGGTTCTGGGTGGCTGTGGGTCGAAGGTGGTGGTGACGGGTCGATGGTGGTGGTGGTGGTTTGATAGTGATGATGGCGGTTTGATAGTGATTGTGGCGGTGATGGTTGATGATTCGATGGTGATGGTGGTGGGATGGGCGGCGGTTCGATGGTGATGGTGATGGTGACGGTGATGGTGGTGGTGATGGCGACGGTGGAGCTGTGAACCTCGGTTTTTCCCAGTGGCGGCAGTGGTGGAGGTGGGTGGCGGTGGGTGTTGGTGGAGGTGGATGACAGCGGGTGAAGGTGGAAGTGGGTGGCGGTGGGTGATGGTGGAGGTCGTCGGTAGAGGTGGGTGTTGGAGGGTGATGGTGGAGGTGGGTGCGGCGGTGGTTCTCGACGGTTCGGTGGTTCCTAGCGGCGACGGTGGTTCCTAGCAGCTGCACTGGTGGGGGTGACGTGCTCAACAGGTTACAAGTCATCTGATACACACAATAGAAGAAAAAATGAAGTTTGATACATCAAAAAGAATTTTTGATAGGTGGATACACAATAACATTTTGGGTATAGGTTGATACATTTTGGAGAACTATCCCCATATAATAATTTTATGAACAAAATATGTATTAAAATATGGATACGTATAAAAGAGTTCTCCTTAAATAAATTCATGAACTTATGACTTTTATCAATAATCCAATGCATTTTCTTTATTAAGTCAATTACAAGAATTTAGAGGTAGGTGGTTAGTTGGGTGTGTGTGAAATCTGCAGTTGAAAAAAAAAATCAAGCCAATTACAAGTCTCTACTGTAGATTACATTATATGTGTATATAGAACCGTGAATAAATATACCTTCAAATTTTACATTGTTATCGAAGAATTTAAGAAATAAAAAAGAGACAACGTATGTGCAACTTAACATCTAAACATCTAAACAAATCATCAAATCATTAGTGGTAGCTAGTGGTCGGTAACATCCTTTGAAAGAACAGTGGATGCCATCATCGTCTACATGCGTTCGATTCATGGGGTGAGCATGCGGCAATACCCATACCATGGGTAGGCTTTCGGGTCGGTCCATGGTCGTCGAGGATTAGTCGGGTTCCCTTACGAATCCCGGATACCTCATCGAATTTGTGTCGAAACATGTACGTGAGTTATTTGTCGTTAAAAAAAACACATCTAAACATATCAATCATGCAAATCTATTATATTAACACACCTTACATCATTTATAAATCGGTTGCATGTTATAAATATTCATTTATATATATATATATATATATATATATCAAATTTAAATCATTTCCTTAAATTTGAAAGTGTGTCAAGTTAAAATACTTTCTCTTGTTGAAAAACATAATTAAAAAATAATTACTTTAATTTTGTTGTACCCATTAAATATTTAGAGGAATGTAGTGAAAAACTGGAAATCTCATCAGCTTTAGTCTGAATTCACAAGCTATTAAGGCATGTTTAGATTAAAGTTTAAAGAATTTGCCCCTATTCTTTTTCAACTCGTAAAAGCCAAAACTTTTTCTTGGCCTAAAAGGCTTGAAAATCCTAAGCCTTCTACGAGTCTAGTACGGATTGATGTATGTGACAGGGTACATTTGCAATTGGAGGTGGCCATAAACCGAATTCGGTCCGGGTTGGAAAAATAAGTTACGGGCCGAAACAGTGTAGGTTACCGGTTAGTTTTAACAAATTATCCGGTTAAGGATAATCGGTTACGGGCCTAGTCGAAAATCGGTAAAGAGGTATTTGTTAAATCAAATTATTACAATGAAATTAATAAACATTTAAAAAATAAACTTGGATCACTCAAATACACTTTAGAAAATGTTTTACTATATTTTCAATTAATTACAAAAATTATATAAAAAAATACATCAATTAAAGATCTGTATTCCCCTCATCCCATGGTATCAAATCTCATACACCACAAAATTAATTTAAAGTGCTTTTGGGTGGTTTAAAAGGAAAAACGGCAATAAAAGAGCTTGAAACGACCAATTTTTCTTAAAACAAATCGGATCCGGCCAGGTCGGGTCTTCCAATCCATCCTTAACCATAAGTAGTCTGGGTCGTATCGGTCAAGGATCGGCCTGGTTACCGTTTAATTGTTAGTTCTAGATCGAGCCACGCCGAAATGGCCATCTCTATTTGCAACGCATCAAATTATGTGATGTATGAGCCGATACATGTGTCCTGAGCCGTAAAGAAAAAGTCAGTATTTGGTTATTGATGTCTGACTCGTTTAATACACAATGTTGAGATCTCAAAAAGTTTTATTCCACAAGCATGAAATAACGATGTGAAACGATATCTGAAACCAGTTATGTAATATATAATAAACTTGATCGTTTCTACCTTCTATTAATAGATAATTTTTTTTAAATCCAACAATCAAATGAATCTCAACCGAATTAATTTTTTTAGTACGTAAGTATGTTTAAGCAAACTAGTTTATATAAT
Organism: Centaurea solstitialis; assembly: GCA_030169165.1. Lineage (NCBI taxonomy): Eukaryota > Viridiplantae > Streptophyta > Magnoliopsida > Asterales > Asteraceae > Centaurea > Centaurea solstitialis. The sequence goes on along the minus strand of CM058043.1, from coordinate 24,391,682 downwards.
TATAAATATAACGATTACACCTCTATTTAACAAACAAGATTTTCCAACCATGAAACATAATATCACATTTAATGTTATATTTGTTACTAAACTAAAATCCATATATTAAAAATCGTCATCAATAATTAGATACTAATTAATAATAAATATTTTTTATTAAGACAAAAGTCCTATATAAAGCAAATGAAATAATACAATCTTCATCTACAAACATTTTGAGAAACGAAGATGACTTTCACCAAAGTTGTTGCTTTTCTTCTTGTATTGATAATTGCTACCAACGGTAAATTATGTCTTCTTTTTTGAAAAAATAACCAAATTTTTTATAGTTCATATTGTTACATTGCATATTTTCCCCCCCGTATTATGAAATAATTCTCTAATCATAAAGATTGTAATTTGTTGTTTGCAGGAGTCCAGGGGCAAATTGGAACATTGGTGTGTAACAAGTGTTGTAAAGATATAAAAGATTGCGGTGCGGAATGTCAAAAGTGCCAGGTTATAAAGGTCTACATACTTGCAGACCCGATGAGGCATGTAGCGCACCACCAGCTGGACTATGTTGTTGTCTAACGTGAAGCAAGTGGAGAGTTCGAAGAAGAGGAACAAGGATTTTGAAACGATGTTATTTTCACGTTATAAGATGTCGCTTTTACTCGTATTATCTTTTGTTTCTTGAATAAAATCTGATAGAAATAAACAAACATCATTTTAGTGTTTTTTATTTTAATTTGAATGTTTCCGATAATTGAAATTTTGAGATTGGGAAAGATATGACATAATAGTACTTCAGAAAGACCTACTACAATCAATAGTAAGGGGGTCTTTGGTTGGTGGATTAACATGTCTTTATGAATTGGGAAAAAATTTGTTTGGAACGGTATTTTCATAAATGAAACGAATGTGTTCTTAATTGAAATGGACAAGTTTGGAAGATAAAACTTGGCTTTCTGGTTAAGACCCCCCCCCCCCCCCTATAAGCTTATTGAACAAGCATTCTATATCATTAAGCTGCTACCAGATAGTCACTTTAATAGTTGACTGAATGAGATATGAGTCCCATTAAGCTCATTAAGCTACTAACATACACACCCTAAATTACATTTCACAAAATGACACGTTCATAGATTTCCAACACAGTCATACGGGCACGCATCAAATCTTTCGTACAATATTAAAATTAGGTCAAATGCATCAAAATGCAACAAATCTTGGTTTTGTTTCTACTTATTAACGATTTTATTTATGAATCAATATAATAAGGGGATAGTTCTCCAAATGTATTAAACTATACCCGAAATGCTATTGTGTGTATCCACCTATCAAAAATGCTTTTTGATGTAGCAAACTTTACTTTTTTTGATATTGTGTGTATTGTGACCTGCACAACCGGTTACCAGCCGGTTACCGGCAGTTGGTGGTGACGGCAGGAGGTTCTTGGCGGTGGGGATGGTGGTTCTGGGTGGCTGTGGGTCGAAGGTGGTGGTGACGGGTCGATGGTGGTGGTGGTGGTTTGATAGTGATGGTGGCGGTTTGATAGTGATTGTGGCGGTGATGGTTGATGATTCGATGGTGATGGTGGTGGGATGGGCGGCGGTTCGATGGTGATGGTGATGGTGACGGTGATGGTGGTGGTGATGGCGACGGTGGAGCTGTGAACCTCGGTTTTTCCCAGTGGCGGCAGTGGTGGAGGTGGGTGGCGGTGGGTGTTGGTGGAGGTGGATGACAGCGGGTGAAGGTGGAAGTGGGTGGCGGTGGGTGATGGTGGAGGTCGTCGGTAGAGGTGGGTGTTGGAGGGTGATGGTGGAGGTGGGTGCGGCGGTGGTTCTCGACGGTTCGGTGGTTCCTAGCGGCGACGGTGGTTCCTAGCGGCTGCACTGGTGGGGGTGACGTGCTCAACAGGTTACAAGTCATCTGATACACACAATAGAATAAAAAATGAAATTTGATACATCAAAAAGAATTTCTGATAGGTGGATACACAATAACATTTTGGGTATAGGTTGATACATTTTGGAGAACTATCCCCATATAATAATGTTACGAACAAAATATGTATTAAAATATGGATACGTATAAAAGAGTTCTCCTTAAATAAATTCATGAACTTATGACTTTTATCAATAATCCAATGCATTTTCTTTATTAAGTCAATTACAAGAATTTAGAAGTAGGTGGTTAGTTGGGTGTGTGTGAAATCTGCAGTTGAAAAAAAAAATCAAGCCAATTACACGATTCTAACTGTAGATTACATTATATGTGTATATAGAACCGTGAATAAATATACCTTCAAATTTTACATTGTTATCGAAGAATTTAAGAAATAATAAAAAGAGACAACGTATGTGCAACTTAACATCTAAACATCTAAACAAATCATCAAATCATTAGTGGTAGCTAGTGGTCGGTAACATCCTTTGAAAGAACACTGGATGCCATCATCGTCTACATGCGTTCGATTCATGGGGTGAGCATGCGGCAATACCCATACCATGGGTAGGCTTTCGGGTCGGTCCATGGTCGTCGAGGATTAGTCGGGTTCCCCTACGAATCCCGGATACCTCATCGAATTTGTGTTGGAACATGTACGTGAGTTATTTGTCGTTAAAAAAAACACATCTAAACATATCAATCATGCAAATCTATTATATTAACACACCTTACATCATTTATATATCGGTTGCATGTTATAAATATTCATTTATATATATATATATATATATATATCAAATTTAAATCATTTCCTTAAATTTGAAAGTGTGTCAAGTTAAATAACTTTCTCTTGTTGAAAAACATAATTAAAAAAAATTACTTTAATTTTGTTGTACCCATTAAATATTTAGAGGAATGTAGTGAAAAACTGGAAATCTCATCAGCTTTAGTCTGAATTCACAAGCTATTAAGGCATGTTTAGATTAAAGTTTAAAGAATTTGCCCCTATTCTTTTTCAACTCGTAAAAGCCAAAACTTTTTCTTGGCCTAAAAGGCTTGAAAATCCTAAGCCTTCTACGAGTCTAATACGGATTGATGTATGTCACAGGGTACATTAGCAATTATAGGTGGCCATAAACCGAATTCGGTCCGGGTTGGGAAAATAAGTTATGGGCCGAAACAGTGTAGGTCACGAATCGGTTAAGGTGTAGCCGGTCACGGTTAAGAGGTTTCGGGTGGTTACCGGTTAGTTTTAACAAATTATCCGGTTAAGGATAATCGGTTACGGGCCTAGTCGAAAATCGGTAAAGGGGTATTTGTCAAATCAAATTATTACAATGAAATTAATAAACATTTAAAAAATAAACTTGGATCACTCAAATACACTTTAGAAAATGTTTTATTATATTTTCAATTAATTATAAAAATTATATAAAAAAATACATCAATTAAAGATCCGTATTCCCCTCATCCCATGGTATCAAATCTCATACACCACAAAATTAATTTAAAGTGCTTTCGGGTGGTTTAAAAGGAAAAACGGTAATAAAAGAGCTTGAAACGACCAATTTTTCTTAAAACAAATCGGATCCGGCCAGGTCGGGCCTTCCAATCCATCCTTAACCATAAGTAGTCTGGGTCGTATCGGTCAAGGATCGGCCTGGTTACCGTTTAATTGTTAGTTCTAGATCGAGCCACGCCGAAATGGCCATCTCTATTTGCGACGCATCAAATTATGTGATGTATGAGCCTATACATGTGTCCTGAGCCGTAAAAAAAGTCAGTATTTGGTTATTGATGTCTGACTCGTTTTAATACACAATGTTGAGATCTCAAAAACTTTTATTCTATAAGCATGAAATAACGATGTGAAACGATATCTGAAATCAGTTATGTAATATATAATAAACTTGATCGTTTCTACCTTCTATTAATTGATAATTTTTTTTAAATCCAACAATCAAATGAATCTCAACCTAATTAATTTTTTAGTACGTAAGTATGTTTAAGCAAACTAGTTTATATATTTATAAATATAACGATTACACCTCTATTTAACAAACAAGATTTTCCAACCATGAAACATAATACATCACATTTAATGTTATATTTGTTACCAAACTAAAATCCATATATTAAAAATCGTCATCAATAATTAGATACTAATTAATAATAAATATTTTTTATTAAGACAAAAGTCCTATATAAAGCATATGAAATAATATAATCTTCATCTACAAACAATTTGAGAACCGAAGATGACTTTCACCAAAGTTGTTGCTTTTCTTCTTGTATTGATAATTGCTACCAACGGTAAATTATGTCTTCTTTTTTGAAAAAATAACAAAATTTCTTATAGTTCATATTGTTACATTGCATTTTTTTTTCCCCAGTATTATGAAATAATTCTCTAATCATAAAGATTGTAATTTGTTGTTTGCAGGAGTCCAGGGGCAAATTGGAACATTGGTGTGTAACAAGTGTTGTAAAGATATAAAAGATTGCGGTGCGGAATGTCAGAAAGTGCCAGGTTATAAAGGTCTACATACTTGCAGACCCGATGAGGCATGTAGCGCACCACCAGCTGGACTTTGTTGTTGTCTAACGTGAAGCAAGTGGAGAGTTCGAAGAAGAGGAACAAGGATTTTGAAACGATGTTATTTTCACTTTATAAGATGTCGCTTTTACTCGTATTATCTTTTGTTTCTTGAATAAAATCTGATAGAAATAAACAAACATCATTTTAGTGTTTTTTATTTTAATTTTAATGTTTCCGATAATTGAATTTTTGAGTTTGGGAAAGATATGACATAATAGTACTTCAGAAAGACCTACTACAATCAATAGTAAGGGGGTCTTTGGTTGGTGGATTAACATGTCTTTATGAATTGGGAAAAAAATTTGTTTGGAACGGTATTTTCATAAATGAAACGAATGTGTTCTTAATTGGAATAGATAAGTTTGGAAAATAAAACTTGGCTTTCTGCTTAAAGCCCCCCGTATAAGCTTATTGAACAAGCTCTCTATATGTTAGAAATATTTGTTAGTTGTGTCAATTTTGTAATTTCTAAACTTAGTTGTCATTTATGTAATTTGTAATTAAAGGCCCAATTGTTTAGACCCATCTACTTTTCAAAAGCCTAGTCCATTAGAGTTAGTATAAATAGTGGATGTAATCTTCATTTGTACTTTCTCTTCTCTCTTACACCTTATGAATGAAATCTATCTTGTACCTACCATTGCATCATGAAGATCTAAGTGTGATTGATTGATTGATTTGGCACCCACAATTGGTATCAGAGCAGGAGCGAATCGTTTGATTCGTTTCGATCCTTCGAAATCAACAATTCGAGGTATTTTTTCTGGATTTTCGAAGTGTAATTTGATATTAGATACATATTTGGTGATTGATTGGTATAGATTTGTATGATTTATGAGTAAGATTCAAGGTTAGATCTTGTGAATGTTCACATATTATGGTTTTGCTCTCTAGTTGTTTGATGAAATGCCTCAAAGAAGATTAGAATTCCTTTTGGTTGTTCAAAGTCCGATCTGAAAGTTATTTTGGATGTTTGGTTACTTGCAATCAAGTTTCTAAAATGATAACTTAGAAATTTGGTTATTTGTAATTTTCATGGAGATCGGCTTATCGTTCATGGATGAAGATGCACGCAAAATCAGCTTGCTGACAGATTTGCGTTGTGTAGTTTTTGGTCATATCTCATTCATCCGAACACCAATTGAATCGATTCAAAAGGCCATGGTTAGAAAACTGAAGGATCTACAAGTTTCATGTTTTGAGTTTTCCTTGATTCGATCTGTACAATGCCCAGAAATGTCTATAAAGTTGGTAGTAGTTCGCTGTTGCAGAAGCTGTTGGCAGATTTGCGCGACTGTAGTAAAACAGGCATATCTCACTCGTCTGACGTCCAATTTAAGAGATTTCAGATGTTCTGGAAAGATAAGAGACGGGGTACAAGTTTGTAGTTTTGAGATTCTGTAAATTCAGAGTGAATATTGGTCGAAATAGACCTTGAAGTCGTAACAATGTTGCTGGACAGAAACATTGTGTGCTGATTGTATATTGAAGACGACAAGAGGCATACGAGAGAGGTTCTTCGAACCACAGAGGGTGTTCACAGAGCCTCTTCGAACCACAGAGGGTGTTCACAGAGGGTGCTCAGAGAGGGTGTTCACAGAGCCTCTTCGGTGTCACAGAGCCTCTCCGATATCACAGAGTTCTTTGGATCTTCATAGAGCCTCTCCGGACCAAAATGCCTCTCTGGTCACCTTAGGACCTCTGTTGTTCTTCAAGTCTTTAAGATGACTCTTACCTTTCTGCTCAATCTGTGTCAAGCATAGCTCACGGATTTATTTGCTCACTGCTTGATTCTCATTGAAAAGCTTTGTATAGGGTGAACTTAAGCCTTTGGTTAGAGAACCTCTGCTGGACTCCACAGAATCTCTGCATAGTTATGTCCGTTTGTTCTTCAAATTTCTAAGAAGCTGTGAGTTGCTGTCATCTTTGCGCAGCTGTAGCATTTTCGACATATCTTCCTCCTCGAAGCTCCAAATTTGACGATTTCAGTTGCGTTAGAACGCCAAGACAAAGAGCTATAACTTTGAAGTTTTGAGTTTTGTCAAATTCAGTGTGCTTATGTGCTTAATTCTGTCTCAAAGTCGGTGGACAGGTGCTGGACAGAAAGCTGTTACTTCCGGAAAGATCCAGATTCGGGCAGATTCATGTATTTTTTCAAAGCTTCGAAGTTCCCGGTGCGTATTGCGTCAAGTGTTATTCCGCATGTGTGTACGATGGAGACTTTTTCGTCCCGATAGCCCTTATTATAGCCCGAAATTAATTTTCTTTCTTGGAAGTTAATTTTCTCTCGTTCCCCCACTGTTCACGAGACTCGATGTTAAGCCGGTTTTGATCATGATATTTGGATTGTTGGTAATCTACTTCACATTTGGTTGGATCGTTCAGAAGTTTTACGTTCGGCTTTCAGATTTACGGAGTTCTATTAGATGGATTATTCCTCTTTGGGGTTGGAGTTGAATTCTCCTTTGGATGCTATGCTCGATGGATGGTACACTCTTCTTGCGCTCGAAGTCTAACCATCTCATCGTCATAGAGGTTCATTATGTGATCCTGAAGTTTGATTGATTGGTCGTCATCCATCTGGCCAAAAAGACCGAATCGGGGTACGATTATCTTCACACCTAAATGTTGTTTGGAAAACGACTAAGTATGAATAGTGAGAGGTGCATGTTTCTCCGGGTACTTGTATCGTCCATGGTGTTAGTATGAGCTCACTTTGAGGGGGAGCTCGAGATAGATTCGCTACCGACATTACTTTTGCCTTATAAAAAAGCAAGCGGGAGAAGATCAAGATGATCAAGACATGCTTTATTTATAAAACTTATGGGGAGATTGTTAGCTTATTTATAAGCTGATAATTACAAGTTTTATAAATGAAATCCTTTTACATTGTATGAGTTGTTTTACTTTATTTGGGCTTGATTGTCATTATATGGGCTTTGGGCTTAGGACATGGTCTACATAGTATATATAGTGGGAATGCCTTGTATTGAAAATCCATCTATCATCTTTGTAATTGATTAAAGAGAGCATCAATGAGAGTCGACTTACATTAATTGATTGTTCTTCATTTCCGCACTTTACATTCAATAAAGTCGATCCATCTTTATCTTTTACGTGTGAATTGTTGGTTTCCTATTCAACAATTGGTATCAGAGCCTGCCACTTGCTCTTGATCCGTTGTGTTCTGGTTCTGGTGAAATCATTTCTTCAGACCTCAAGCTTCGGGTACCGGGTCTAATCTTCAGACTTGGATTTTTGGGCGTCAAGTACTTTCTTCAAGACTAGAGTTTCCAGAATTTCTCTAAGTCTTCCCTCAATACCCGACACCCAATACCCATCACTACACTTAACTTTCAGATCTGAACCTAACCTCCAGATCAGACCCCGACCTCCAGAACTGAATCATTTTCAAGATTTTCACAAGTCTTGAGACCTTTCACCAACCAATTCACCTGATCATACTAAGTGGTTTAAGATCCACAATCAATCTTCAATCATGAACACAAGAGAAGCCTTAGCAATTGGGTCCGATACCCGACCACCGGTTCTCCATGTACATGAAGAGGAATCTGATGAAGAGATGAATGACATAAAGAAGGCCTTGGCATTGATCACCAGGTCCTTGTCCAAGAGGAATGCAAGAACATGTCTTTTCAACCATCTGAGGAGAGTTGAACAGGGTGGTAGAGCTGACTGCCAGAAACCTGTAGAGAAAGCCAACTCTGAAGACAAGGGAAACGAAGTAAAGAAGGATAATGCTTGGCTCAGAATGTCAAGTGATGATGAGGAGGGAGGTCCCGTATGCATGCTTATTCAAGATGAGGCATGGGACCTGACAAGTGATGAAGGAAGAAAAGATCAACTATGCTTGATGGCAGATGTGGATGAAGAGTATTCCGAGGATGATGATCGTGACTACAATGATGTCAACTCAGACCATTCTGATTCATCTTCTGAGGTACTCCCTGACCCATACACTGAACTTGAAAATCAAGTAAAAGGTCTCGCACAAAAGGTTTCTGAGTATGAAAATAAGATTAAACAAGCTAATAAACAAACCACAATTGCTGAATCCAAATTAGCTAGTGAACATGCCTTAGTCGTGAAATTCAACATTGAATTGGCCTACTCAAAAGACAAAGTTAACATGCTCACCCTTGCAAACAAAACTCTTGAAGATAAAGTCACAAGTTTAAATGCTAATATCACTGATTTACAAAAGAGACTACATGAGGCTGAAAGAGTGAGTAGTGAGAATGTAAAGAAGTATGAATTCATTTTTGCCCAAAGAACCAATCTATTTGCAAAAATAAAAGATATGGAGGACAAGTTCCTAAAGAGAGGCCAAACCGATCAAACCATTCACATGAACCAACCCAAAGAGTTCAATTATTACAACCCCAAAGAAGGTATAGGATATAAAAGTCCTTGTTATCTTAAGTGTGCCATATCCAAGACCCCTACCATGTATGACATGAGGTACATGGGTCGTGGATATAAGATTGTTTTTATGAAAGAGTCTGATGATCCTGAGCAATTGAAGGAAATTGAGAAGAAAGAAAAAGATAGAAAAAACAAACACTCAATTCCCTTTAACTATACTCCTCTCAACAACAGTTATGCAACGCGTCAGATCCCTATGTCTAAGGATTACACGCCTAGCTACACTGAGGCTGAGATGAACCAGGAAGTTCCAATTCTCGAAAAGATTTACAAAGACAACAACACGTTTTATGAGAAATAGATTGCCAAACTTGAGGAGGAACTCGAGGATGAGAGGCGCATGAGCCTTAGGGAGAAGGACTTGTTCTTGAGTAAAATCAATGAACTTGAAACTACCCTCAAATCCAAGAGTCTACCAATAGAGAAACAATCCACAAGTGGAACTTGTGATAACTCACGTCATCAGCACCATCCATTGAATGTTGATGCACCAAATTTTAGACCTTCAAATACCTATACTCAAAACTCTCAATCAATAGTACTAAGGTCTCCAATCTGCACAACAATTTCATATATGGGTGACTTATCAACTATGGCACCAAGATCAACGGTACAAATCTCTGAGATTGTATCGAATGATTGTTCCAACATGGCTGGTGAGGGTGGTAGATCAAATGGTACTTCTAAACCTGGAACGTGTACTCCTGTCAAACCCACTCGGGAAGACAAAGGGAAGGATCTGATAGTCACCCCTGAGTCTGAAGTTGCGAGTACATCTCGTCCTAATGTGACTGCTCCTAAGAAACGTCGACGCTCTCGTAAAAACAAGAAGTCGTCTAAACCTAAGGAACAGTGACACAACTTCCACCCAAGAAACAAATCTTCAAATCATCACCCTCATGCTAATCATACTTCTTCAAATGAGACAAATCAAAATGTGAGACAGGGTAGGCACAACTCAAAGGAGAATGGAGCTAAAAAGGGCAGTCATCCAAAGTCACATGCACATAAGCCCAGATTTGTGAATAACAGATTTTCCAACGATAAATTTCATAGAGCTCATAGTCATGTACCTCATACTCTTTTTAACTTTCATGACTGTGAACATGTTGCTTATGGATATCGGAGTGATTTTCGGTGTCGAAATTGTTTTCATTTTGGCTTTTGTGCAAATGCCTTTGTAAATGATCCTTATGCTCCTAACTATTATGGATTCTACAATCATGCTTATCATCATCATACTCATTATGCTAAGAAGCATAACTCCAAGCCCAAGAAAAGTACTCCTAAAAGGAGCAAAGAGGAACCCAAACCTGCCAGTACTAATCCGAAAGGACCCAATCCCAAATGGGTACCTAAAAATGTTTGCACTTGATTTTGCAGGCCGGTCATGTGTGGTTCATGGATTCAGGGTGTTCCAAGCACATGACCGGAAAGAAAGAACTTCTCACTTACTTCAATGACAAAATTTTGTCGGAACGTTCTTGTATATCTTATTCCATTTGTTTTACTAACTTTTTTGTGGAATCATGAGTCAAGGGGGAACAGGTAAGTATTTTATTCCCTACATGCATGTGCATTTGTTCTTATGTCGGTGTTACTAACCATTTGGTATGAGTGTGCATCTGTCAAGGGGGAACGTTCCCTAGGTATGCATGTTCCAAGGGGGAACGTTTTCTGCCTCCACATGTTCCGAGGGGGAACAGGGCGATTGATAACACCAAAATTATACATGTTTTGGTTGAACATAATTGTATGACTTTACCCCATTTCTCACCATTTCTGATCATTTCATGCACTAAATGAGCTTATTATTGTTTATGAAGGACTTGGAGGCCGTGGAACGGAAAAGTACGAAAAAAGGCGAGAAAACGTGAAAAATGCACAAAGTCAACACAGGAGGCACTTGGCGTTCGCGAGATTCCCAATCTAGCGCCGCCAGATTCGACTGAATTGAAGACCAGGGTTGACCTAAGTGTCTGGCGTCGCCAAACCAGCAGTCTGGCGATCGCCAGATGGCTCCTGGACGTTTTCTTTTAAATACCAGCCTCCTCCTTCAGTTCAGAATACACGTTTTGCATAATTCTTTGGTACGGGATACGAGGAGGAACGAGAGTTAGAGTACGAAAGGTGCCGATACGCTGCGGGAATCGATCTTCGATCATCCGTCGTTGTACTGTCGGTATCATGTCGATGTCTATTTTTGTTTTCGTTTTCGTTATGATTAGTGAGTAGTTTTTAGTAGTAGTGCTTGTCATGGTCGATGAACCTTTTTGGATGATACTTTTATGATTAATGTTTATTGGTTTGCTTTGATTAATTGAATGTTTGTTATGGTTCTCTTCTGATTGATAGTGTTTTGGCAATTTGAATTCATTTGGTTGGGTGTATTTGTGGACCAAAGCAGATAGACTCCGAAAGGATAATCAACCTACCTTAGCCTGACCTTGGACCAAGAGGTTGTGTTAAGAGGTTACTTGGACCAAGAGTGACCAGATAGTAGAAGAGCCATTGCAATATTAATTAGGACTGGTATACCGATTCTAGATTGTGGACCAAACGATTTAGGATTGGGATTAGGAGGATCGTGTCCTAGTTTTTGACCATAATCTTGCATGTTAGGGTGTCCCAGACTTAAATTCCTACAATAGTCAAAACAACCAAACCTTTGACCTATTCATATCATCCATTTTGGGGATTCACTTTACCATGATAAGTACTCCTGTTTTTCCTTAATATAATCTTAAATCAGTCTTTTAATTGTTTTCTTAGTTTTTACTTAGTTAATTGTCTTTTTAGTATTCAAAACCTTTTTCAATAAAAAACCCCCCCTTTAGGTTAATTAAACCGATTTGGACTTTAGTCTACGATAACTTGACCGTTCCCAGTGGTAGATACGATACCTGGACTTTCCTACACTATATTACTCACGATCAGGTACGCTTGCCTGTATATGTGGTAAGACAGTGGCTAGGCATTAGAGGTTAAAACTTGTTACGCTTTTTATATATGTTAATTACCGCATCAGCGATCATTGTCTGCCTTTGCATGGTCATAGGGGAATGCTGCTAGGTATGACACCCGATACTTAGTCTCACGGTAAGTGTTCCAGACCTCCGGCCTTTGCCTGTCCAGACCTCTGGCCTTTGGCCTTCAGGTAAGCACCCCAGGTAAGCTTTATACTCCTTATATATATACTAGTATTTTTATTTTGTTTTGTTTTGATTTAAAAAAAATTAAAAAAAAATTGATGGTGAATGAATTCCTTTTAAATAAATAAATAAAATGATTTCTTTTGTCTTTTCCTTTTCTTCATTAATTTTTGTGTTTGTGTTTTATGTGTGTGTTCATCTTCTCTGTCCTTGAAGTCTTGATCTTTTCTCCAACCATGACATGACCGGAGAAAACTCCGGCGACCGGACCGGATGTTTTTCCGGCAACCGGATCTCGCCGAAACCGGACCTCGCCGGAACCGGACCGGAGAAAGTCGCCGGAACCGGATCTTTCAATGTGTCCCACCAAAGTTCTCATAGAAAACAAAACTAATCATCCCGGACCGGATGTTTTTCCGGCGACCGGACCTCGCTGGAACCGGACCGGAGACCTCGCCAGAACCGGATGTCACCGGGACCGGACCAGAGCTCAAACCGCAATCAAACCGAAGATTTTTTCTTGACCGGACCGGACGTAGCCGGAACCGGACGTCGCCGGAACCGGATGTTTTTCCGGCGACCGAATCTCCTTCCTTGTGAAACATCCTTGTGAACGGTTCTGAAAAAAAAAACACTCGACCGGACCGAAAACGTGGTGTGTGTCAACCGGAGATGTGTTTTCTCCTCTTCGTTTTGTTTGTTTGGCTATGTGTGCAGTGTTTTTTTTTCCCGAACCGGACGGTGGCCGGAGACCGGACCGAACGTGGCCGGAGTTTCTCTCGTTCGTCCCTTTCATCTCTTTCGTCGATCGGCCGAACCTCTCTTGACCGGAGTTGTGTGTAGACCGAACCAACCTTGACCGGAACCAAAGGCTTTAAACCGGAGATCGTGTGTGTGACCGGAAACCGTCCTGAAGTTCTCTACTCTTCTTTCGTTTTTTTTTTGTGTGGTGTTCATTTGTGTATCAGATCTGAAATTAAATCAAAAGGAGAAAGAAAAACGCATTTTTTTTACAGCTGCAACACGTTTTCTCACGTCTGCACCTCGAGAAGCTCGTTTCCTCGGTCCCCACGCATCGCACGCGCTCCCACGCGCATTTCCACGCGCCGCACACGCCCTGACGCGCTGTCATGCTCATACACGCGCCGTTCCACGCGCTCCAGCTGTCACTTGCACGCGGTCAGCACTCGGTCAGAGGCGCTGACCGAGCTCTGACTGCCTCTGACCGCGTCTGACCCTCGCTGACCCGCCGTCTGACTCCTCCATCCAGCTCTGACCGAGCCATTCTCTTCTGACCGACGTTTTTTTTTTCCTTTTATTTTGGTTAAATAAGACTTTTTTAATTTTTTTTCTTCCTTCTTTTCTACACTTTTTTTAGGTTAATCTTTTATAATGAGTTTTTGTTTATTTTTTACTCTAGTATTTTTCTAGGTTTAATTTTTTTGTGTGATTTGGGTTAACCTGCTTACATGATTACTTGAGTATCTGTGTGTCTACATTGCTTAAATGTATACATGTTATGTTTACGTCTTTCCCCATACCATGATACAACCTCATTCAGAATAGCCTAAGTGTTCACCATCATGTCTCGGGTTGGTAAGATTGTTGATGGATTTTTGTTGCTCACAACTTGAGAAAAATTCACACTCAATGTGTTGTGTTATTCTTTACCAAATCTTTTGATTTAGTACACAATAACACATCTCAATGATGTGGCCCTATATCTCTTACTTATGCCTTTACCTCATTACTAACCTCTTATCTTTCAGGTACAATGGCGACCCGGATTTCCCAAATCATTTTGATGATGATCACACCACCGCCTCCTCCCAATCATAACCGGAGGACATAGCAAATTTAAAAAATTTATATATATATATATATTAAAAATATGGAAATTCAGTATTTGGGTTCAGAATAAGATTCAGAATGGTATCCAAGCCTTCCTTAATGGCATCCAGGCTCTGTCTGAAGGCATCCAACACCTTTCTTTGGCATCCAACACTTTTCATTGATACCAACACCTCTCATGGATACCAGCACTTTATATTCCATACCCCAAACTCCTTTTGCCTTACCCCAAACTCCTTATGGTAAACCCCAAAGATTCATGATATACCAATGGCAATGCCACCTGCATCACTTGATGTTGTCGATCATCATTCACCGATTGTGAGAGAATACTTAGGTTTATCACCTCTACCAGCATCTCCAGAGCCGGAGACTGGCACCCCGGAGGTATCCTCTAGGAGAGTGAGTGAGGGTATCAAGTGTGGTCATTCACCTGGGGGTGGTGACCAAGGGCTTGAGCATGAGGAGTCGGGGGATATGACGGGGGTAGATTAGGCGGTGATGATGATCGCTCCGGAGATAGTACCTCACATGCTTATGACAGTCACCAAAGCCCTTCACTTTTCTTTTTGGTGAGCTATAATTCTGATGACTCCGGTGATGACCACCCATCTACGGGTGAGGACGACATAAGGTTTGAGGGAGACCTAACAGTCGAAGAAAGTGAGCAGAGCGAGGGAAGTAAAAGAAATGATGAGTGTGAGATAGGACCAAAGGTTTTAACCGGTCCATCCTTCTCCATAGGTAGACGCTGGGCAGCCACATCTGCTACCCGTACACATGTGTTGAGTACGGGTATTGAAGAAGACACCTCCCACTCAGAGGTGCAATTGCACACCCCACATAACCACTCATCCATCTCTCAAAAGGTGGGCGTTTCATTCCACGGGGACAAGCACAACGGCTATCAAGCCCTCACTTGGAGGGTGATGATATTGAAACAGGAGGATCCTTGCCCCGTTCCCACACCTTCCTTCATGTGCACCAGAGTCTAGAGCCATATACACTCTTAGGTACACATACTGCTAGTCTATGTGACGCAGTCTCAGCTCCACACATCACGAGTCTATGTGACGTGATCGGAACCCCGAGAGTGGTGTCCACGATGGGCATTTCACGAGGACCGGAGGGAAGACCTACCACGGCTATCATCACGCCAACTGTGAAAGTAGGCCACACCGTTGATTCAGCGGTTGTGCAAACGGGTACTCTATGTGAGCCCGGTGTTACTTACCCGGCATTTGTTGTCAGGGAGATGATGGACAGCGCCCTAAAGGCAAAGGGAAGGTGACTGAGCCTGTACGAGATCCAACACCACCTCCCCGATCACCATCCCCACCTCCGAGATCCACCGCTCCCGTTTCCTCTTCTTATGGCATCCTTACTATCCAGGAGTGATCTTTCTGACCATGAGGTCAACCTTCTGGGATACTTGAAGCGGTTCTCTGATCCATCACTTCCCGCGAGCCGTCCCGAGCCGGCTACCTCCTCTTCTCAAGAGGTAGTCTTATCTATCCAGAGGCTCGAAGGGAAGCTTGATGCCCTGAAGACGGAGGAATTAGCTGAGATCAAGGGCTCCATTTCAGACATGCAGACTCAGATCCGAGCCCTTGAGACTTCTTGCCGTGCATCAAGCCGAGCCACCAAAGTGCAGACACGACGACCGAGATGACCCCGATCGCCGTGAGGGGGAAATCCATAAGAAGGCTCGACTTGGCTCTTCAGTTCTGACAGGCACATCTTCCGGCGCCGCTCCTTCCGATACTCATATGGGGACCGGTGCCGATGTATCTCAGTCTCAGCCTGGTCAAAACCCGACGACAGATTCAGCGGAGGGTCGAGAGATTGTTTTTTGTGTCAACCCAGAAATCTCTCACCTTGTCCGCGTCGCTTAAGATGATGTTCCTTCAGATGATTATGAGTCATGCATGGAGACCTACAGTTCTGACTGTCCTCTTCTGGTACCACATCAGTCGCCTCCACATCAGTCGCTTCCGGGTATTGAGATGTATAGTTCTGACTCTTCTTCACCTCCTATGTCTCCACATCATTCGCCTTCATATGATGCGCCTTCACCACGTCGGTCTCCTCTTCCTCTTACGCCGTCTCCTACATACAGAGGTCCTCAACTAAGGGTATTGCCTCACCCTCCATCTCCAGTTCAGGATGATTCACCTTCTCACACTCCCTCTCCACCAGTCAATGCTCCTCGTCGTGGTCCGAACAACCGTGTGACTCATGGACCTCAGCAACCGATTCATGGTCAATGGAGGAAGCCATTAGTATCACCTCCCAAAGTAACCTATCCCAAGGAGAAGGGTGCACTTTCAAATCGCAGAAAGTATGTGGAGCCGCTCAAATCAGTCAAGTGGGATAGAGAAAGAAGGCGTGGCAGTTATCTTGAGGATATTCATAGATCCATATTCACTGACAAGGTGGAGAACCTGCCTCTGGAGAAGTACTACGACATCACCAATCTGCCGCCTCAAAAGCAGACCAGTATCTCTATTGGATGGATACTCAAGCCAAACCCAAAGCAGATGTGTTCTTTTATGATAACCCGATCATTCGAATCAGTGAGGTTTCATCCGTATGCTTCTAGAGCTTATGGTTCTCAGTCTTTTCTGTCATCCGAAAGAGAAACGGGATTTCACATTCACCGAAGCTGATTTCGATAATGTGCATATTGATGACATAGACACATTATACACTGATTTGAAGACGCTTACCACCCGACCTCAAGAGACATTCAAGGGACTAGAAGCTGTTAAGCATTTTATCGAGAGGAACCAGAAGAACTCAGAGACTCATGACCTTCAGATCGGGTTAGAGAGTCATCAGAGCACGATCAACCTCTCTCCGCCAAACCAAGACCTCCCAAACATCGATCGCTATTCTCTTTACCAAGTCCTCGAGAAACCAACTCTTGGGGTAGTGTACCAGAACCAGAAGGAAGAGAAGAAGTTTATGCGATGCGATGAGGTTCACAAGTACAGTGACGGGACGCTCCACATCATCAACAAAGGGTTGGCTACCGAGAAGAAGAGGCTTGAGCTTGAGGTGTTGAAGACCAAGTACTGGATAAATCCCTCCATCCTGATAGACGAAGTTTTCCAGATCATCGAGCATCGTCTAGAACATCGCATCATTCTACGACGCTTTGAATCGTATTGTGGTCTTCGGAAGATAGAGGGACCAGTCAAAAGAGTTGAGGAGAGACCCCCACCACCACCATCACGAAGAAGAGACGGATCATCAAAGAACCCCAAAGAGACTGAATGATCGAAGAAGAAATCATCAAGTCATCAGAAGCGAAGAAATTGACACAAAGGGGGAAATTGTTAGAAATATTTGTTAGTTGTGTCAATTTTGTAATTTCCTAAACTTAGTTGTCATTTATGTAATTTGTAATTAAAGGCCCAATTGTTTAGGCCCATCTACTTTTCAAAAGCCTAGTCCATTACAGTTAGTATAAATAGTGGATGTAATCTTCATTTGTACTTTCTCTTCTCTCTTACACCTTATGAATGAAATCTATCTTGTACCTACCATTGCATCATGAAGATCTAAGTGTGATTGATTGATTGATTTGGCACCCACACTATATCATTAAGCTGCTACCAGATTGTCACTTTAATAGTTAACTGAATGAGATATGAGTTCCATTAAGCTCATTAAGCTACTAACCTACACACTCTAAATTACATTTCACAAAATGATACGTTCATAGATTTCCAACACAGTCATACGGGCACGCATCAAATCTTTCGTACAATATTAAAAATAGGTCAAATGCATCAAAATGCAACAAATCTTGGTTTTGTTTCTATTTATTAACGATTCTATTTATCAATCGATATAATAAAGTTATGAACAAAATATGTATTAAAATATGGATATGCATAACACAGTTCTCCTTAAATAAATTTATGAACTTATGGCTTTTATCAATTATCCCATGCAATTTTTTTTATGAAGTCAATTACAAGATTTTTGAAGTAGGTGGTTAGTTGGGTGTGTGTGAAATCTGCGGTTCAAAAAAAATAAAAATTAAGCCAATTACAAGATTCTTAAAATGTAGATTACATTTTATGTGTATATAGAACCGTGAATAAGTATACCTTCCAATCTAACGTTGTTATTGAAGAATTTTAGAAATAATAAAAAGAGACAACGTATGTGCAACTTAACATCTAAACAAATCATCAAATCATTAGTGGTAGCTAGTGGTCGGTAACATCCTTTGAAAGGACAATGGATGCCATCAACGTCTACCTATGTTCGATTCATGGGTTGAGCATGTGGCAATACCCTGACCATGGGTAGGCTTTCGGGTCGGTCCATGGTCGTCGAGGATTAGTCGGGTTTCCTTATGGATCCCGGATACCTCATCGAATTCGTGTCGGGACGTGTACGTGAGTTATTTCCCGTTCAAAAAAACACATCTAAACAAATCAATCACCTTACACCCTTTATATATCGGTTGAATGTGATAAATATTCATTTATATAACTTAAAATCATTTCCTTAAATTTGAAAGTGTGTCAACTTAAAATACTTTCTCTTGTTGAAAAACATAATTAAAAAATAATTACTTTAATTTTGTTGTACCGGTTAAATATTTAGAGAAATGTAGTGAAAAAACTGGAAATCTCCTCCGTTTTAGTTTAAATTCACAAAAATATCAAGGCGTGTTTAGATCAAAGTTTAAAGATTTTGCCCCTATTCTTTTTCAACTAGTAAAAGCCAAAACTTTTTCTTGGCCTAAAAGGCTTGAAAATCCTAAGTCTTCTACGAGTCTAGTACGGATTGACGTATGTCACAGGGTACATTCGTAATTAGAGGTGGCCATAAACCGAATTCGGTCCGGGTCGGGCAAATAAGTTACGTGCCGAAACAGTGTAGGTCATGAATCGGTTAAGGTGTAGCCGGTCACGGTAAAGAGGGTTCGGGTGGTTACCGGTTAGGTTTAAATTTATCCGGTTAAAGATAATTGGGGTTTACGGGCCTAGTCTAAAATCGATAAAGGGGTATTTGTTAAATCAAATTATTACAATGAAATTAATAAACATTTAAAAAAATAAACTTGGATCACTCAAATACACTTTAAAAAAAATGTTTTATTATATTTTCGGATTAATTACAAAAATTATAAAAAAATACATCAATTAAAGATTCGTATTCCCCTCATCCCATGGTATCAAATCTCATACACCACAAAATTAATTTAAAGTCTTTTTGAGGAGGTTTAAGAGGAAAAACAGTCATAAAACAACTTGAAACGACCAATTTTTTGAAAACAAATCGGATCCGGCCAGGTCAGGCCTTCCACTCCATCCTTAACCATAAATAGTCTTGGCCATATCGGTCAAGTTATATAATGATACTAAACTAAATTCGATACATTAAAAATCGTGTCAATAATTTATTACTAATTAATAATAAATCTTTTTAATTAAGACAGAAGTACTATATAAAGCATTTGAAATACTACAATCTTCATCTACAAACAATTTGAGAACCGAAGATGACTTTCACCAAAGTTGTTGCTTTTCTTCTTGTATTGATAATTGCTACCAACGGTAAATTATGTCTTCTTTTTTGAAAAAGTAACAAAATTTCTTACAGTTCATATTGGTACATTGCATATTTTTTCCCTGTATTATGAAATAATTCTCTAATCATAGCGATTGTAATTTGTTGTTTGCAGGAGTCCAGGGGCAAATTGGAACATTGGTGTGTAACAAGTGTTGTAAAGATATAAAAGATTGCGGTGCGGAATGTCAGAAAGTGCCAGGTTATAAAGGCCTACATACTTGCAGACCCGATGAGGCATGTAACGTACCACCCGCTGGACTATGTTGTTGTCTAACGTGAAACGATGTTATTTTCACGTTATAAGATGTCGCTTTTACTCGTATTATCTTTTGTTTCTTGAATAAAATGTAATAGAAATAAACAAACATCATTTTAGTGTTTCTTATTTTAATTTGAATGTTTCAGATAATTGAATTTTTTGAGTTTGGGAAAGATATGACATAATAGTACTTCAGAAAGACCTACTACAATCAATAGTAAGGGGGTCTTTGGTTGGTGGATTAACATGTCTTTATGAATTGGGAAAAAAATTTGTTTGGAACGGTATTTTCATAAATGAAACGAATGTGTTCTTAATTGGAATGGATAAGTTTCGAAAATAAAACTTGGCTTTCTGCTTAAAGCCCCCCGTATAAGCTTATTGAACAAGCTCTCTATATATTAAGCTGCTACCAAATTGTCACTTTAATAGTTGACTGAATGAGATATGAGTCCCATTAAGCTCATTAAGCTACTAACCTACACACTCTAAATTACATTTCACAAAATGACACGTTCATAGATTTCCAACACAGTCATACGGGCACGCATCAAATCCTTCGTACAATATTAAAAATAGGTCAAATGCATCAAAATGCAACAAATCTTGGTTTTGTTTCTATTTATTAACGATTCTATTTATCAATCGATATAATAAAGTTATGAACAAAATATGTATTAAAATATGGATATGCATAACACAGTTCTCCTTAAATAAATTTATGAACTTATGGCTTTTATCAATTATCCCATGCAATTTTTTTTATGAAGTCAATTACAAGATTTTTGAAGTAGGTGGTTAGTTGGGTGTGTGTGAAATCTGCAATTCAAAAAAAAAAAATTAAGCCAATTACAAGATTCTTAAGTGTAGATTACATTTTATGTGTATATAGAACCGTGAATAAGTATACCTTCCAATTTAACGTTGTTATTGAAGAATTTTAGAAATAATAAAAAGAGACAACGTATGTGCAACTTAACAACTAAACAAATCATCAAATCATTAGTGGTAGCTAGTGGTCGGTAACATCCTTTGAAAGGACAGTGGATGCCATCAACGTCTACCTGTGTTCGATTCATGGGTTGAGCATGTGGCAATACCCTGACCATGGGTAGGCTTTCGGGTCGGTCCATGGTCGTCGAGGATTAGTCGGGTTTCCTTATGGATCCCGGATACCTCATCGAATTCGTGTCGGGACGTGTACGTGAGTTATTTCCCGTTCAAAAAAACACATCTAAACAAATCAATCACCTTAACCCTTTATATATCGGTTGAATGTGATAAATATTCATTTATATAACTTAAAATCATTTCCTTAAATTTGAAAGTGTGTCAACTTAAAATACTTTCTCTTGTTGAAAAACATAATTAAAAAATAATTACTTTAATTTTGTTGTACCGGTTAAATATTTAGAGAAATGTAGTGAAAAAACTGGAAATCTCCTCCGTTTTAGTTTAAATTCACAAGATATCAAGGCGTGTTTAGATCAAAGTTTAAAGATTTTTCCCCTATTCTTTTTCAACTAGTAAAAGCCAAAACTTTTTCTTGGCCTAAAAGGCTTGAAAATCCTAAGTCTTCTACGAGTCTAGTACGGATTGACGTATGTCACAGGGTACATTCGTAATTAGAGGTGGCCATAAACCGAATTCGGTCCGGGTCGGGCAAATAAGTTACGGGCCGAAACAGTGTAGGTCATGAATCGGTTAAGGTGTAGCCGGTCACGGTAAAGAGGGTTCGGGTGGTTACCGGTTAGGTTTAAAATTATCCGGTTAAAGATAATTGGTTACGGGCCTAGTCTAAAATCGATAAAGGGGTATTTGTTAAATCAAATTATTACAATGAAATTAATAAACATTTAAAAAAATAAACTTGGATCACTCAAATACACTTTAAAAAAAAGTTCTATTATATTTTCGGATTAATTACAAAAATTATAAAAAAATACATCAATTAAAGATTCGTATTCCCCTCATCCCATGGTATCAAATCTCATACACCACAAAATTAATTTAAAGTCTTTTTAGGGGAGGTTTAAGAGGAAAAACAGTCATAAAACAACTTGAAACGACCAATTTTTTGAAAACAAATCGGATCCGGCCGGGTCAGGCCTTCCACTCCATCCTTAACCATAAATAGTCTTGGCCATATCGGTCAAGTTATATAATGATACTAAACTAAATTCGATACATTAAAAATCGTGTCAATAATTTATTACTAATTAATAATAAATCTTTTTAATTAAGACAGAAGTACTATATAAAGCATTTGAAATACTACAATCTTCATCTACAAACAATTTGAGAACCGAAGATGACTTTCACCAAAGTTGTTGCTTTTCTTCTTGTATTGATAATTGCTACCAACGGTAAATTATGTCTTCTTTTTTGAAAAAATAACAAAATTTCTTACAGTTCATATTGGTACATTGCATATTTTTCCCTTGTATTATGAAATAATTCTCTAATCATAGCGATTGTAATTTGTTGTTTGCAGGAGTCCAGGGGCAAATTGGAACATTGGTGTGTAACAAGTGTTGTAAAGATATAAAAGATTGCGGTGCGGAATGTCAGAAAGTGCCAGGTTATAAAGGCCTACATACTTGCAGACCCGATGAGGCATGTAACGTACCACCCGCTGGACTATGTTGTTGTCTAACGTGAAACGATGTTATTTTCACGTTATAAGATGTCGCTTTTACTCGTATTATCTTTTGTTTCTTGAATAAAATGTAATAGAAATAAACAAACATCATTTTAGTGTTTCTTATTTTAATTTGAATGTTTCAGATAATTGAATTTTTTGAGTTTGGGAAAGATATGACATAATAGTACTTCAGAAAGACCTACTACAATCAATAGTAAGGGGGTCTTTGGTTGGTGGATTAACATGTCTTTATGAATTGGGAAAAAAATTTGTTTGAAACGGTATTTTCATAAATGAAACGAATGTGTTCTTAATTGGAATGGATAAGTTTCGAAAATAAAACTTGGCTTTCTGCTTAAAGCCCCCGTATAAGCTTATTGAACAAAGCTCTCTATATCATTAAGCTGCTACCAAATTGTCACTTTAATAGTTGACTGAATGAGATATGAGTCCCATTAAGCTCATTAAGCTACTAACCTACACACTCTAAATTACATTTCACAAAATGACACGTTCATAGATTTCCAACACAGTCATACGGGCACGCATCAAATCTTTCGTACAATATTAAAAATAGGTCAAATGCATCAAAATGCAACAAATCTTGGTTTTGTTTCTATTTATTAACGATTCTATTTATCAATCGATATAATAAAGTTATGAACAAAATATGTATTAAAATATGGATATGCATAACACAGTTCTCCTTAAATAAATTTATGAACTTATGGCTTTTATCAATTATCCCATGCAATTTTTTTTGTGAAGTCAATTACAAGATTTTTGAAGTAGGTGGTTAGTTGGGTGTGTGTGAAATCTGCAGTTCAAAAAAATAAAAATTAAGCCAATTACAAGATTCTTAAGTGTAGATTACATTTTATGTGTATATAGAACCGTGAATAAGTATACCTTCCAATCTAACGTTGTTATTGAAGAATTTTAGAAATAATAAAAAGAGACAACGTATGTGCAACTTAACAACTAAACAAATCATCAAATCATTAGTGGTAGCTAGTGGTCGGTAACATCCTTTGAAAGGACAGTGGATGCCATCAACGTCTACCTGTGTTCGATTCATGGGTTGAGCATGTGGCAATACCCTGACCATGGGTAGGCTTTCGGGTCGGTCCATGGTCGTCGAGGATTAGTCGGGTTTTCTTATGGATCCCGGATACCTCATCGAATTCGTGTCGGGACGTGTACGTGAGTTATTTCCCGTTCAAAAAAACACATCTAAACAAATCAATCACCTTACACCCTTTATATATCGGTTGAATGTGATAAATATTCATTTATATAACTTAAAATCATTTCCTTAAATTTGAAAGTGTGTCAACTTAAAATACTTTCTCTTGTTGAAAAACATAATTAAAAAATAATTACTTTAATTTTGTTGTACCGGTTAAATATTTAGAGAAATGTAGTGAAAAAACTGGAAATCTCCTCCGTTTTAGTTTAAATTCACAAGATATCACGGCGTGTTTAGATCAAAGTTTAAAGATTTTGCCCCTATTCTTTTTCAACTAGTAAAAGCCAAAACTTTTTCTTGGCCTAAAAGGCTTGAAAATCCTAAGTCTTCTACGAGTCTAGTACGGATTGACGTATGTCACAGGGTACATTCGTAATTAGAGGTGGCCATAAACCGAATTCGGTCCGGGTCGGGCAAATAAGTTACGGGCCGAAACAGTGTAGGTCATGAATCGGTTAAGGTGTAGCCGGTCACGGTAAAGAGGGTTCGGGTGGTTACCGGTTAGGTTTAAAATTATCCGGTTAAAGATAATTGGTTACGGGCCTAGTCTAAAATCGATAAAGGGGTATTTGTTAAATCAAATTATTTCAATGAAATTAATAAACATTTAAAAAATAAACTTGGATCACTCAAGTACACTTTAAAAAAATGTTCTATTATATTTTCGGATTAATTACAAAAATTATAAAAAAAAATACATCAATTAAAGATTCGTATTCCCCTCATCCCATGGTATCAAATCTCATACACCACAAAATTAATTTAAAGTCTTTTTGGGGAGGTTTAAGAGGAAAAACAGTCATAAAACAACTTGAAACGACCAATTTTTTGAAAACAATCGGATCCGGCCGGGTCAGGCCTTCCACTCCATCCTTAACCATAAATAGTCTTGGCCATATCGGTCAAGTTATATAATGATACTAAACTAAATTCGATACATTAAAAATTGTGTCAATAATTTAATACTAATTAATAATAAATCTTTTTAATTAAGACAGAAGTACTATATAAAGCATTTGAAATAATACAATCTTCATCTACAAACAATTTGAGAACCGAAGATGACTTTCACCAAAGTTGTTGCTTTTCTTCTTGTATTGATAATTGCTACCAACGGTAAATTATGTCTTCTTTTTTGAAAAAATAACAAAATTTCTTACAGTTCATATTGGTACATTGCATATTTTTCCCCTGTATTATGAAATAATTCTCTAATCATAGCGATTGTAATTTGTTGTTTGCAGGAGTCCAGGGGCAAATTGGAACATTGGTGTGTAACAAGTGTTGTAAAGATATAAAAGATTGCGGTGCAGAATGTCAGAAAGTGCCAGGTTATAAAGGCCTACATACTTGCAGACCCGATGAGGCATGTAACGTACCACCCGCTGGACTATGTTGTTGTCTAACGTGAAACGATGTTATTTTCACGTTATAAGATGTCGCTTTTACTCGTATTATCTTTTGTTTCTTGAATAAAATGTAATAGAAATAAACAAACATCATTTTAGTGTTTCTTATTTTAATTTGAATGTTTCAGATAATTGAATTTTTTGAGTTTGGGAAAGATATGACATAATAGTACTTCAGAAAGACCTACTACAATCAATAGTAAGGGGGTCTTTGGTTGGTGGATTAACATGTCTTTATGAATTGGGAAAAAAATTTGTTTGGAACGGTATTTTCATAAATGAAACGAATGTGTTCTTAATTGGAATGGATAAGTTTCGAAAATAAAACTTGGCTTTCTGCTTAAAGCCCCCCGTATAAGCTTATTGAACAAGCTCTCTATATCATTAAGCTGCTACCAAATTGTCACTTTAATAGTTGACTGAATGAGATATGAGTCCCATTAAGCTCATTAAGCTACTAACCTACACACTCTAAATTACATTTCACAAAATGACACGTTCATAGATTTCCAACACAGTCATACGGGCACGCATCAAATCTTTCGTACAATATTAAAAATAGGTCAAATGCATCAAAATGCAACAAATCTTGGTTTTGTTTCTATTTATTAACGATTCTATTTATCAATCGATATAATAAAGTTATGAACAAAATATGTATTAAAATATGGATATGCATAACACAGTTCTCCTTAAATAAATTTATGAACTTATGGCTTTTATCAATTATCCCATGCAATTTTTTTTATGAAGTCAATTACAAGATTTTTGAAGTAGGTGGTTAGTTGGGTGTGTGTGAAATCTGCAGTTCAAAAAAAATAAAAATTAAGCCAATTACAAGATTCTTAAGTGTAGATTACATTTTATGTGTATATAGAACCGTGAATAAGTATACCTTCCAATCTAACGTTGTTATTGAAGAATTTTAGAAATAATAAAAAGAGACAACGTATGTGCAACTTAACAACGAAACAAATCATCAAATCATTAGTGGTAGCTAGTGGTCGGTAACATCCTTTGAAAGGACAGTGGATGCCATCAACGTCTACCTGTGTTCGATTCATGGGTTGAGCATGTGGCAATACCCTGACCATGGGTAGGCTTTCGGGTCGGTCCATGGTCGTCGAGGATTAGTCGGGTTTCCTTATGGATCCCGGATACCTCATCGAATTCGTGTCGGGACGTGTACGTGAGTTATTTCCCGTTCAAAAAAACACATCTAAACAAATCAATCACCTTACACCCTTTATATATCGGTTGAATGTGATAAATATTCATTTATATAACTTAAAATCATTTCCTTAAATTTGAAAGTGTGTCAACTTAAAATACTTTCTCTTGTTGAAAAACATAATTAAAAAATAATTACTTTAATTTTGTTGTACCGGTTAAATATTTAGAGAAATGTAGTGAAAAAACTGGAAATCTCCTCCGTTTTAGTTTAAATTCACAAGATATCAAGGCGTGTTTAGATCAAAGTTTAAAGATTTTGCCCCTATTCTTTTTCAACTAGTAAAAGCCAAAACTTTTTCTTGGCCTAAAAGGCTTGAAAATCCTAAGTCTTCTACGAGTCTAGTACGGATTGACGTATGTCACAGGGTACATTCGTAATTAGAGGTGGCCATAAACCGAATTCGGTCCGGGTCGGGAAATAAGTTACGGGCCGAAACAGTGTAGGTCATGAATCGGTTAAGGTGTAGCCGGTCACGGTAAAGAAGGTTCGGGTGGTTACCGGTTAGGTTTAAAATTATCCGGTTAAAGATAATTGGTTACGGGCCTAGTCTAAAATCGATAAAGGGGTATTTGTTAAATCAAATTATTACAATGAAATTACTAAAATTTAAAAAATAAACTTGGATCACTCAAATACACTTTAAAAAAATGTTTTATTATATTTTCGGATTAATTACAAAAATTATAAAAAAAATACATCAATTAAAGATTCGTATTCCCCTCATCCCATGGTATCAAATCTCATACACCACAAAATTAATTTAAAGTCTTTTTGGGGAGGTTTAAGAGGAAAAACAGTCATAAAACAACTTGAAACGACCAATTTTTTGAAAACAAATCGGATCCGGCCGGGTCAGGCCTTCCACTCCATCCTTAACCATAAATAGTCTTGGCCATATCGGTCAAGTTATATAATGATACTAAACTAAATTCGATACATTAAAAATCGTGTCAATAATTTATTACTAATTAATAATAAATCTTTTTAATTAAGACAGAAGTACTATATAAAGCATTTGAAATACTACAATCTTCATCTACAAACAATTTGAGAACCGAAGATGACTTTCACCAAAGTTGTTGCTTTTCTTCTTGTATTGATAATTGCTACCAACGGTAAATTATGTCTTCTTTTTTGAAAAAATAACAAAATTTCTTACAGTTCATATTGGTACATTGCATATTTTTCCCTGTATTATGAAATAATTCTCTAATCATAGCGATTGTAATTTGTTGTTTGCAGGAGTCCAGGGGCAAATTGGAACATTGGTGTGTAACAAGTGTTGTAAAGATATAAAAGATTGCGGTGCGGAATGTCAGAAAGTGCCAGGTTATAAAGGCCTACATACTTGCAGACCCGATGAGGCATGTAACGTACCACCCGCTGGACTATGTTGTTGTCTAACGTGAAACGATGTTATTTTCACGTTATAAGATGTCGCTTTTACTCGTATTATCTTTTGTTTCTTGAATAAAATGTAATAGAAATAAACAAACATCATTTTAGTGTTTCTTATTTTAATTTGAATGTTTCAGATAATTGAATTTTTTGAGTTTGGGAAAGATATGACATAATAGTACTTCAGAAAGACCTACTACAATCAATAGTAAGGGGGTCTTTGGTTGGTGGATTAACATGTCTTTATGAATTGGGAAAAAAATTTGTTTGGAACGGTATTTTCATAAATGAAACGAATGTGTTCTTAATTGGAATGGATAAGTTTCGAAAATAAAACTTGGCTTTCTGCTTAAAGCCCCCCGTATAAGCTTATTGAACAAGCTCTCTATGTCATTAAGCTGCTACCAAATTGTCACTTTAATAGTTGACTGAATGAGATATGAGTCCCATTAAGCTCATTAAGCTACTAACCTACACACTCTAAATTACATTTCACAAAATGACACGTTCATAGATTTCCAACACAGTCATACGGGCACGCATCAAATCTTTCGTACAATATTAAAAATAGGTCAAATGCATCAAAATGCAACAAATCTTGGTTTTGTTTCTATTTATTAACGATTCTATTTATCAATCGATATAATAAAGTTATGAACAAAATATGTATTAAAATATGGATATGCATAACACAGTTCTCCTTAAATAAATTTATGAACTTATGGCTTTTATCAATTATCCCATGCAATTTTTTTTATGAAGTCAATTACAAGATTTTTGAAGTAGGTGGTTAGTTGGGTGTGTGTGAAATCTGCAGTTCAAAAAAAAATAAAAATTAAGCCAATTACAAGATTTTTAAGTGTAGATTACATTTTATGTGTATATAGAACCGTGAATAAGTATACCTTCCAATCTAACGTTGTTATTGAAGAATTTTAGAAATAATAAAAAGAGACAACGTATGTGCAACTTAACATCTAAACAAATCATCAAATCATTAGTGGTAGCTAGTGGTCGGTAACATCCTTTGAAAGGACAGTGGATGCCATCAACGTCTACCTGTGTTGATTCATGGGTTGAGCATGTGGCAATACCCTGACCATGGGTAGGCTTTCGGGTCGGTCCATGGTCGTCGAGGATTAGTCGGGTTTCCTTATGAATCCCGGATACCTCATCGAATTCGTGTCGGGACGTGTACGTGAGTTATTTCCCGTTCAAAAAAACACATCTAAACAAATCAATCACCTTACACCCTTTATATATCGGTTGAATGTGATAAATATTCATTTATATAATCCTATTTTATTAATTGATGAATGTATTAATCAATATGTAATACTTAAACCACTTGAAATTACTTCACATAATTGACAATGTTTATATCTAACTTCAAATTATTTTCCTCATAAATATAGTCAAAATAAAAATAGTTATAAATCAAATTTAAATTTCCATTCATTATAACATTTATATCAATGATAAAAATTTAATAATTAATAAATTTTAAATTTTAACATTCTTTATAATTTTAAAGTTTAAATTTAATATTATAAAAATTTTAAACCAATTACAAATTATTAAAAAGTTTCAAGTTATTGTTTTTGATAAGTCATTATATTGTAAAATTTCAAATAAAAATTTAAGTGTAATGAAATCTAGTAAAATAAAAGTATAAGTAATTACAAATATTTGAGTGTGGTAACATTTGGAAATGAATAAAAAAGCAACTCAACTTACAGTTTAGATTAATATTAATGTACGGTAAAGCAATAAAAAGTCAGATCTTGGTGAATTGTCATATTGAGAAGTGCAACATGCCATAGTACTTTTTGATCATAAATGCCAAAGATTATGCTTCCTTAATCACGGTAGCATATTATATTTTCTTAAATTATTTTTTCTTAAAATACTCACTAAATATGATTATTACAACCTTAAAAATTTTAATTTTGATGAAAATTAATTTAAAATGTCAAAAAAAAATAAAATTGTTAAATTAAATTTCAATTGTTAAAAATTAAAGTTTATTGAAATATTAATATAACCTTAAATTTTTTAAATAAAAATGAAAAACTAAACTCTACGTTTAAGTAACCAAGAATCAAGGGTTGTATGTAAAGTTTTAAATGGCCTTATTGGTTTTCAACTATAAAGATATTCTTAACTTGAAATAAGTTAATTGTGCGGATTAAGTATGTAAGGGTATGTATTAAAAGGATAGAGAAGTAAACAGAAATTAAATAGGGTCTGTAATAATTAGTATGGTCGATAGTTTAATAAATGTTTAAGTGAACGCATAGATAAAAGGGTTCGGGTGTTCAAAATAATAAAATACGTAATAAAAATTGTAACGGTATCTAAAATATAAAAATTGAAATAAATTTTTTAAAATGATTAAACATTAAAATAATGGTACAATAATTTAAAAACATAATTTTAAATACAAATCCAATAATTAAAAATTTTAAAAAAAAAAATTTTAAATATTAAAGTTTTAGTAAAATGAAAACTTAACGACAAAATTATAAAAAATATCGGTGTTTCGATTCAAACAAAAATTCTTCTATAAATTAATAAACCAATTTTTTTGAAAAAAATCGCCATTATGCTTCATAATATTTAACTATAGATAACCAATACATAAATTTAAATTAAATAAGTCATGAAATTAAAAGGTGAATAATTATAAGTAATAATTCGTGTTTAGTAATCAGTAAAGAAATCATTTTTGAAAATAATATCTAAAAACTGTGAACTAATTTTTAAAAAATTCAAATTACAAAAATTTTGCTTACTTTGTATGGAATCTGAAAATGATGTTAGTTTTGAAAAATGAAAAAATTTCATCTTGTCGTAATGCAATTTTTACGTAATAATATTACTAACTCATTCATGTATTTGTTTTTGGATACGGAAATTGAAATTTTGTTAAGAAGTTTTTAAATTAAAAAAACTTGATGAATGTATATAAAGGTTTTGTTAATTTCAAGAATTTCGAAAATTAAGTAGCACTCCCAAATATAGTGTATTAAAGGATGATGTTCACTTAAAGGCTATTTAACTTAAATGTTTATAAAAGAAAAAATTATTTTAAACAAATTATAATATTTTTTTTAATTAAATTTTCAATACAAAATCTTCATCTTGAAAATCTATAATAGCTTTATATGTCAATCAAATACAATTGTCACGTTAATATTAAATGATGAAATCAAATAATATTACACTAATACAAATTTTAATTAATTAAAAAAGTTATAATAATTGAATATAAAGGATATCAACTTTCTAAAATTAAATTAGTAAATTCAAATATAATCAACGATTTTTACTATTTATAATATTAAATGAATCATTAAAATTATTAAATTAAAAATAATAGATATGCACATATTTCTAAATTAAATTTAAACAATTCACATTAAATTTTCACATTTAAAATTTTATAATCATTAAATTTATAAAGGTTGTTGATTAGTGAAATTGATTGAAATATTAAAAAATTTACAAATTAAAATATTATTCATCAATGTTTTTATAAGAACTGTTGAGTTATCAATTTCAGTTTTTTAAGAGTTAGAAAATTAAAATAAGTGAATGGAGTGGAATTAGTTAAAAAATATAATATACGTAGAGATTAGGTCGATAACTTCTTTATAGTAATTGAAATAAACGTAAAACTTTTAATTAAAGTATAATTTGAAAACCAACAAGTAGGCTTTAAGGACGTTACAAACTGAATTCTAGTTTCGTTAGAAACTGGATGTATCATTGAAACTCTCTGGTTATTTTGTCCCGTAAAAAAACATAGAATCAAAGATTTTTACTGGCCGATAGTTGAATTTTAATGTTTAAGTTAATATTTCGGATAAATAAAACATTCTAAATTCAAGGTACAACTTAAATAATGCTGTGGGAAAAACATTATAAAAATGTAAAATAGTTAATTTAAGTACGGTAATTATAAAATTTAGTAAAAAATGTAATAACTCGTTTTGTTTAAACAAATATAAGAATGTTTAATAAATTTTAAAGTTCCCCTATTTTTTAAATAAAACAAAGCTTTTTTTGCCTAAAGTTAAAATTCCAATTCTTTACAGTCTAAAGATTTAACGTTTTCCCATAATTCCTAATATAAGCCAAAATTTGCCAATGCGTTGAAAATAAGTTTGAAAATAGGCATAAGTTAAGAGAAGCCGGTAATTAAGCGGGTGTAAACCGTTAGTAAAAATTGGATATATGGTTAGGTAAGTGTAAAATGATAAATGGGTTTTAACGTAAATTATAAATATTTATAATTAAAATAAATTGATTAACAAAATATTTTAAAAAATTTATAATTTAGAATTATTACAAAAATTAAAAAAATTAAAAATAAAATTAACTCAATCCCTTTAAAAATTTATTAATTTCATTAATTAATAAAATTTTGATATTGAAAAAATATAATATCTACAATAAATTTACAACATTAAATTAAATGGTTTTTGGGGGGTTTAAAAAATCAATAAAATAAATAACTTGAATATGCGTCAATTTTTTAAAAATCTAAGTGAAACGTACATTAACACCTAAAATTTTACAATTATCAAAGTTTTTATTAATAAGATTATCATTAAAATCGATGTACAAATTTATTACTAAAATTATAAAAATTTTTTTTAAATACAAAGTATATTTATCTTTATAACTAAATTCAACAAAAGTTATGAGACATTTTTAAAAAAATTTGTTATTCTTATTGTACTTATATTGCCCGAAATTATATTTTTCTAAAAAAAAAAATTGTTATTGTTATTGGAATGACATTTTTCATGTTAAGAAATTATGTAATCAAGCATTTAAAATTGTAAATGTTATAAGATCAGGGGCAAAATGAAATGCAGTTAAAAGGTTAAATAATAAAATGGAACAATGTAGAACACCCTGACTTACTTGGTCACTGAACAGTACTTACCTTCATGACATTTTTGTTAATTTTTTACTTATAAAATTATAGAATAAAAAATTTTTTATTTTATTAAAATTAAAAATAAATAATTATTTTTATTTTTGAAATTTAATTATAAATGAATTATTAATTGAAAATAGTAAGGGTTATGTATTGAAAAACCTTATAAAAAAGATTTGTTGGGGTTAATTTTATATGGAAAAAATTTGTTTGGAACGGTAATGTTCAAAATTAAACGAATTTGTTTAATTAGGAAGTATATTAAATAAACTCTATCTATCTTACAAACCCCCCGTAACTTATGAACAAGTCATATCCATTAACTCTAACAAATTGTCCTAATTATGATTAATAGACCCTTAACTTAACGTATAAGCGAACACATCAAATTTACATTTCAAAAAGTAACAGTCAATGAATTCAAACGTCTTCGGTACATTAAACTTCAATTACAAGTCAAATAATAGTTTTTAAATCTAAAATCAAAATTGTTACTAATTTACTAAAAATTTATAATATATATAAATTAATAACAAATTTTTTAAAATTGAATGTTAAAATTTCCTTAAATAATTAGAATTATGGTTTAATTCAGTTAAATATTTTAAAAGTCAATTAAAGATTTTAAGTAGTGAAATAAGTTTTGTGTAAATCCAGTCAAAAAATTAAATTAACAATTAATTTGAAAATTAATTTAATAAATAAATGAATTTTAAAAATAACATCCAATTAATTTATTGAGATTTAGAAAAATAAAAAGAACATGAGCCACGTACTGTAATTCATTAATGTGTGCAAACTGGTACGGACTTTGTAAGAAGTGGATATAGTCGTTCTTTGGATCCATGTATCGTCGGTTATCGGGATTACTATGGTAGATTCCCGAGTCAAAAAAGTCTACAGAATATCGGACTTTCCTTAATACAGAATTAAAAATTCTTTAGACTGAATATTATTAAAATTAAAAATCATCATTTATTAACAAATAATCAAAACTTAATATAGTTAATTATAATTTATTAAAATTATAAAATATTAAACTAAATTTGAATTGTCAATTTAAAATACTTTTGAAAAACTAATTAAATATAATTAATTTAAAATTTGCCTAAATTTTTAAGAATGTATAAAAAACTGTTTACCGTTTTAAGTTTAAATATCAAGATTCAAAGGGTCTAATAGAATTAAGATTTAGCCTCACTTTAATGTAAAGCCAAAATTTATGGCCAGGTGCAAATGTACGGCACATGATTAGCGAATAGTATAGCGGAAGTAAATTAGGTGCTAAACCGATTGGGTTTGAAATGAAGTTAAAGTATCGGTTAAGGTTAGTATAACGTAAAGGTGTACAGTTAAACATGGTAAAGAAATTGTTAGTTATTTAAAATTATAACATATAAATAAAAAAATTGTTATTAAAAATCGATTAATTGATATTTTAAAAAATAAATTATTAAGAAAGTATTCCCATAAATAATTGATTCACCAAAAAAATTTTAAAATGTTTTTATTTTGGTTAATGAAAAAATAAAAAAACTTAAAACAATTTTTGAAAAAATCGTACCGGTTCAGCCTTCACCCCAATTAATAAATTTTGGCATTACAAGTTAATGTAAAACAATTAAAAAAATTTTTGAAACAAAGTTTCAGTAAATAATCTTTTAATTAAGACTGAATATAAAAATTTGAATCCAATTTATAACATTGAACTAAATTTATACTTAAAGTTGTCTAATTTTATTATATTAATAAAATAATTAATTATCATTAATAAACATTTAAATCAAATTTTTATTCAATTTTTGGAATCGAAAATTTTACAAATATTGCTATTATCGTTTTTGTAATGCACACATTGAAAATTGTTTAATTTTAAAAAAAAAAATTGGAATTCATAGTCCATTAAGCTTACTTGCAACCTATGAAGAATTAATAACGTGAATTGTTGTTATACGTAATAAATGATTGGTGTTAAACTTTAAAATTATATTGTTTCGGAATAAAGAAAGTAGCAGTTAAAAAGCACATTTTGATTTTTAATTTGATTTACATCACTTGAATTTTGTTGGGAAGAAGATATTATTCAAAAACCTACAAATCATGTTAGGGGGTTTTGGGGTATTAAATTCTTTATATTGGAAAAAAATTTTTGAAATAACAAATATTTTAATGTGTTTATTAATTGAATGTTTAGAAATTAATTTTTGTTGAAAGATAAATAAATTATTCTTAAGACTAAACAAATGTACTTTTTAGTGGTATTAATCATTTATAATTGAAAAAAATTATTGAAGATTTCAAAAAAAACGTTTTTATCAAATTAAAAATAATTGTTTTCTATTAAAACGTAAAGCTTATTGAACAATCTCTTATTTATAAGTCTACAATTCATTTAATAGTTATGATAATTGATTCCATAATATTAATACTAACCAATTAAATTAATTTACAAAATCTCATTAATATCCAATCATGGACATAATTTTGTAATTTAGATAGGTCAAATGCATAAAATGCATCAAATGTAATTACATTTAATTCAAGATCATTTATGAATAATAATAAGTATAAAAATGTTTAAAATTGGAATATAAAAGTTAAAATTTGAAATTATGCTATCAATTATCCATAAATTTTTAGAATATTAATAGATTTTTGAATGTTTATGTGTTTGAAATTAGTTAAAAACTAAATTAAGCATTTCAGATTCTTATTAGATTATTTTTTTTATGAACCGTGATAATATACTTCATTAACGTTTTCTTAAAATTTTTAAAAAATAAACAATTTATTAATCTAAATATAAATCATTATGTGCAATTCGTAACATTTTGAAATGGATCTATAACTTACTTGTTGAACATGGTTGACAATTGGATACCGACAAATGGTAGGTTTGTGTCATGGCTCAGATTAGTCGGTTCTTATGTCGATAACAATCTCGATTACTGATTATTCTTAAAAAAATTAAAAAATATACTTACTTATAATGTGAAGAAAATATATTTTTAATTAAAATTCTTAAATGAATTGAACTAAAATATCTTTAAAAAATAAAAAAATAATTACTTTAATTTTTTGACGTTATTTGAATAGTAAAATGAATTCTTTTTATTTAAATCAAAATATCAGGCTTAGTAAATTAATTTTCCTATTCTTTTACTATAAAGCAACTTTCTTGAAGGCTTAAAATAGTCTCTCGGCATAATGCGATACAGGGTAATGAATGAGGTCATAACCGAATTCGTCCGGTGGGTGATATACCCGAAACAGTAGGTAGAATCGTAAGTAGGTATGTAAAGTTGGGGTTACTAGTTTAAAATATCTGTAAAAAATGTACGCTAGTTAAATAAGGTATTTTAAATAAATATTACATGAATTAAACTTAAAAAATAATTGCTCAATAACTTAAAAAAATTATTAATTTTGGATTAATTAAAAAATTATAAAAAAAAACATCAATTAAAGATCGTATCCTCTTCCCTATCAAACTTACCAAAATATTTAAAGTTTTTGGAGTTTAAAAAATCATAAAACAATTGAAAGATCAATTTAAAACATAA
Organism: Centaurea solstitialis; assembly: GCA_030169165.1. Taxonomy (NCBI): domain Eukaryota; kingdom Viridiplantae; phylum Streptophyta; class Magnoliopsida; order Asterales; family Asteraceae; genus Centaurea; species Centaurea solstitialis. The sequence continues at coordinate 24,355,397 of CM058043.1, read as the reverse complement.
TCGACGGTCAGCTTCATCACTACCATAATTCTTGAACGAAGTTATAAAGATACTTATTCGTAATTAATATCGTAATATTTATTAAATAAAAATTTTTAATTAAGACAATATTAAGCATTTGAAATATAATTCTCAAACATTTAACGTATGATTTCACAAAGTTGCTTGTTAATTGTAAGTAAATGTCTTGAAAAACAATTTAAGTCAATTGACATGATATCCGATGAATATTTCTAACTACATGTTTTTGTTTAGAGTCCACGAAATTACTTGTTTAAAATTTGTAAAGATAAAAATCGTGATTGAAGTCAGTATAAAGCTATGAAATAGCATAATAACCGGACTATTTCATAAGTTATTTCGTATAATTCTTTATGAATTTTTTGAATAATTAAAAAACTGGTTCTATTAATGAATTTAATTGATTTTTTAGTTGGAAAGATGAAAATACTTAAGCTACAATGTAGGTTTTGTGTGATTATCTTAGAGGAAAAAAATTGTTTGGAACGGTATTTTCATAAATGAAACGAATGTGTTCTTAATTGGAATGGATAAGTTTCGAAAATAAACTTGGCTTTCTGCTTAAAAGCCCCCGTATAAGCTTATTGAACAAGCTCTCTATATCATTAGCTGCTACCAAATTGTCACTTTAATAGTTGACTGAATGAGATATGAGTCCCATTAAGCTCATTAAGCTACTAACCTACACACCTAAATTACATTTCACAAAATGACACGTTCATAGATTTCCAACACAGTCATACGGGCACCATCAAATCTTTCGTACAATATTAAAATAGGTCAAATGCATCAAAATGCAACAAATCTTGGTTTGTTTCTATTTATAACGATTCTATTTATCAATCGATATAATAAAGTTATGAACAAAATATGTTTAAAATATGGATATGCATAACACAGTTCTCCTTAAATAAATTTATGAACTTTGCTTTTATCAATTATCCCATGCAATTTTTTTATGAAGTCATTACAAGATTTTTGAAGTAGGTGGTTAGTTGGGTGTGTGTGAAATTGCAGTTCAAAAAAAAATAAAAATTAAGCCAATTACAAGATTCTTAAGTGTAGATTACATTTTATGTGTATATAGAACCGTGAATAAGTATACTTCCAATTAACGTTGTTATTGAAGAATTTAGAAATAATAAAAAGAGACAACGTATGTGCAACTTAACATCTAAACAAATCATCAAATCATTAGTGGTAGCTAGTGGTCGGTAACATCCTTTGAAAGGACAGTGGATGCCATCAACGTCTACCTGTGTTCGATTCATGGGTTGAGCATGTGGCAATACCCTGACCATGGGTAGGCTTTCGGGTCGGTCCATGGTCGTCGAGGATTAGTCGGGTTTCCTTATGGATCCCGGATACCTCATCGAATTCGTGTCGGGACGTGTACGTGAGTTATTTCCCGTTCAAAAAAACACATCTAAACAAATCAATCACCTTACACCCTTTATATATCGGTTGAATGTGATAAATATTCATTTATATAACTTAAAATCATTTCCTTAAATTTGAAAGTGTGTCAACTTAAAATACTTTCTCTTGTTGAAAAACATAATTAAAAAATAATTACTTTAATTTTGTTGTACCGGTTAAATATTTAGAGAAATGTAGTGAAAAAACTGGAAATCTCCTCCGTTTTAGTTTAAATTCACAAGATATCAAGGCGTGTTTAGATCAAAGTTTAAAGATTTTGCCCCTATTCTTTTTCAACTAGTAAAAGCCAAAACTTTTTCTTGGCCTAAAAGGCTTGAAAATCCTAAGTCTTCTACGAGTCTAGTACGGATTGACGTATGTCACAGGGTACATTCGTAATTAGAGGTGGCCATAAACCGAATTCGGTCCGGGTCGGGCAAATAAGTTACGGGCCGAAACAGTGTAGGTCATGAATCGGTTAAGGTGTAGCCGGTCACGGTAAAGAGGGTTCGGGTGGTTACCGGTTAGGTTTAAAATTATCCGGTTAAAGATAATTGGTTACGGGCCTAGTCTAAAATCGATAAAGGGGTATTTGTTAAATCAAATTATTACAATGAAATTACTAAACATTTAAAAAATAAACTTGGATCACTCAAATACACTTTAAAAAAATGTTTATTATATTTTCGGATTAATTACAAAAATTATAAAAAAAATACATCAATTAAAGATTCGTATTCCCCTCATCCCATGGTATCAAATCTCATACACCACAAAATTAATTTAAAGTCTTTTTGGGGAGGTTTAAGAGGAAAAACAGTCATAAAACAACTTGAAACGACCAATTTTTGAAAACAAATCGGATCCGGCCGGGTCAGGCCTTCCACTCCATCCTTAACCATAAATAGTCTTGGCCATATCGGTCAAGTTATATAATGATACTAAACTAAATTCGATACATTAAAAATCGTGTCAATAATTTATTACTAATTAATAATAAATCTTTTTAATTAAGACAGAAGTACTATATAAAGCATTTGAAATACTACAATCTTCATCTACAAACAATTTGAGAACCGAAGATGACTTTCACCAAAGTTGTTGCTTTTCTTCTTGTATTGATAATTGCTACCAACGGTAAATTATGTCTTCTTTTTTGAAAAAATAACAAAATTTCTTACAGTTCATATTGGTACATTGCATATTTTTTCCCTGTATTATGAAATAATTCTCTAATCATAGCGATTGTAATTTGTTGTTTGCAGGAGTCCAGGGGCAAATTGGAACATTGGTGTGTAACAAGTGTTGTAAAGATATAAAAGATTGCGGTGCGGAATGTCAGAAAGTGCCAGGTTATAAAGGCCTACATACTTGCAGACCCGATGAGGCATGTAACGTACCACCCGCTGGACTATGTTGTTGTCTAACGTGAAACGATGTTATTTTCACGTTATAAGATGTCGCTTTTACTCGTATTATCTTTTGTTTCTTGAATAAAATGTAATAGAAATAAACAAACATCATTTTAGTGTTTCTTATTTTAATTTGAATGTTTCAGATAATTGAATTTTTTGAGTTTGGGAAAGATATGACATAATAGTACTTCAGAAAGACCTACTACAATCAATAGTAAGGGGGTCTTTGGTTGGTGGATTAACATGTCTTTATGAATTGGGAAAAAAATTTGTTTGGAACGGTATTTTCATAAATGAAACGAATGTGTTCTTAATTGGAATGGATAAGTTTCGAAAATAAAACTTGGCTTTCTGCTTAAAGCCCCCCGTATAAGCTTATTGAACAAGCTCTCTATATCATTAAGCTGCTACCAAATTGTCACTTTAATAGTTGACTGAATGAGATATGAGTCCCATTAAGCTCATTAAGCTACTAACCTACACACTCTAAATTACATTTCACAAAATGACACGTTCATAGATTTCCAACACAGTCATACGGGCACGCATCAAATCTTTCGTACAATATTAAAAATAGGTCAAATGCATCAAAATGCAACAAATCTTGGTTTTGTTTCTATTTATTAACGATTCTATTTATCAATCGATATAATAAAGTTATGAACAAAATATGTATTAAAATATGGATATGCATAACACAGTTCTCCTTAAATAAATTTATGAACTTATGGCTTTTATCAATTATCCCATGCAATTTTTTTTATGAAGTCAATTACAAGATTTTTGAAGTAGGTGGTTAGTTGGGTGTGTGTGAAATCTGCAGTTCAAAAAAAATAAAATTAAGCCAATTACAAGATTCTTAAGTGTAGATTACATTTTATGTGTATATAGAACCGTGAATAAGTATACCTTCCAATCTAACGTTGTTATTGAAGAATTTTAGAAATAATAAAAAGAGACAACGTATGTGCAACTTAACATCTAAACAAATCATCAAATCATTAGTGGTAGCTAGTGGTCGGTAACATCCTTTGAAAGGACAGTGGATGCCATCAACGTCTACCTGTGTTCGATTCATGGGTTGAGCATGTGGCAATACCCTGACCATGGGTAGGCTTTCGGGTCGGTCCATGGTCGTCGAGGATTAGTCGGGTTTCCTTATGGATCCCGGATACCTCATCGAATTCGTGTCGGGACGTGTACGTGAGTTATTTCCCGTTCAAAAAAACACATCTAAACAAATCAATCACCTTACACCCTTTATATATCGGTTGAATGTGATAAATATTCATTTATATAACTTAAAATCATTTCCTTAAATTTGAAAGTGTGTCAACTTAAAATACTTTCTCTTGTTGAAAAACATAATTAAAAAATAATTACTTTAATTTTGTTGTACCGGTTAAATATTTAGAGAAATGTAGTGAAAAAACTGGAAATCTCCTCCGTTTTAGTTTAAATTCACAAGATATCAAGGCGTGTTTAGATCAAAGTTTAAAGATTTTGCCCCTATTCTTTTTCAACTAGTAAAAGCCAAAACTTTTTCTTGGCCTAAAAGGCTTGAAAATCCTAAGTCTTCTACGAGTCTAGTACGGATTGACGTATGTCACAGGGTACATTCGTAATTAGAGGTGGCCATAAACCGAATTCGGTCCGGGTCGGGAAATAAGTTACGGGCCGAAACAGTGTAGGTCATGAATCGGTTAAGGTGTAGCCGGTCACGGTAAAGAGGGTTCGGGTGGTTACCGGTTAGGTTTAAAATTATCCGGTTAAAGATAATTGGTTACGGGCCTAGTCTAAAATCGATAAAGGGGTATTTGTTAAATCAAATTATTACAATGAAATTACTAAACATTTAAAAAATAAACTTGGATCACTCAAATACACTTTAAAAAAATGTTTTATTATATTTTCGGATTAATTACAAAAATTATAAAAAAATACATCAATTAAAGATTCGTATTCCCCTCATCCCATGGTATCAAATCTCATACACCACAAAATTAATTTAAAGTCTTTTTGGGGAGGTTTAAGAGGAAAAACAGTCATAAAACAACTTGAAACGACCAATTTTTTGAAAACAAATCGGATCCGGCCGGGTCAGGCCTTCCACTCCATCCTTAACCATAAATAGTCTTGGCCATATCGGTCAAGTTATATAATGATACTAAACTAAATTCGATACATTAAAAATCGTGTCAATAATTTATTACTAATTAATAATAAATCTTTTTAATTAAGACAGAAGTACTATATAAAGCATTTGAAATACTACAATCTTCATCTACAAACAATTTGAGAACCGAAGATGACTTTCACCAAAGTTGTTGCTTTTCTTCTTGTATTGATAATTGCTACCAACGGTAAATTATGTCTTCTTTTTTGAAAAAATAACAAAATTTCTTACAGTTCATATTGGTACATTGCATATTTTTCCCTGTATTATGAAATAATTCTCTAATCATAGCGATTGTAATTTGTTGTTTGCAGGAGTCCAGGGGCAAATTGGAACATTGGTGTGTAACAAGTGTTGTAAAGATATAAAAGATTGCGGTGCGGAATGTCAGAAAGTGCCAGGTTATAAAGGCCTACATACTTGCAGACCCGATGAGGCATGTAACGTACCACCCGCTGGACTATGTTGTTGTCTAACGTGAAACGATGTTATTTTCACGTTATAAGATGTCGCTTTTACTCGTATTATCTTTTGTTTCTTGAATAAAATGTAATAGAAATAAACAAACATCATTTTAGTGTTTCTTATTTTAATTTGAATGTTTCAGATAATTGAATTTTTTGAGTTTGGGAAAGATATGACATAATAGTACTTCAGAAAGACCTACTACAATCAATAGTAAGGGGGTCTTTGGTTGGTGGATTAACATGTCTTTATGAATTGGGAAAAAAATTTGTTTGGAACGGTATTTTCATAAATGAAACGAATGTGTTCTTAATTGGAATGGATAAGTTTCGAAAATAAAACTTGGCTTTCTGCTTAAAGCCCCCCGTATAAGCTTATTGAACAAGCTCTCTATATCATTAAGCTGCTACCAAATTGTCACTTTAATAGTTGACTGAATGAGATATGAGTCCCATTAAGCTCATTAAGCTACTAACCTACACACTCTAAATTACATTTCACAAAATGACACGTTCATAGATTTCCAACACAGTCATACGGGCACGCATCAAATCTTTCGTACAATATTAAAAATAGGTCAAATGCATCAAAATGCAACAAATCTTGGTTTTGTTTCTATTTATTAACGATTCTATTTATCAATCGATATAATAAAGTTATGAACAAAATATGTATTAAAATATGGATATGCATAACACAGTTCTCCTTAAATAAATTTATGAACTTATGGCTTTTATCAATTATCCCATGCAATTTTTTTTATGAAGTCAATTACAAGATTTTTGAAGTAGGTGGTTAGTTGGGTGTGTGTGAAATCTGCAGTTCAAAAAAAATAAAAATTAAGCCAATTACAAGATTCTTAAGTGTAGATTACATTTTATGTGTATATAGAACCGTGAATAAGTATACCTTCCAATCTAACGTTGTTATTGAAGAATTTTAGAAATAATAAAAAGAGACAACGTATGTGCAACTTAACATCTAAACAAATCATCAAATCATTAGTGGTAGCTAGTGGTCGGTAACATCCTTTGAAAGGACAGTGGATGCCATCAACGTCTACCTGTGTTCGATTCATGGGTTGAGCATGTGGCAATACCCTGACCATGGGTAGGCTTTCGGGTCGGTCCATGGTCGTCGAGGATTAGTCGGGTTTCCTTATGGATCCCGGATACCTCATCGAATTCGTGTCGGGACGTGTACGTGAGTTATTTCCCGTTCAAAAAAACACATCTAAACAAATCAATCACCTTACACCCTTTATATATCGGTTGAATGTGATAAATATTCATTTATATAACTTAAAATCATTTCCTTAAATTTGAAAGTGTGTCAACTTAAAATACTTTCTCTTGTTGAAAAACATAATTAAAAAATAATTACTTTAATTTTGTTGTACCGGTTAAATATTTAGAGAAATGTAGTGAAAAAACTGGAAATCTCCTCCGTTTTAGTTTAAATTCACAAGATATCAAGGCGTGTTTAGATCAAAGTTTAAAGATTTTGCCCCTATTCTTTTTCAACTAGTAAAAGCCAAAACTTTTTCTTGGCCTAAAAGGCTTGAAAATCCTAAGTCTTCTACGAGTCTAGTACGGATTGACGTATGTCACAGGGTACATTCGTAATTAGAGGTGGCCATAAACCGAATTCGGTCCGGGTCGGGCAAATAAGTTACGGGCCGAAACAGTGTAGGTCATGAATCGGTTAAGGTGTAGCCGGTCACGGTAAAGAGGGTTCGGGTGGTTACCGGTTAGGTTTAAAATTATCCGGTTAAAGATAATTGGTTACGGGCCTAGTCTAAAATCGATAAAGGGGTATTTGTTAAATCAAATTATTACAATGAAATTACTAAACATTTAAAAAATAAACTTGGATCACTCAAATACACTTTAAAAAAATGTTTTATTATATTTTCGGATTAATTACAAAAATTTATAAAAAAAATACATCAATTAAAGATTCGTATTCCCCTCATCCCATGGTATCAAATCTCATACACCACAAAATTAATTTAAAGTCTTTTTGGGGAGGTTTAAGAGGAAAAACAGTCATAAAACAACTTGAAACGACCAATTTTTTGAAAACAAATCGGATCCGGCCGGGTCAGGCCTTCCACTCCATCCTTAACCATAAATAGTCTTGGCCATATCGGTCAAGTTATATAATGATACTAAACTAAATTCGATACATTAAAAATCGTGTCAATAATTTATTACTAATTAATAATAAATCTTTTTAATTAAGACAGAAGTACTATATAAAGCATTTGAAATACTACAATCTTCATCTACAAACAATTTGAGAACCGAAGATGACTTTCACCAAAGTTGTTGCTTTTCTTCTTGTATTGATAATTGCTACCAACGGTAAATTATGTCTTCTTTTTTGAAAAAATAACAAAATTTCTTACAGTTCATATTGGTACATTGCATATTTTTTCCCTGTATTATGAAATAATTCTCTAATCATAGCGATTGTAATTTGTTGTTTGCAGGAGTCCAGGGGCAAATTGGAACATTGGTGTGTAACAAGTGTTGTAAAGATATAAAAGATTGCGGTGCGGAATGTCAGAAAGTGCCAGGTTATAAAGGCCTACATACTTGCAGACCCGATGAGGCATGTAACGTACCACCCGCTGGACTATGTTGTTGTCTAACGTGAAACGATGTTATTTTCACGTTATAAGATGTCGCTTTTACTCGTATTATCTTTTGTTTCTTGAATAAAATGTAATAGAAATAAACAAACATCATTTTAGTGTTTCTTATTTTAATTTGAATGTTTCAGATAATTGAATTTTTTGAGTTTGGGAAAGATATGACATAATAGTACTTCAGAAAGACCTACTACAATCAATAGTAAGGGGGTCTTTGGTTGGTGGATTAACATGTCTTTATGAATTGGGAAAAAAATTTGTTTGGAACGGTATTTTCATAAATGAAACGAATGTGTTCTTAATTGGAATGGATAAGTTTCGAAAATAAAACTTGGCTTTCTGCTTAAAGCCCCCCGTATAAGCTTATTGAACAAGCTCTCTATATCATTAAGCTGCTACCAAATTGTCACTTTAATAGTTGACTGAATGAGATATGAGTCCCATTAAGCTCATTAAGCTACTAACCTACACACTCTAAATTACATTTCACAAAATGACACGTTCATAGATTTCCAACACAGTCATACGGGCACGCATCAAATCTTTCGTACAATATTAAAAATAGGTCAAATGCATCAAAATGCAACAAATCTTGGTTTTGTTTCTATTTATTAACGATTCTATTTATCAATCGATATAATAAAGTTATGAACAAAATATGTATTAAAATATGGATATGCATAACACAGTTCTCCTTAAATAAATTTATGAACTTATGGCTTTTATCAATTATCCCATGCAATTTTTTTTATGAAGTCAATTACAAGATTTTTGAAGTAGGTGGTTAGTTGGGTGTGTGTGAAATCTGCAGTTCAAAAAAAATAAAAATTAAGCCAATTACAAGATTCTTAAGTGTAGATTACATTTTATGTGTATATAGAACCGTGAATAAGTATACCTTCCAATCTAACGTTGTTATTGAAGAATTTTAGAAATAATAAAAAGAGACAACGTATGTGCAACTTAACATCTAAACAAATCATCAAATCATTAGTGGTAGCTAGTGGTCGGTAACATCCTTTGAAAGGACAGTGGATGCCATCAACGTCTACCTGTGTTCGATTCATGGGTTGAGCATGTGGCAATACCCTGACCATGGGTAGGCTTTCGGGTCGGTCCATGGTCGTCGAGGATTAGTCGGGTTTCCTTATGGATCCCGGATACCTCATCGAATTCGTGTCGGGACGTGTACGTGAGTTATTTCCCGTTCAAAAAAACACATCTAAACAAATCAATCACCTTACACCCTTTATATATCGGTTGAATGTGATAAATATTCATTTATATAACTTAAAATCATTTCCTTAAATTTGAAAGTGTGTCAACTTAAAATACTTTCTCTTGTTGAAAAACATAATTAAAAAATAATTACTTTAATTTTGTTGTACGGTTAAATATTTAGAGAAATGTAGTGAAAAAACTGGAAATCTCCTCCGTTTTAGTTTAAATTCACAAGATATCAAGGCGTGTTTAGATCAAAGTTTAAAGATTTTGCCCCTATTCTTTTTCAACTAGTAAAAGCCAAAACTTTTTCTTGGCCTAAAAGGCTTGAAAATCCTAAGTCTTCTACGAGTCTAGTACGGATTGACGTATGTCACAGGGTACATTCGTAATTAGAGGTGGCCATAAACCGAATTCGGTCCGGGTCGGGCAAATAAGTTACGGGCCGAAACAGTGTAGGTCATGAATCGGTTAAGGTGTAGCCGGTCACGGTAAAGAGGGTTCGGGTGGTTACCGGTTAGGTTTAAAATTATCCGGTTAAAGATAATTGGTTACGGGCCTAGTCTAAAATCGATAAAGGGGTATTTGTTAAATCAAATTATTACAATGAAATTACTAAACATTTAAAAAATAAACTTGGATCACTCAAATACACTTTAAAAAAATGTTTTATTATATTTTCGGATTAATTACAAAAATTATAAAAAAAATACATCAATTAAAGATTCGTATTCCCCTCATCCCATGGTATCAAATCTCATACACCACAAAATTAATTTAAAGTCTTTTTGGGGAGGTTTAAGAGGAAAAACAGTCATAAAACAACTTGAAACGACCAATTTTTTGAAAACAAATCGGATCCGGCCGGGTCAGGCCTTCCACTCCATCCTTAACCATAAATAGTCTTGGCCATATCGGTCAAGTTATATAATGATACTAAACTAAATTCGATACATTAAAAATCGTGTCAATAATTTATTACTAATTAATAATAAATCTTTTTAATTAAGACAGAAGTACTATATAAAGCATTTGAAATACTACAATCTTCATCTACAAACAATTTGAGAACCGAAGATGACTTTCACCAAAGTTGTTGCTTTTCTTCTTGTATTGATAATTGCTACCAACGGTAAATTATGTCTTCTTTTTTGAAAAAATAACAAAATTTCTTACAGTTCATATTGGTACATTGCATATTTTTTCCCTGTATTATGAAATAATTCTCTAATCATAGCGATTGTAATTTGTTGTTTGCAGGAGTCCAGGGCAAATTGGAACATTGGTGTGTAACAAGTGTTGTAAAGATATAAAAGATTGCGGTGCGGAATGTCAGAAAGTGCCAGGTTATAAAGGCCTACATACTTGCAGACCCGATGAGGCATGTAACGTACCACCCGCTGGACTATGTTGTTGTCTAACGTGAAACGATGTTATTTTCACGTTATAAGATGTCGCTTTTACTCGTATTATCTTTTGTTTCTTGAATAAAATGTAATAGAAATAAACAAACATCATTTTAGTGTTTCTTATTTTAATTTGAATGTTTCAGATAATTGAATTTTTTGAGTTTGGGAAAGATATGACATAATAGTACTTCAGAAAGACCTACTACAATCAATAGTAAGGGGGTCTTTGGTTGGTGGATTAACATGTCTTTATGAATTGGGAAAAAAATTTGTTTGGAACGGTATTTTCATAAATGAAACGAATGTGTTCTTAATTGGAATGGATAAGTTTCGAAAATAAAACTTGGCTTTCTGCTTAAAGCCCCCCGTATAAGCTTATTGAACAAGCTCTCTATTCATTAAGCTGCTACCAAATTGTCACTTTAATAGTTGACTGAATGAGATATGAGTCCCATTAAGCTCATTAAGCTACTAACCTACACACTCTAAATTACATTTCACAAAATGACACGTTCATAGATTTCCAACACAGTCATACGGGCACGCATCAAATCTTTCGTACAATATTAAAAATAGGTCAAATGCATCAAAATGCATCAAATCTTGGTTTTGTTTCTATTTATTAACGATTCTATTTATCAATCGATATAATAAAGTTATGAACAAAATATGTTTAAAATATGGATATGCATAACACAGTTCTCCTTAAATAAATTTATGAACTTATGGCTTTTATCAATTATCCCATGCAATTTTTTTTATGAAGTCAATTACAAGATTTTTGAAGTAGGTGGTTAGTTGGGTGTGTGTGAAATCTGCAGTTCAAAAAAAATAAAAATTAAGCCAATTACAAGATTCTTAAGTGTAGATTACATTTTATGTGTATATAGAACCGTGAATAAGTATACCTTCCAATTTAACGTTGTTATTGAAGAATTTTAGAAATAATAAAAAGAGACAACGTATGTGCAACTTAACATCTAAACAAATCATCAAATCATTAGTGGTAGCTAGTGGTCGGTAACATCCTTTGAAAGGACAGTGGATGCCATCAACGTCTACCTGTGTTCGATTCATGGGTTGAGCATGTGGCAATACCCTGACCATGGTAGGCTTTCGGGTCGGTCCATGGTCGTCGAGGATTAGTCGGGTTTCCTTATGGATCCCGGATACCTCATCGAATTCGTGTCGGGACGTGTACGTGAGTTATTTCCCGTTCAAAAAAACACATCTAAACAAATCAATCACCTTACACCCTTTATATATCGGTTGAATGTGATAAATATTCATTTATATAACTTAAAATCATTTCCTTAAATTTGAAAGTGTGTCAACTTAAAATACTTTCTCTTGTTGAAAAACATAATTAAAAAATAATTACTTTAATTTTGTTGTACCGGTTAAATATTTAGAGAAATGTAGTGAAAAAACTGGAAATCTCCTCCGTTTTAGTTTAAATTCACAAGATATCAAGGCGTGTTTAGATCAAAGTTTAAAGATTTTGCCCCTATTCTTTTTCAACTAGTAAAAGCCAAAACTTTTTCTTGGCCTAAAAGGCTTGAAAATCCTAAGTCTTCTACGAGTCTAGTACGGATTGACGTATGTCACAGGGTACATTCGTAATTAGAGGTGGCCATAAACCGAATTCGGTCCGGGTCGGGCAAATAAGTTACGGGCCGAAACAGTGTAGGTCATGAATCGGTTAAGGTGTAGCCGGTCACGGTAAAGAGGGTTCGGGTGGTTACCGGTTAGGTTTAAAATTATCCGGTTAAAGATAATTGGTTACGGGCCTAGTCTAAAATCGATAAAGGGGTATTTGTTAAATCAAATTATTACAATGAAATTACTAAACATTTAAAAAATAAACTTGGATCACTCAAATACACTTTAAAAAAATGTTTTATTATATTTTCGGATTAATTACAAAAATTATAAAAAAAATACATCAATTAAAGATTCGTATTCCCCTCATCCCATGGTATCAAATCTCATACACCACAAAATTAATTTAAAGTCTTTTTGGGGAGGTTTAAGAGGAAAAAACAGTCATAAAACAACTTGAAACGACCAATTTTTTGAAAACAAATCGGATCCGGCCGGGTCAGGCCTTCCACTCCATCCTTAACCATAAATAGTCTTGGCCATATCGGTCAAGTTATATAATGATACTAAACTAAATTCGATACATTAAAAATCGTGTCAATAATTTATTACTAATTAATAATAAATCTTTTAATTAAGACAGAAGTACTATATAAAGCATTTGAAATACTACAATCTTCATCTACAAACAATTTGAGAACCGAAGATGACTTTCACCAAAGTTGTTGCTTTTCTTCTTGTATTGATAATTGCTACCAACGGTAAATTATGTCTTCTTTTTTGAAAAAATAACAAAATTTCTTACAGTTCATATTGGTACATTGCATATTTTTCCCTGTATTATGAAATAATTCTCTAATCATAGCGATTGTAATTTGTTGTTTGCAGGAGTCCAGGGGCAAATTGGAACATTGGTGTGTAACAAGTGTTGTAAAGATATAAAAGATTGCGGTGCGGAATGTCAGAAAGTGCCAGGTTATAAAGGCCTACATACTTGCAGACCCGATGAGGCATGTAACGTACCACCCGCTGGACTATGTTGTTGTCTAACGTGAAACGATGTTATTTTCACGTTATAAGATGTCGCTTTTACTCGTATTATCTTTTGTTTCTTGAATAAAATGTAATAGAAATAAACAAACATCATTTTAGTGTTTCTTATTTTAATTTGAATGTTTCAGATAATTGAATTTTTTGAGTTTGGGAAAGATATGACATAATAGTACTTCAGAAAGACCTACTACAATCAATAGTAAGGGGGTCTTTGGTTGGTGGATTAACATGTCTTTATGAATTGGGAAAAAAATTTGTTTGGAACGGTATTTTCATAAATGAAACGAATGTGTTCTTAATTGGAATGGATAAGTTTCGAAAATAAAACTTGGCTTTCTGCTTAAAGCCCCCCGTATAAGCTTATTGAACAAGCTCTCTATATCATTAAGCTGCTACCAAATTGTCACTTTAATAGTTGACTGAATGAGATATGAGTCCCATTAAGCTCATTAAGCTACTAACCTACACACTCTAAATTACATTTCACAAAATGACACGTTCATAGATTTCCAACACAGTCATACGGGCACGCATCAAATCTTTCGTACAATATTAAAAATAGGTCAAATGCATCAAAATGCAACAAATCTTGGTTTTGTTTCTATTTATTAACGATTCTATTTATCAATCGATATAATAAAGTTATGAACAAAATATGTATTAAAATATGGATATGCATAACACAGTTCTCCTTAAATAAATTTATGAACTTATGGCTTTTATCAATTATCCCATGCAATTTTTTTTATGAAGTCAATTACAAGATTTTTGAAGTAGGTGGTTAGTTGGGTGTGTGTGAAATCTGCAGTTCAAAAAAAATAAAAATTAAGCCAATTACAAGATTCTTAAGTGTAGATTACATTTTATGTGTATATAGAACCGTGAATAAGTATACCTTCCAATTAACGTTGTTATTGAAGAATTTTAGAAATAATAAAAAGAGACAACGTATGTGCAACTTAACATCTAAACAAATCATCAAATCATTAGTGGTAGCTAGTGGTCGGTAACATCCTTTGAAAGGACAGTGGATGCCATCAACGTCTACCTGTGTTCGATTCATGGGTTGAGCATGTGGCAATACCCTGACCATGGGTAGGCTTTCGGGTCGGTCCATGGTCGTCGAGGATTAGTCGGGTTTCCTTATGGATCCCGGATACCTCATCGAATTCGTGTCGGGACGTGTACGTGAGTTATTTCCCGTTCAAAAAAACACATCTAAACAAATCAATCACCTTACACCCTTTATATATCGGTTGAATGTGATAAATATTCATTTATATAACTTAAAATCATTTCCTTAAATTTGAAAGTGTGTCAACTTAAAATACTTTCTCTTGTTGAAAAACATAATTAAAAAATAATTACTTTAATTTTGTTGTACCGGTTAAATATTTAGAGAAATGTAGTGAAAAAACTGGAAATCTCCTCCGTTTTAGTTTAAATTCACAAGATATCAAGGCGTGTTTAGATCAAAGTTTAAAGATTTTGCCCCTATTCTTTTTCAACTAGTAAAAGCCAAAACTTTTTCTTGGCCTAAAAGGCTTGAAAATCCTAAGTCTTCTACGAGTCTAGTACGGATTGACGTATGTCACAGGGTACATTCGTAATTAGAGGTGGCCATAAACCGAATTCGGTCCGGGTCGGGAAATAAGTTACGGGCCGAAACAGTGTAGGTCATGAATCGGTTAAGGTGTAGCCGGTCACGGTAAAGAGGGTTCGGGTGGTTACCGGTTAGGTTTAAAATTATCCGGTTAAAGATAATTGGTTACGGGCCTAGTCTAAAATCGATAAAGGGGTATTTGTTAAATCAAATTATTACAATGAAATTACTAAACATTTAAAAAATAAACTTGGATCACTCAAATACACTTTAAAAAAATGTTTTATTATATTTTCGGATTAATTACAAAAATTATAAAAAAAATACATCAATTAAAGATTCGTATTCCCCTCATCCCATGGTATCAAATCTCATACACCACAAAATTAATTTAAAGTCTTTTTGGGGAGGTTTAAGAGGAAAAACAGTCATAAAACAACTTGAAACGACCAATTTTTTGAAAACAAATCGGATCCGGCCGGGTCAGGCCTTCCACTCCATCCTTAACCATAAATAGTCTTGGCCATATCGGTCAAGTTATATAATGATACTAAACTAAATTCGATACATTAAAAATCGTGTCAATAATTTATTACTAATTAATAATAAATCTTTTTAATTAAGACAGAAGTACTATATAAAGCATTTGAAATACTACAATCTTCATCTACAAACAATTTGAGAACCGAAGATGACTTTCACCAAAGTTGTTGCTTTTCTTCTTGTATTGATAATTGCTACCAACGGTAAATTATGTCTTCTTTTTTGAAAAAATAACAAAATTTCTTACAGTTCATATTGGTACATTGCATATTTTTCCCCTGTATTATGAAATAATTCTCTAATCATAGCGATTGTAATTTGTTGTTTGCAGGAGTCCAGGGGCAAATTGGAACATTGGTGTGTAACAAGTGTTGTAAAGATATAAAAGATTGCGGTGCGGAATGTCAGAAAGTGCCAGGTTATAAAGGCCTACATACTTGCAGACCCGATGAGGCATGTAACGTACCACCCGCTGGACTATGTTGTTGTCTAACGTGAAACGATGTTATTTTCACGTTATAAGATGTCGCTTTTACTCGTATTATCTTTTGTTTCTTGAATAAAATGTAATAGAAATAAACAAACATCATTTTAGTGTTTCTTATTTTAATTTGAATGTTTCAGATAATTGAATTTTTTGAGTTTGGGAAAGATATGACATAATAGTACTTCAGAAAGACCTACTACAATCAATAGTAAGGGGGTCTTTGGTTGGTGGATTAACATGTCTTTATGAATTGGGAAAAAAATTTGTTTGGAACGGTATTTTCATAAATGAAACGAATGTGTTCTTAATTGGAATGGATAAGTTTCGAAAATAAAACTTGGCTTTCTGCTTAAAGCCCCCCGTATAAGCTTATTGAACAAGCTCTCTATATCATTAAGCTGCTACCAAATTGTCACTTTAATAGTTGACTGAATGAGATATGAGTCCCATTAAGCTCATTAAGCTACTAACCTACACACTCTAAATTACATTTCACAAAATGACACGTTCATAGATTTCCAACACAGTCATACGGGCACGCATCAAATCTTTCGTACAATATTAAAAATAGGTCAAATGCATCAAAATGCAACAAATCTTGGTTTTGTTTCTATTTATTAACGATTCTATTTATCAATCGATATAATAAAGTTATGAACAAAATATGTATTAAAATATGGATATGCATAACACAGTTCTCCTTAAATAAATTTATGAACTTATGGCTTTTATCAATTATCCCATGCAATTTTTTTTATGAAGTCAATTACAAGATTTTTGAAGTAGGTGGTTAGTTGGGTGTGTGTGAAATCTGCAGTTCAAAAAAAATAAAAATTAAGCCAATTACAAGATTCTTAAGTGTAGATTACATTTTATGTGTATATAGAACCGTGAATAAGTATACCTTCCAATCTAACGTTGTTATTGAAGAATTTTAGAAATAATAAAAAGAGACAACGTATGTGCAACTTAACATCTAAACAAATCATCAAATCATTAGTGGTAGCTAGTGGTCGGTAACATCCTTTGAAAGGACAGTGGATGCCATCAACGTCTACCTGTGTTCGATTCATGGGTTGAGCATGTGGCAATACCCTGACCATGGGTAGGCTTTCGGGTCGGTCCATGGTCGTCGAGGATTAGTCGGGTTTCCTTATGGATCCCGGATACCTCATCGAATTCGTGTCGGGACGTGTACGTGAGTTATTTCCCGTTCAAAAAAACACATCTAAACAAATCAATCACCTTACACCCTTTATATATCGGTTGAATGTGATAAATATTCATTTATATAACTTAAAATCATTTCCTTAAATTTGAAAGTGTGTCAACTTAAAATACTTTCTCTTGTTGAAAAACATAATTAAAAAATAATTACTTTAATTTTGTTGTACCGGTTAAATATTTAGAGAAATGTAGTGAAAAAACTGGAAATCTCCTCCGTTTTAGTTTAAATTCACAAGATATCAAGGCGTGTTTAGATCAAAGTTTAAAGATTTTGCCCCTATTCTTTTTCAACTAGTAAAAGCCAAAACTTTTTCTTGGCCTAAAAGGCTTGAAAATCCTAAGTCTTCTACGAGTCTAGTACGGATTGACGTATGTCACAGGGTACATTCGTAATTAGAGGTGGCCATAAACCGAATTCGGTCCGGGTCGGGAAATAAGTTACGGGCCGAAACAGTGTAGGTCATGAATCGGTTAAGGTGTAGCCGGTCACGGTAAAGAGGGTTCGGGTGGTTACCGGTTAGGTTTAAAATTATCCGGTTAAAGATAATTGGTTACGGGCCTAGTCTAAAATCGATAAAGGGGTATTTGTTAAATCAAATTATTACAATGAAATTACTAAACATTTAAAAAATAAACTTGGATCACTCAAATACACTTTAAAAAAATGTTTTATTATATTTTCGGATTAATTACAAAAATTATAAAAAAAATACATCAATTAAAGATTCGTATTCCCCTCATCCCATGGTATCAAATCTCATACACCACAAAATTAATTTAAAGTCTTTTTGGGGAGGTTTAAGAGGAAAAACAGTCATAAAACAACTTGAAACGACCAATTTTTTGAAAACAAATCGGATCCGGCCGGGTCAGGCCTTCCACTCCATCCTTAACCATAAATAGTCTTGGCCATATCGGTCAAGTTATATAATGATACTAAACTAAATTCGATACATTAAAAATCGTGTCAATAATTTATTACTAATTAATAATAAATCTTTTTAATTAAGACAGAAGTACTATATAAAGCATTTGAAATACTACAATCTTCATCTACAAACAATTTGAGAACCGAAGATGACTTTCACCAAAGTTGTTGCTTTTCTTCTTGTATTGATAATTGCTACCAACGGTAAATTATGTCTTCTTTTTTGAAAAAATAACAAAATTTCTTACAGTTCATATTGGTACATTGCATATTTTTTCCCTGTATTATGAAATAATTCTCTAATCATAGCGATTGTAATTTGTTGTTTGCAGGAGTCCACGGGCAAATTGGAACATTGGTGTGTAACAAGTGTTGTAAAGATATAAAAGATTGCGGTGCGGAATGTCAGAAAGTGCCAGGTTATAAAGGCCTACATACTTGCAGACCCGATGAGGCATGTAACGTACCACCCGCTGGACTATGTTGTTGTCTAACGTGAAACGATGTTATTTTCACGTTATAAGATGTCGCTTTTACTCGTATTATCTTTTGTTTCTTGAATAAAATGTAATAGAAATAAACAAACATCATTTTAGTGTTTCTTATTTTAATTTGAATGTTTCAGATAATTGAATTTTTTGAGTTTGGGAAAGATATGACATAATAGTACTTCAGAAAGACCTACTACAATCAATAGTAAGGGGGTCTTTGGTTGGTGGATTAACATGTCTTTATGAATTGGGAAAAAAATTTGTTTGGAACGGTATTTTCATAAATGAAACGAATGTGTTCTTAATTGGAATGGATAAGTTTCGAAAATAAAACTTGGCTTTCTGCTTAAAGCCCCCCGTATAAGCTTATTGAACAAGCTCTCTATATCATTAAGCTGCTACCAAATTGTCACTTTAATAGTTGACTGAATGAGATATGAGTCCCATTAAGCTCATTAAGCTACTAACCTACACACTCTAAATTACATTTCACAAAATGACACGTTCATAGATTTCCAACACAGTCATACGGGCACGCATCAAATCTTTCGTACAATATTAAAAATAGGTCAAATGCATCAAAATGCAACAAATCTTGGTTTTGTTTCTATTTATTAACGATTCTATTTATCAATCGATATAATAAAGTTATGAACAAAATATGTATTAAAATATGGATATGCATAACACAGTTCTCCTTAAATAAATTTATGAACTTATGGCTTTTATCAATTATCCCATGCAATTTTTTTTATGAAGTCAATTACAAGATTTTTGAAGTAGGTGGTTAGTTGGGTGTGTGTGAAATCTGCAGTTCAAAAAAAATAAAAATTAAGCCAATTACAAGATTCTTAAGTGTAGATTACATTTTATGTGTATATAGAACCGTGAATAAGTATACCTTCCAATTTAACGTTGTTATTGAAGAATTTTAGAAATAATAAAAAGAGACAACGTATGTGCAACTTAACATCTAAACAAATCATCAAATCATTAGTGGTAGCTAGTGGTCGGTAACATCCTTTGAAAGGACAGTGGATGCCATCAACGTCTACCTGTGTTCGATTCATGGGTTGAGCATGTGGCAATACCCTGACCATGGGTAGGCTTTCGGGTCGGTCCATGGTCGTCGAGGATTAGTCGGGTTTCCTTATGGATCCCGGATACCTCATCGAATTCGTGTCGGGACGTGTACGTGAGTTATTTCCCGTTCAAAAAAACACATCTAAACAAATCAATCACCTTACACCCTTTATATATCGGTTGAATGTGATAAATATTCATTTATATAACTTAAAATCATTTCCTTAAATTTGAAAGTGTGTCAACTTAAAATACTTTCTCTTGTTGAAAAACATAATTAAAAAATAATTACTTTAATTTTGTTGTACCGGTTAAATATTTAGAGAAATGTAGTGAAAAAACTGGAAATCTCCTCCGTTTTAGTTTAAATTCACAAGATATCAAGGCGTGTTTAGATCAAAGTTTAAAGATTTTGCCCCTATTCTTTTTCAACTAGTAAAAGCCAAAACTTTTTCTTGGCCTAAAAGGCTTGAAAATCCTAAGTCTTCTACGAGTCTAGTACGGATTGACGTATGTCACAGGGTACATTCGTAATTAGAGGTGGCCATAAACCGAATTCGGTCCGGGTCGGGCAAATAAGTTACGGGCCGAAACAGTGTAGGTCATGAATCGGTTAAGGTGTAGCCGGTCACGGTAAAGAGGGTTCGGGTGGTTACCGGTTAGGTTTAAAATTATCCGGTTAAAGATAATTGGTTACGGGCCTAGTCTAAAATCGATAAAGGGGTATTTGTTAAATCAAATTATTACAATGAAATTACTAAACATTTAAAAAATAAACTTGGATCACTCAAATACACTTTAAAAAATGTTTTATTATATTTTCGGATTAATTACAAAAATTATAAAAAAAATACATCAATTAAAGATTCGTATTCCCCTCATCCCATGGTATCAAATCTCATACACCACAAAATTAATTTAAAGTCTTTTTGGGGAGGTTTAAGAGGAAAAACAGTCATAAAACAACTTGAAACGACCAATTTTTTGAAAACAAATCGGATCCGGCCGGGTCAGGCCTTCCACTCCATCCTTAACCATAAATAGTCTTGGCCATATCGGTCAAGTTATATAATGTTACTAAACTAAATTCGATACATTAAAAATCGTCATCAATAATTTATTACTAATTAATAATAAATCTTTTTAATTAAGACAGAAGTACTATATAAAGCATTTGAAACAATACAATCTTCATCTACAAACAATTTGAGAACCGAAGATGACTTTCACCAAAGTTGTTGCTTTTCTTCTAGTATTGATAATTGCTACCAATGGTAAATTATGTCTTCTTTTTTGAAAAAATAACAAATTTTCTTACAGTTCATATTGTTACATTGCATATTTTTTCCCTGTATTATAAAATAATTCACTAATCATAATGATTGTAATTTGTTGTTTGCAGGAGTCTAGGGGCAAATTGGAACATTGGTGTGTAACAAGTGTTGTAAAGATATAAAAGATTGCGGTGCGGAATGTCAGAAAGTGCCAGGTTATAAAGGCCTACATACTTGCAGACCCGATGAGGCATGTAACGTCCACCCGCTGGACTATGTTGTTGTCTAACGTGAAACGATGTTATTTTCACGTTATAAGATGTCGCTTTTACTCGTATTATCTTTTGTTTTCGTATTATCTTCAGAAAGACCTACTACAATCAATAGTAAGGGGGTCTTTGGTTGGTGGATTAACTTGTCTTTATGAATTGGGAAAAAATTTGTTTGGAACGGTATTTTCATAAATGAAACGAATGTGTTCTTAATTGGAATGGATAAGTTTGGAAAATAAAACTTGGCTTTCTGCTTAAAGCTCCCCCTATATCATAAAGTTGCTACCAGATAGTCACTTTAGTAGTTGACTGAATGAGATATGATGAGTCCCATTAAGCTCTTTAAGCTACTAACATACACACCCTAAATCACATTTCACAAAATGACATGTTCATAGATTTCCAACACAAAGTCAAACGGGCACGCATCAAATCTTTCGTACAATATTAAGATTAAGCCAAATGCATCAAAATGCAACAAATCTTGGTTTTCTTTCTACTTATTAACGCTTTTATTTATTAACGATTTTATTTATCAATCGATGTAATAAAGTTATGAACAAAATATGTATTAAAATATGGATATGCATAAAACAGATCTCCTTAAATAAATTTATGAACTTATGATTTTTATGAATAATACCATGCATTTTCATTTTTATTAAGTCAATTACAAGATTTTAGAAGTAGCTGGTTTGTTGGATGTGTGTAATCTGCAGTTCAAAACAAATTAAGCCAATTACAAGATTCTTATGTAGCATTTTATGTATATATAGAACTGTGTTCAATAATATCATAATTATTAAATAAAAACATATTTTGAACAATTTACACTTGTTTATCGAAACGAAAGTAATAAACTAATAATCATCTAACAATTCTTGTACAATTTTTTATAAATAATTTAATTATGAGATTCAAAATCTCCAAATTTGGATGGCAAAGAAGCAATATATATTTTTAGTTGTTTCTAAATTTAAGGATGCAATATATTTGACCATGTCAAATATTTGTCCCAACAATTTCCTATCAGCTGGAAGAAATCCAGAAACAAAAAAGTTCGGAATTTCTATTAGCTCCGAATAAGATTGGTTCTTTCCCGGAGCTAAAAGAAATTCCGCTGGTCAGCAAAAAAACCTCTGAACACGCGGTGGTGTTGCTACGTCTCGTGATCAATTGATTAATTAAATTAATTAAATTCTCATCCGCAAACTTTTTATCACAAACAGAAACGAAGCAACACCATCGTGCGTTCTCGAGATGGATCGAGGAAAACACGAATCGTGGGAATGACCCGATCAGGAGGCAGTGTCTGCCGTCCTGATTCGAGAACGAAATGATGGGTTGTTTTTGGTGTTGTATGAACCAAAAACGAGTCGAAAGGAAGGAAAGCATTCGCGATTACAAAGAATCAAACGAAGACTCGTTTGCCGGATTTTCTCTCGGAAATGGTAACCCCTTTCGCTCGTCACCATCATAATCTATATTTGTATCTATCTCTGTTAGAGTCTCACATCAGCTAAATTTGGATTGTTTTGCCCGTCACCATCATCAGTTTGTATCTGTTGCTGAGTTAGAGTCTCGAATCAGCTAAATTTGGATTGTTTCTTTCGTCATTGTCATAATCATCATCATCATCAATTTATATTCATCACTATAACAAAATTGATTTTACATGACGCTTAAGATGTAGAAGCGACTTCTCTTCCAGTGCTATGTGGATTGGTTATCGCTCGAGGGGATCATAGCGCCGTAACCGAGTTCGAGCCTTCCTGTGCGCATGCCTGGGGACATTTAAGTGGGGCCATGTTTAGCCCCAAAATTGTTGGGGATTAGTCGGGCTTTGGCCCGGACACCCTTTCAAAAAAAAAAAGATGTAGAAGCATCTTAATAAAATACTTTATAGGACTTAAGTTTATAGAATCAAACCAAATAGCGTCATATCTAAAAGTATTACAACATGTCTCTAGAACATTTTTAAGCGTTTTAACAAGTTTTGTTGAACGTATTTAAAAGAAAGTGTCGTACTAACTATTTTTTATGACGCTATTTGAAAATGTGTCCTATAAACACAAATGTTCTAAATAGATGGGATTATACGACATTTCTCAACAGTGTTCTATAAAATAGCTAATATGTGATGACACCTTATTTTAAAAGTGTCCTATAAAACTTATTAAATTCCTAAAAGTGTTCTATAAACTTATCATAACACCTTTATATATGACACCTTATAGTATGATTCTATAATCTTTAAGTTCTACAAAGGTATTCTATTAGAACCCTGATAAAGTCTTCCAATTTTGGTGTAGTGGTACATGTGTCAGAGTCTCACATAAGCTACACTTGGATCATTTCCGCTCAACATTTGTTCGAACCTCTCTGTTTTTTCTTAAGGGCGTTTTTGGAAATTAATCTAACAGGGTGTGACATATTTGTTTTAATTCGAGCGCAGATAGCTTTAGAAGAAGGTACATAACGAATAAGCTAGCACAGTACGGAAAAGGGGACGTTACTTCGCAATTTTTCACATACCAGGAGTTGTCCGCAGCCACCAACAACTTCAGCTACAATTTGATGATCGGAGAAGGTGGTTTCGGGCGGGTGTACAGAGGCCGCATTGCTGGAAAAACCGATGTACGTTTCTAAAAACCATCGTCACACGATCATACAAGAAACGATCAAAATATGTGTTCTAGCTCGTGTATTATTTTCACGTTCTTTTTCGGGGTTTTGTAGGAGGTTGCCGTTAAGAAGCTCGATAAACACGGATACCAAGGCAACCGAGAATTTTTGGTCGAGGTTTTGTTGTTGAGTCTTCTTCACCACTCGAATCTTATCGACCTTCACGGGTATTGTTCCGATGGCGACCAACGGATTTTGGTTTACAAGTATATGCCCAACGGCTCGCTTGAAGATCACCTCTTTAGTAAGTGTTTCATGATTCGTAAATGTTTATTGTTGTGAGAATACGTGGAACCCTTTTTAAAAATATTTTATTGAAATACACTTTAGAATCTCTAATTAGGTAATTCATATTCACCTCAAATATATTTTACACAAAAATGTTTTACATGTTTTTATAACGAGGACTTTCTAAATTTAGTACTGAATTAGGAAAAACCTTCAAAAAAGAAAACTTGGACTTGTTGATTATAAAACTTGAAAATCTTATAGAAATCTTAAAAAACTTGATATATATTTACAAACACTTAATTTTTTTTTTCTAAAAGTCAACCGGTCCTGGTCTCTAACCGGGCCTTGAACTTTTGTAAAAGTTGTAACCGGGCCGGGACCGTTGGTCAATAACCCCTCCCTTTGAATCTCTATGTAAAAGACTCGGGAAAGTTCCTATAAAACTATGTTCATATTTTATGGGTCCTGGCTTCTTGTTTTATAGATCCCATTAAAGCCGAGACCCATAAAATGAATCAAAAACAAGTCAAATAAGTAGTAACTTTTCTCTTTTTGGTTAAGATTGGAGGGTCGGAGAGCGAAAACCGTTAGAATGGGACATAAGAATCAAGATCGCAACGGGTGCCGCACGAGCGCTCGAATACTTGCACGATAAGGCTGATCTGCCGGTGATCTACCGTGACCTCAAAGCTTCAAACATACTACTAGACGAAGAGTGGAATCCGAAGATATCCGACTTCGGGTTGGCCAAGTTGGCTCCGACCGGCAACCAGATTCATCTCACGACTAAGGTGATGGGAACTTACGGGTATTGTGCACCCGAGTACGCCATGACCGGTCGGTTGACCAGAAAATCCGACGTCTATAGCTTTGGAGTTGTGTTCCTTGAGATAATCACGGGAAGGAGAGTCATTGATGAGTCAAGACCAAGCGAAGAGCAAATTCTAATCGCTTGGGTAGGTGCAAAATTGTCAGAAAATATGTTTTTTGAATGTGGGACAGGATCGAACAGTCCTGGACATAACAAAACAATAACTGGTTCTGTGTTTGGTGTGACATTAGACGAGAATAAGACAGGATTGACCGGGACAGAAATCCCACAAAAATAATTGGAACAAAATCAGTAAGATGAGACAATTGGTAAATTACTAAACTGTCCCTGTTAAATTAGAACCTCGAAACGTAACTTTCTTTGGGCATGTTTATTAGCCGGTTAATGAGACTCACAACTTATTAGGTCAACTATATATGATTATTTGGTAGTGGCTTAATGATATAGAAAAAGTTGCTTCTTTATTAAGCTTTCAGGGGTAGCTTTATGCAGAAAAACCAAGTTTCTCCAAATCCAAAAATCAGGAAGATAAGATAACTAGTAAATTACAAAGCTACCCACATCAACTTAGAACCTCAAAACCCATTTATCTCAATCTCAATCTCAAGCCTATTTGGTAGTGGCTTAATGATATAGAATGTCGCTTATTCATTATGCTTTCAAGGAAGCTTTATGCAGAAAGCCAAGTTTTTCCAAACCTGTGTCTCCCAATTAAAAAACATGCCCCTTCTTCTATATATGAAAAAGACGTCCCAATCAAAAAGCTTCTCAATCTATACAGACAGCTTAATCCACACAGACAACCGACTTAACGGAAAACCAACCGGTCTGTCCTGTCTACTCCAATCCCGTCCACATGCCAAACACATCGTACAAAAACAACCATTCAAACGCCTAAATTTTTCTTACATCTATATTCATCTTTTTCTCAGGCAGAACCGTTATTTAAAGACAGAAAAAAGTTCCATTTGATGGCAGACCCATCGCTCGAAGGGCGATACCCGAAGAAGGAACTCCACCAAGCTTTAGCCATAACGGCAATGTGCCTTCA
This sequence comes from Centaurea solstitialis, assembly GCA_030169165.1. NCBI lineage: Eukaryota > Viridiplantae > Streptophyta > Magnoliopsida > Asterales > Asteraceae > Centaurea > Centaurea solstitialis. The sequence goes on along the minus strand of CM058043.1, from coordinate 24,329,253 downwards.
AGCAGACGCCACAAAACGTCCTGCCATCAGTGACGTGGTCAACGCTCTTGAGTTCTTGGCTTCGGGAAAGAACAAAGAACAACCATCGGTCGACGAGGATGGTAGTTCCGAGAGCGATTGATTCAGGGCCCGGTGTAGGAAAATAATCAGCCCGTAGAAACATGTAATTCCAAGTCCCAATGGTTTTTTTTTCGTTACTGTTAGATGACAAATTTTGTAAATATGTTATAAATTTTGTCTCGAGATACATTTATTCGAACACTTGACCTTTACCCCATGTAACGTGATACTAGAAGTTGTTATTTCCGAGTCAGTTTAGGCTAGTTATTTCAAGTCGAATTGCAATATCGGATTCTCGTAAATTATTTAATAAATAATTTCCACATTTTGTTGAAACACTTTTATATATAAATACAAGGAAAAAAAAAAGAATAATAATATTAAAAACTAATCAATGTTTTGGGATATAGATACGAGAGAAATGTTCAAATGAGAAACATAACTTTTTAAGAAAACATGAGAAGCAATCTCAGCCACTCATCCACTTATCCGGTCAATAAATGTAGCTTTGACCGGTCCCCCACTTTAATAATCTCTACCCTCCTATGAATCGCGTCAATCCTCCATGATCACGTCCACCGTAACTGATACAGGGAGGTTTCAAACGTTAACGAGTATTTTTAGAGTTCTTTGGAAACGACGAAAACGCTCACGAAAGAAACCCAAAAGCTCGCGTCGAAAGATAAGAAACCGCTTCTTACGCGACTTATCTCGTGCGCATATTATAAGCCATCCAATACATATTGCATTTATCTCTTTTTTTTTATTATTGGAGATCCAAAAACAAGTCAGATAAGGAAAAAGAAAAGAAAGCAGGTACCAAGCAAGTTAAGTCGCATAGCACCCGCATGAAGGAATGTTTGTTGAAAGCCTGGTGTTTATCACCATCATAATCCATATGCCTCAATTGTTGACCGATTTCTCATGGGTTGACCATCCATATGCCACGGCCATATCTCATATGATTAAGTTTCTTCCATAGTTATCCTTTAGAATTTAGCTTAAAAATAGGTTATTTTGCTTTCATTGTAATTCAAGTTTTGGTCAATAAAATTATTCTCTTTTAGAGTTTTGAAAAGTTTTCTCTTTATTTTTCGAGTTCTACGTTATTAGACTCGTTACCCTTTTGGATTCAGACGTTTGTCGATCCGTTCCGCGTTTCTCACTGCGTCAGTAACTGTGGCTGAGGTTGCTCCTCACGTTTTATTAAACCTATATGCTTTTTGCATGAAGCTTCCTCATATATATGAATATATATTAAATTTTATGAATGAAATCAACAAATCAGAGTGGCGCAGCGGAAGCGTGGTGGGCCCATAACCCACAGGTCCCAGGATCGAAACCTGGCTCTGATAAGAGAAAAGCTTCCAAAAACCACATTTTTTTTAATAAATATAAATTCTTTTCTAAGACTGGGTAAAATTACAAAAATGGACACGATAAAGTATAACTGGGTAATATTTATTAATGGTCAAATATATTTTGAAAAAATTAGATTTGTTTTTGTAATTCATCGTCATATTGTATTTAATGAAAGTCTAAAGTAAATTATGCTAAAGTATTTAGTATATACTTGTGATATAATACTTAATTTAATATATTCTTTAGTAATTTTATTAAGTAAAAGATCTAATATTGAGAAAAAAAAAATAGAATTTTGCAAATCATTGCTAATATTGTATAGTTAGGCCGTGCATAATGGCGCTCCAGGTTGAGCGGCTTCCAACCCCCGGGCTGGGCGGGCGGCCGGCAGCGGCTTTGGCGGGTTGGGAGTTGGAGCGGGTATGCCACTGCTATCTTTTGTATGTGTTGTGTGTGGAAGGGTTGGGAGGGTTGGGTACTAATCAGAGAGGATTTCAGACGATTAATGAGAGGTTTGGAGAAAAGCCGATGTGGCAGTGGGATTGGGAGAGTTGGATACCGATAGCCTTACCGCCCTTATGAAGATTCAAAATAAAATTATTTGCATTTTCTAATATCTATTTGTAATGATACAATAGTAAAAAAACCTGAAAAACCAAATATAGACTAAGATCGAATATTATTGTCTTTTATATACTACATGTGAATTATATAGCTTTTGTTATAATATAGCTTAACAAATTTTATTAATCTAAGATCGAATATTTCCAAAAATAGTTTCAATCAAAAACTAGAATGCAAATCAGTGTCAATATCTTATTGTTACAAGGAATATAAATAATTATATCTGGAAAAGGAAAATAATATAACAAATTTGGCTTAATGTAAACAATACCTCTAATTTGATTGTGAATAACCTTTTAGCTAAAATATTGAACCCCAACCAAATAAGTCTATATGGCTTACTGAATAAGTCATACAACTTATTCAACCTATTGACCATCTACAGTGGTTAAGAGCGTTTGCCAATGGTATCAGTCGTCACATCAGCTTTTCACTATCTTATCAAAACCTTATTAACCTTACCAATTCAACCGCGACCATACCAATATAAATAATTGATAAAAAGGAAGAAAAAAAAAAAGATAGAGAGAAAGGAGAGAGAGGGTGGGGTGAGGGGGTCGTCTAAGGAGTCGCATGAGGGTACGATTTTGGTGCTTGCCAATCAACCTCGATGGTGTTGCCACTCTTGCCGATCGACATCAGCAGCATGCCGATGGCTTTACCGACCATTGTGAATGGTCTAGTGCAACGAAAAATACTCTTTAATTTTTAGATTTTATATATCATCTATTTGGCGATATTATTGTCTTTTATATCATATCTTTTTACTGCTCACTAAAATAGTCAGAAAGAACAAAATCAAACCTTCTTGTTTTTTCCCAAAATTCCAATTTTAAATCCTATCTTTACGAGTTTATGCTTCCTGACAAAATGACATTTTTACCCCTGTCACATGCTCACGTATATACAGAGTTATATATAGCAAGGTAACCCAAAAAAAGTAAAAAGCCTCCCAACATAAAATGGACATTTTTACCCCTATCACATGTTCACGTGTATATAGATATATAGAGAAAGGTTCATGCGAGAAACATATTAATTTAAGAGAACATGAGGAGCAATCTCACCACTCATCTTCGGTTACGGCGGACGTGATCACAGAGAATTGACGCGATTCATGGGAGGGTAAAATTATTTAGGGGTGGGGGGGTGGGACTTTACCGGATGAGTAGGTAAGATTGTTTCTCACGTTCTCTTAAATTGATATGTTTCTTGTTTAAACCTTTCTCTCTGTACATACAGCTAAATGATCCCAAAAAGTTAAAACCCAACTTATCAAATTAGGGATGGGAGAGGGTAGTTCTCATCTTTAAAGCCTCCCAACACATACAAAATGACATTTTTATCCCTATCACATGCTCACGTATATATAGCTATGTATAGCAAAGTGACCCCAAAAAAGTAAAACCCAACTTATCAAATTAGGGATGAGGATAAGTGCTCATCTTTAAAGCCTCCCAACACATCCAAAAATGACATTTTTACCCCTATCACATGATCTTCACCACATTTCTTGCGGAGTTGGGTGGTTAGAAGGTGGGACATCAAGAGGCCCTCCCAATCAAAACTTAAATGTTTCCACTGTATACCCATGAAACAAAAAAAAGGTAAATTACCAAAATACCCTTGGAAAACAAAACAAACAAGATCCTCCCTTTTCCATTCAAATAAACCAACACTTCAAAATTCACAAAGAATCATAACCTCAAAACCTCCAAAAATGGCCACCACTGTTCCATCGAAACCGGCGAAAACGGCCTCAGAAACTCCGGTCAAGATCGGCACGAAAGGGACCGTTGGATCGCTCATGATGAAAGAAATCGAGTACTTCGACAAAGTACAACCTCCAAAGCATAGTTTACAAGCTCCAAGAATGAGTTCAAGTGCAACAACTTCAAGTGGGATTCAATCTTTAAGCACCCCCAAGAGCAAGAAAAGGACCCACAAGTTGTTGCCGAGAATTTGCGCGGCCATCGACGTCGTGGAGAAAAACGGGCCGAAAATGGTGACGGGTTTGGGTTATAAGACCCTAAAAGCGGATGCTCGTAGGGTGGAGGTTTAGTTTACACTATTGGTTTCCGATAGCTTTGAAAAGGTTAGCTTCTTGAGTCGATCTTTAATGGGGTTCGCGGCCCAAATCTTGTCGGGTATCCCACATTTTACGTCAACAACTTCAACAACATAAGATCTTTTCTTGTTGTGATTTGGAGATCCATCTATCGATATATTATCGGCATTAAGGATAGGATTTCTACTAGTTTTTCTTGCATGATTGTGTTTGATGTTCTCTGTTTGTGCTTTTTCTTTGAGTTTCGAACCAAAAATAGCGTCGTTCAGCTGTAAAATAGTGCGTTTTGGGGGTTCGGTTGTTTCATCTTCGATTGTAGATTGTAGTTCTTTCGAGATTAACGCACTGATTTTGCCGGTGACACCAATTTTGATCGATCCTCCACCGTGTTGTATGTCTTCGAGTTTGGGGACCATCTTTTTTGCTCGAATCTTGATCAATATCGAATTTGCAAGCAAAGTTGTTAAATCAAATGGTCTCCTATTCAAAAGAGAGAAAACCCACAAAAAATTCCGTTTAGAAAGTCGATTAAGCAAAGAATAGATGAACGATTTAGGGGCTGTTTACTAAATGCTTATTGGGTAAGTGCTTAACAGTATCATTTACCTTAATGATTGAGCATGAAAATGACGAAGAAACTTACCCGATAAGAGACAACGAAAGGACAGAGAATCTTATCGGGTTTGGGATACGATTCTTACTCGGTAAGTGCTTACCGGGTTTAAGATGCTTACCGGCAATTCATTTTCATGGCCAAAAATGTTACGTGATAAGGTAAATAACCGTGCATCTTTTGCAAATAAGCATTTACTCGGTAAGAATTTGGTAAACGGTCCAATAAGTAAAATAAACCATAAGGGTATCAAAGAATCAAGATACAGAAATTGTTTGACTTTTCAAAATTGAGTCTTGATGAATTGAAGATCATTAAACCCCCATTACTATTTTCTCAGAATTTTGGTACGGATTTCACCTAATTGAATAAAAGCACCATGAATTCATCAAATTTAAACCTCAATCAAAGCCATTGACTATAGGGTGAATTCAATTCAATCATCAATTTTCACCTGCAAAAAGTAAAATACCCACATGAACATTTAAACCCTAATTACAATTTTCTAAAATCAGTCTCAAATTCCACACCAAAAATTGGGGGTTTAGTATGAAATATACATAAATTACTTAGTTACATACTGAAAACTCTATTAATGAGTGAATTGCAGGTTTTAAGATTACAAAGAACAAAGAACAAAGAACAAGAAGATATGAAAGAAACCCTAATTGATGAAATTGGGGGAAAGGTTACCTTTTCAAGTTCCAATGAAAATGTGTTTTTTAAAGTTGATTCTTTGAAACCCACTTTAGGAATTTGTGTTGGTGGATGATTCTAAGAGGAAAGAAGCAAAAACAATTTCCCAAATCAATTCTTGTACATACATTTGGAAATTGAGGGGATAAAAGGGTACCACAATTGTTGAAAATATGGATGGTGTTTGATAGTGGTGCCTGTTAATTGGAAATTTTGATGTTTTATAGTGAAATTGGATTCTTTTAAATGATTTTTTATTTTGTTTTGTTGTTATTCCCACTTCCTTAGGTCATGGACCTTGGTCGTTAGGGCACTTTTCTTGATTGGGATGGGTACGATTGATAGCGATGATGATGGGTCGAGTTCTTTTGTCTTTGTCTCGGTCCCCAATTATTTTATCGTGCCTTTGCTTTCATTGGTTACGAGGTACTGAATCTCCAACGTAGGATTGGTTGATTGTACATGGATTGGGTTAACGAGGTTGGTACTTGGGTTGGGTTGAGACTTTTCAAGCTACAAATATTGGATTGCATTTGTCAAATATTTTCAACCCAGTCAATGCAGACTATGTTTAGGTTTTTTGTTCAATTGGGTAGATAGGTTCGCCGAGTTGAAACTTTAGCAGCGTCATTTTACAATCTAGATAAGTGATTATGTGTAAATGAAGTAAATCAAAATGAGAATATACTAATAAAGTTAACAAGTAACCAAATGAGTGTTAGCCTAGTGGTAAGGCTTGGGCACTACATAGTGGTGAACCCGAGTTCGAGCCCTGGGGGACGCATTCTGGAGGTACGGGGGTTTCGACCCCGGGCTGCATGCTTTAGCAGTCGGGCTTCAGCCCAGAATTGCCTAGGATTAGTCTGAGCCCAATGTGATCTGGGAATCTGGGATACCTCTTCCAAAAAAAAAAAGTTAATAAGTACATACAAGCTATTAAAATATATTTGTAGGAGACTTTGTATTAATGCTAATAATAACATATATTACTTAAGACTTTACAATTATAACAAATTTATGGTATCCAAAGATACTGGGTTTATCGGGTCGGGTCGGATTCAAGTGATTGTAACCTAATTTTGATTAAATAGCTTTTGTTTGAATATTCATAACTCGATGGAGTATCATTTGGGTTATTTCGGGTTAGGTTGGTCGGGTTTATGGAAACATGTCTCTTAAGGTGCATGTAGTAGATTGGATAGGATGAGACATGACAATGTAAAAACTTGTTGTTTTATTCAAGGCATGAGTGGACAAAAATAATAGGAATAAAAATTGGGCAATACTATTTGCACCCCTATATAGGTCAAAAACGAGTCTGACTAGGGTCGATCTTGAGTTTTGGAAGTCCTTGTATAAAAAAATAATTGTATTATTTTTTATTTATATTTTTTATTAAATTATTTTTACTATATTTGGATGTATGTCTGACAACAAATTAATGAATAACTCATCTTTCTTTTATTTCTTCTCAAAACTAAAATTTGGTTTTTAATGTTATTATTCAGTGTTGATTTAAATTTTATAGTTGGTTTTTTAATTTTATTGTTATTTTTTACCTATTATTAACATATTGTCACTGAAAAACACTGTATTAGAAAATAAAATAAAAAATGTTCAAAAAACATATACAAAAAATTAGTTAATACTGAGATAAATCTAAATTCTATTAATTCAAGGAAAAATATAAAATAAACTATTAAAAAGACATTAAAAAACTAAAATTTTTAAAAAGATCTATATCATCTATTTTATAATTTTTAAAATATAAAATCTATATTTAAAATATTTAATAAAAATTATATTCATCTCCTTGGCTACTCTATTTTATCAATTTCAATATTAACTATATTTAATATATTTTAAATTTATCATGTTAATAAACTTTTAAAATATGTTATAAAAAAGTATAATATACTATAAACTTAAATATTCATTTAATAAGAATTAAATAAAATTATGAAGTATTTATGTTCATAAAATCCTTAAAAAAAGAAATTCAAAAGCTAAAAAAAAGTTGCTTTGTTTAATTATTAAGTGCAAGAAGGTTTGAGATAATACCAAATTAACTAAAAACTGTTGTAGGATAAATGTGCCATCGTCTAAAGGATATGACGATAGAGTTATAGATACAGATAGAGATAGAGATAGATATACTAGAGTTAGATTAGAACTGAAATATTTGGTATTTATCTATTTGTATCCATCCCTATATAAAGGGTTTTTGATTAATGAGAATGATATCTCTTGTCTCTCTATTCTTTGTTGTTCTATTTCTTTTTTTTCCTTTAACACGTTATCAGCACGTAAGCTCATGGCGGCCAGTTCGTCGATCAAGTCGCTACACCAATACTGCAATCCAAGTAAGAATTCTTATACTTGTAACTTACAATATCAATCACGTATGTTTTATTGGATATATTCTATATTTTGTATAGAATTGATACAAAATTTGCGCTATCAATGTCAATAAATTCATGAAGGTCAATTGCATATTAGAACCCCAATATGATGATTAATAGACCTTAGAATTATATGTTTGGTAGGAAATTTTCTTTTCTTGCTTTCCCTGATAATCGCCCGTCAATTAAAAAAAAAATGTTTTATGGAAGATCTTAAAACATAATCATGCTTACGTGACCACCAATTTGTTGTTTTTGCAATTTTTTTTGTTACTTAACTTCTGACATTATTTTTGCTCATTGTTTTACCAAGATGTATGTTAAACCTTTGAATAATATACAATCTATATTAAATAATATGTATGTTATTGTTTTACCAAGATTCATTTAAATATATAATTTTGTTATTGTTATTAACCTTCTTATTAGATATGTATTATTGGTTAGCAAACTAATTTAGCTTTGTTAATTATCTAGTCAATTACGTTTTTCTTAAATTTTGATTTTTAGCATGTTTAATTGATTAAGTTCATTAGATAAATGTTGTTTAACCTTTTTTAGTATATTATTTGTTTTAAACCTGTTGAATGATAATTTGAATTGGGGTAATGTAGACCTTTTCTTTTTGTTAGTTAACTTAGCATAATTGATTAATAAATTATCATTATCTATTCAACCATTAACGATTTCCTTCTAATAATTTTATTATAGCCTACTGTTATGGACACTGTGTATTAAGTTAGATTTGTTAACTATTATTTGTTTATTTAAGTCAATCGTTTTTACTCTGGTATGAAATATTTAGTGATTTTATTATGAATTTATTTTTACAATTTATCTTCTCTACATAATATTTAAATGTTTATCTTGATTATGAGTTTCTACTCATAATTTATAACTTTATATTTAACTTATGGAAGTTACACTTCCGCCCCCATATATTTCGGGTTTTTATTTTGTACCAAAAGCTTCAAATAAATACCTTATTACAAGTTTCTACTTGTATAATAATTTTCTTTGGAAGTTACACTTTCAACTCTCATATATTTTGGTCTTTCACCAAGAACTCCAAGAATAATATTTAGATGTTGAAAGTTTGAATTTGATTTTATGTCACAACTAATATTTATTTGTCTCCTGACAAAATCTCTCAAAATACAATTAAGGTGTTAAAGTATTAAAATTGGCTTCATATGCCAAACACCCATCTTTTGGTCCCTTGCCAAAAGCCTACAAAAATGCCACCATGGTATTAATTCAATCTCACATTTTGGCCTCATGCCAAAATCGACAAAAATATTAATGTTATTAATGTATTTCATAATCAAAGTGATTGCACCAATTCTAATGGATTTTGTCAAACGGGTGTAAATAGCCTAAGGTTTGTAGGGATTCAAGCAATCCACGGGATTCCCCTTCTTACCTGGAAGTCCAAAAGTGTTTTTGCGATTTATTTATGAATAATGAAATACCAGTATAACATTTTTCAACAAAAGAAACGTTTGAAAAATACCAATTCTTAAATCATATAATGCCTTGATAACGGATTTCATGAGCACCATAGATTTCATCTTCATATGGAACATCAATACCTAGAATCCCCTAAGAACCGTGAAACATCCTGAAAAAGAAAATTAGGATGTATATTACCCTGTATTTTCTAATCTAATCATATAGTGGAATGAAACTCACTCGATTAGAAGGTGATTGATTTTAACGACATCAAAAGGAAAATGTTGTGTCTCAAAAAGCAACTCAATCTTCGTGACATGGAACTCGCAGAAGATTATATAATTTATAACATTATTTCCACCCTTTTATTGTAACAACCAGTTTCATTTTTCAACAATATTTAACCAAAATAGTAATTAACATAGCGGAAGCACGTTAACCATTAAAAAGTAATTTATTTTCCCAAAACGGGTCCAAAATTAACAACATTTAAAAAGTGATAATAAGTCACAATAAGTCCAACTTGCAACCAAAACATTTTCTTATAGTAGTTCAACATCCATTAGTTTCAAATTTCTTAATCATGTCCTGAACTGAATCCTTCCGAGCATCAAGCAGGTGCCTTCCCCTTATCTTTGGATGAAGTACCTGCCACTGAACCACATAAACCACAATGGGTTAAGCATAAAGCTTAGTGAGCACAAACCTAGGTTCTATGCATGCATGTAAAATAATCATAATCATATAACTGAAAAACCGAACATGTATCATAAACATTACTCAAGGTGTATCCACCCAAAGTATCATACTGACACTGGTACCAGGCCTCTGAACCCAACTTCCCTAGGGGTAGTATTACCGCCTTAGGTACTATCGTGAATATTACATGTCAGTTCATACATAAACCACATATATATACATGATTATAAGCATAACAGTCTTGAACGCAGGTTAATGTACTCACCTTAGTTCGCTTCACAGATAACACAGTCAATCACCTCACACGTCTGAGTATTAAACACCTATACATCACATCATCGTATGGCACACATAAATAACACCTTAAGACTCATAACCGTAACTCTTAGTCTAGGGCTGATTTAGACCTTCTAATAGGGTAGGTAATTCAATTACGAACCCAACGGTCCTTTCGGAATCAAAATCGGAGTTAGGATGCAAAAGTTATGGCCAAAACAAATTTTCCAACTCAAAACAGGGGCTAGCGATCGCGAGCCTGATAGCTAGCGATCGCTAGCTATCCTTCCCAACTTTCTGATCTAGCTCGCGATCACTTCACGATCGTGAGCCCCTTTTTGTTCATGGCTAGCGATCGCTAGCCTCATCACCTAGCGATCGCTAGGTGCTAAATTTTCAGCACGAACCCAAAATCGCATTTTCTTGTTTTTGGCATAACTTCCACATCCGAACCCCAATTCGTCCGATTCAAAAAGCCACGTTTTTATCATTCCAGGCTCTACTATACTACTACAATGAAAATAGGACCAACCTAACACAAAATACTCGATTGGTGATCCAAAGATCACCAATTATCACAACATCCAACAAAACCCTAACTTTGATTCAAAACTCGATATTCGACAACAACTAAAGGGAATTGGTGATTACCTGAAGTTAGGAACTTAATTCTAACGATGAAGCAACGATTGATTGCACCACAAACACACGATTTCTTTGCAAACACCAAACCCCTTTTGAAACCTCCAAACCCTTTCCTTTCTCTCAAGAGTAACAAATGATCAAAAGAGAAGTTTGATCATCCAATCCCTTATATATACATATGCACATAACACCCTCCACTTTCCACATTTACAAACAAGCCCCCTTACCTGAAATTACATAAATGACACCAAACCTTACTAACTTAACGGAAGAAAAGTTAAAACTCAACTGAATGGGAACGGGGTGTTACATTTATATACCATCATGTTTAGAGCTTTCATAGAAATTAAATACGTTCAACTAGAAACATCCAAAGAACTGTGAGATGTCCTAAAAAGTTGAATAGATAGTATTAACCAATATATACTTCCCCAATGAATCGTATAGCGTAATGAAACTCGCTTACTCGATTACAAGACGTAATTGATTTCAACAAAGAAATGTTGTATCTTAAAACGTGTCTTAATCTCTGTGTCAAGAAACTCACAGAAGATGACATAATCAATAACATTGTTTCCCTCTTTTATATACCAACAAACGTACTAACGAACTAGTATAAGTTGGAATATAACTTTTAGACATAATGATCAACCTACTGCAAGTAGTTAAGAGACATAACAATGCCCTTTCGAGTGACAAAGACTAGACATTCCGGGATAACGGAAAATTCCCCAGATCAATAATGAAAGCATTAGAGGTGGAAACAACTCCAAAGGATTGTGAGTTAACAAAATTTCACGCATGTGACATCTATGAGCCATGTGGATGAGATTCTCAAAGGTTCAGGGTCAGGGTAAGAGTCAGAAAAAGGTTTTTTCAAAATCTAAAGCAAATATACAACTATTGGCTCAAGTGATAATGGACAAATTAAAATAAACATCGATACACGTTCTTACCACTGAATACTAGTTATTTAAAGCATCTTTTATGAACTAGATCTTTTTTTAAAATTTTTAACTAAATGTATTTGCATACCTAAAACTGAATATAACTTTTGTGGATGTAAAGAAATACATCAAGACAAATACAAAACTCTAATATTCTCCATTCCATGTAGGAATGTATCGAGGAGAATTTAAGTTTGTGGAACCTCCCACCTAATCTAAAGAAATAGATTAATTTTCCCCCAACATAATACTTAAACGATGAAGTGTCATCTTAATGGAAACCTTGTTAAGACATTTGTTTCATTTTAACATTATACGAATGAGAATGGGTATATATACATTAACTCTAATGATATGAAAGGAATATATATTTAGAGAAATTAATGTGTCAAATCAATAGATTATCTAAGTCATTAAATCACATTTTGTCACCAATAAAGAACTTTTGGACAATGGCACATACATGTCATGTAGGCACCTTGGTCATGACATAGAGATCCATGTATTGAAAAATACACATAGACACATTATTCGATCGAAAGGCAAAATGAAAGCGCAATTGTTGACTTCTAAAGCACAAGAAGCAACATCACCATCATAATAAGCCTCCTCGAATATCTAGAAGTTTTATATACCCTAATCATTAGCTAAGACGTGAATGAGACCATCGTAAAGCTAATGACATAATACAAATTATTCCATTCTTACAACAAATACAAGGTTACATTATTGGACATAAAAATCCAGAAAGCGGGTCATTAAAGTACTTTATGGTTCTGGTTTTGACACGATGAATGAATGTCTACTATTGTCCACATGAAATGTTGCACTCCTAGCTCTGACTATATGTCTAAGGGCTCACCACCCTGATTGTCTTATTGATTTTACAGGACTTAGAATGCTAGATATTTTACATCAAAAGAATTCGATGATTATTGCATATATAGTGAGATCAATGCAAAGTCTCCTATACCCCATGTGTAGATATAAAATGGTCTCATAGAGTAGTAGAAGTTGTCATCAAATGAATGTAGATGATAACTATAACATTGGTTATGCACACCAATTTACATATATATATATATATACATGGGTTTTGCAATAATAAATGCAACTTTACCAATTTGTTTTTAGACCCACTACTAGCCAACCAATATCATGCATACCAGTTGGTAACTAGATATATGCCTGATCTTTTATATTTATGCATGTTTGGTTGTGCAGTATATGTGCCAATTACGCCCCACCAGCGCACCAAAATGGGTCATTAAAAACAATGAAGTATCTATGTTGGTTATGGATTTCCAACAATTATCCGCTATTTAAAACCTTTGATGGGTGATTTTTATACCGCATGATTTGCGGATTGTCACTTTGATGACAGTCTTCCCGTCGTTAGGGGAGATAAGAAAAAGTATTTTCCAAAGGAACGACGGAAACTGTCACGGAATATTTTCATTATATTTCATTTTGATCCCCAAACTTCATAAAGTAAAGTTGAAGTCAAACGAATCAGACTCGATACCTGATACGTTTAATGTTATACAAGAAGTGACAATATTTACAAGCTGCAAATATACTTGTAAGTCAAAAAGTCCCTATACAAGGGCACAACGCCGCTGGAAAGAGCGTTACAATCACACATGGTGGAGGTGTGGTTGAGGCCGTAGCTCCCAAAAGGAAATGGGGGAAGCTACTTGGTTTGATAAATACTCATCTAATGGAAGAGAAGAGTATGGCACAACTAATATTATCATCAACCTTTTATGAGATTATCTCTGATCATAAACTATGTCCATGAATCATTACTAGAGGACGCTCCGAAGTTAATATTGATTCCACAGATCAAGAAAATCTCGAATGAAATATGAATCGCTGGACAGATCATATCCAATGATGATATATTTGTATATATCGCTGCTTATGAAATGATAAAGCACGATGATATCGAACCATGCTCAGTTGGAAAATATCAACAAGAGCAAATTGGCCTAAATAAGCAATCCAGGATAATTACATTATTTGACAAATGAACAGGTATTTGGTCTGGTAGTGCTAACCCACCAAGTGTAAAGCCTGTAGGACATAGATAAATCATTTGTTAGATATGTGTAATGAGAATAATTAAGTCATAATGTATAAGACTATCCTTTGGCGCAAGGTTTCTCACAACGCCCTGAATTGACCACGATAATTATTCTCTTGTTATGAAAGTTAGAACTTATGCTAAATATTTAGCATAATAGTTTCTGAAGAACTAGAAAATGCAGCTCATTAATGTGGTTGATATATCTATGGGGATCTAGATTAAAAGATATATAAAATTACTTGATAAAGTTACATTGACCAAATTAAGTAACTCTAAACCACATAGTGCGTTTTCAATAAAGCTGAAAACATAAATTTTGCCCTTGTGTATCTATTTAGAAAAAAACAAGTTTCAGATTTTCAGTGAAGCTTTATATGTCGATGTTATGGACATAATAGCACTCTTAATGAAATAAGAGAAACCACAAGATACTTGAAATCTGAATTGGAGATGAAAGATCTTGGGAAAACTTGGTTTTATCTAGCTACTTGAGCTATGACACCAAGTTTGTGGAATATTAATCCACCAATACGTATATGTCCCCAAATGATCAGGCGATTTAATATGGACAAAGCGTATATGGCTAGCACTCCCATGATCGGTCAAAGTGTTAGATATAAAGAAATATTTATTCCGTCTAAAGGATAATGACGAAGAGGTGTTCGGAGCTGGAATTCCGTACCTAAGTACAATAGGCGCATTATTGTACTTCAGATAATACACTTGACCATATATCATATCTCTTAGTGAACTTGTTAGCTAGATTTAGCTTCGCGCCAACGCAACGTCATTGGAATGATATCAAATTAATATTCTGGAACCATTGACATGGGCTTATAATTTCCCTAAAGAAAGAGGGTTAGGTTGATAATGGAATTTCAATACCTATCTATGAGTGACTAATGTAATAGTCTACTGGTAATTGTTTGCTGATATTAGTTATATGTATAACCCATACAAAAGTTGTTTCCTAATTTGGATAAGGAATTACCATAGGTAACACGTTTATTGCTTGTAAGTAAACTAAGCAAACATTATAACTTTCTCTTTAAACTATTCAAGTAATATTACTTTACAATAGTGTACATGATTAAGGATTATCATTACACATATTAGTGGAGTTAGTATTTTGGGTTAAACCAATACTCTACATGCATAAATGAATATAATGCATCATGTATCAAGTAAATGAAATTAAGATACATCAAGGGTAATAACACAAAGCATATTCTGCTTAAGTGGTTTTACTATCAGCTATAACAAACTCTCATCTAGATTCAAATAAATCAATTAAGATGTCAGAAGAATGTGACATATTTTACCAAATCATTACCTAAAACCATATTTGGGAAACATGTATAAAGTATTTAAATACTAATGTTCCCATAACTCCCTTGATTAATACACAAATCAGGGGGAGTAGTAGACAAAAGGGGGAGTCTACTACGTATGTGATATTGGTATGTTGTGCTCTTTCCTTCACCCAAGGTTTTATTTTTCCCACTGGTTTTGTTCCTTGGGGTAAGGTTTTAGTGAGGCAACAATGTTGATTTCTTAACTCTCATGATTAATGTACAAATCAGAGAAAACATTGGACTAAAGGAAAAGTCTATACTGCAAAGAAACCGGTGCGTTGTACTCTTTCCTTCGTCGTATTTTTATTTTTCCCACTGGGTTTTTATTTTGGCGTAAGGTTTTAACGAGGCAACAGTCGTGCACCACCACTCCTTTGACTCGGCACAAGGGGGAGTGTTGTAGGATAAATGTGCCATCGTCTAAAGGATATGACGA
This sequence comes from Centaurea solstitialis, assembly GCA_030169165.1. Classification (NCBI taxonomy): domain Eukaryota; kingdom Viridiplantae; phylum Streptophyta; class Magnoliopsida; order Asterales; family Asteraceae; genus Centaurea; species Centaurea solstitialis. Next base: position 24,313,529 of record CM058043.1, on the reverse strand, counting down.
TAGAGTTATAGATACAGATAGAGATAGAGATAGATATACTAGAGTTAGATTAGAACTGAAATATTTGGTATTTATCTATTTGTATCCATCCCTATATAAAGGGTTTTTGATTAATGAGAATGATATCTCTTGTCTCTCTATTCTTTGTTGTTCTATTTCTTTTTTTTCCTTTAACAAAAACAATTTTCTTAGATAAAACAAAAATACTGAAAATAATGGGTCTCATTGGATTCGATCTTGGGCCCAAAGGCCAGATACTACCACCTAAAATATAAAGCCATTGCGCTGCCGGGAATTTTGATTACTGTATTGCATTAACTAAATTATATAGTAATATTCCTATAAGTAAAAGATATAAAAAATATTCGGAGGCCTCCACCGTAGAACCTATTGGAACACCCCAAGGAACGGGCCTGAGTCCGATCATACGTGAAAAATGTAAAAAGAAACATTCACTGCTAGTCTGATATTGATAATTTGATCATGTGTATGAGATAGAAAAGAAGAGAGAGAGATAGAGAGAAAGGTAGGTGGGGTGGGGTAGGCAATCGGTACCACCTTGCCGATGCTCCTTCATACCCCTCCCGTACCCCTCATCCTCAATGGTGTTCCCCTTCGGTAAAGGGGTGGTATCGATCTCCTATCGATACCATTAAGGATGGCCTAAGAGGTGGGATAGACCGGGTAGAGTGCAATAAGTTTGTGAAATCAAATATTCAGTCACATTCCTCTAAGACTTGGTGATGTTTGAAACTTATAATATCCAAGGAAGTTGGCTTCTAAATAACTTGGCTATTATTGGACCAACAAAACTTGTGTTCTTGTCTAGTTCTGATGCCTAACAAAAACATCAAAATTATTTTTTTACATTTCCAGTGATTTCCTAGATATTATATAAAAGTATCTCCAATAAGGTTATCACAAGAATTTACCTTTTATATTTTTTTTTCTTATCATATTACTTACAACTCCTTAATTTAGAACATTTTTACAATTCAAAAACAACAATTGTGTTTATAATAACCTCTTTTATGTTCTTATGTTATTTTTTTTCGAAATCAATAATTATATATCTTTTATATAGGAAATATAAGTATTTATTTTTAAAAACTAATAAAATATCACTTCATATTAAATTTAAATTAAGAACTAATGTTTTGTATAAGAACTCAAAGAATAAGATATTCTTATAAAAACTTACTACAATGGTAATTTTTACAATAAATATTTGGTTATAAAAATCTTTCTTTAGAGATGCTTTAAAATTGTACATAATCAAGTCAAATAAAACATTAAAAAATACAATCTTGATGTTGAGGTGTATTAAAGAACATTTACCAAACGTTTATCGGTTAATATCCGATAAGAAACATATCAATGATTGATAATCTTATCCGTTAAGTAACGGAGAAGACTCTTACCCAGTAAGCATTTGCCTATAAATTACACTCAACAACCATCCCTTTTGATGGCATTGAAAGTTACAAAGTAACTTAATTGATTATCATAATTATTACGAATAAGTACTTATTCAATAAACATTCGATAAAGTATTTAAAAGTTAAAATACATAGATCCATTAAGAAATCATACATTTTGCATTTAGCCTAAGCAACACGCTTAGACCAACTCCAAGGCAACCATATGGCAAAAACATCAAATTGCCGGTGGAGGAGTTTCAACCACACTTCAAACAACAACAAAATTTATCATTCAAAGAAATACGGAACAAAGAGCCACCAAATTTGGTGATACACTATTCACACGGTATAAGGGATGACCGGGACCCACCATAGATCGTTTTTTTAGGTTTTTCTTTTATAATTAAACCAACAAAAAGATTTAATAATAATAATAAATGGGTTTTTATATGAACCCGTTTTTGCTTGAAGTATGGTTGGAGTAGTTTTTTTTTTTGTCAAATACTCCATAGATTTTAGTGTTTTTGATGTTTATTTTATGTTATCGATTGAAGTCCACCATTTTTAATTTTTATTTTTTTAACGCCATCATTTCTACTTTTACATTTTTCATTTTTCATTTTTCTTATGTCAAAGGGTCCACAATTTCTAAGTTTACATTTTTTTTAAGCTTCGATTTGATTCAAATACCTTTTAAACAAGTAACACAAGATTCGAATTAAATTCCGTATAAATATCGTATGAAAACGAAAGGTTTGAGGCAAAGGTGTGAAATAACTCCAATACAAAAAACACCTACCCTTCATAATTAGTTAATTACCTTCTTAACCTTCGTTCCCAAAAAAAGCACAAACTCACAAATGGCGATTTCCTCCATCGAAACCTCCACCATTGCCAAACCCTTATCCGTCATAATTATGTCTTAAGATTAATAATATAATATTCAGACCGAATAATACAATGTTCAGTTTGAATACTATATTATTCACGTTGAATAATGCATAATATTCGGTCTAAATATACTTGTATTATTCAGACTGAATATGAGCCGAATAGAACACGGGGCGTGCTCTTAGCTGAATATAACCCTATATAACTATTCCGAATAAGTTCTTATCCGATAAATATTTGGTAAACCTCTTACACTTTGATTCTTGCATAGATCCATTAAGGCTTTGTTTGGCAAAAACTAGCTTAGGAGTATATAAAATGACCAAAAAATATATGTTGGGTTATAATAGTTAATATTAATAAGGGTATAATTAAAAAAAGTTACAAAAAATAACTCCTAAACGCTACTCCAACTTGTGTTTCAATAAGCTAGCTTATAAGCTTATGGTCCATCTAAACATGTGCTAGCTTATCACATAGCTTATTTTTACCAAACACAAAGTAAGTAATCATACATTTTGCATTTAGCCTAAGCAACACCCTTAAAACCACCATTTCTAGTTTTACACTTTTTAACGTTGTGTTCTCGAAACTCATTTTACGAAGGAAATGAAGTGAATGAGAAGGAAACGGGAGGAAAGTAAAAAATAGTCGTGTTCTCGAAACTTTTTTAGGAGAGAAAGGAAAAGAAACGGAAGGAAAATAATGTCAAGTTTCCTTCCAAAACTTTCCTCACAAATATGGGAAGAAACATAAGGGAAAAAAGAAAAAAAATTAAAACTAAATACAAAAATAAAAGTTATTAGAATTACAATACTACCCAACCTTTCATTATAAAAGACATATTTTTAAAGGATATATTTGTAAAAATGACATTTTTTTTCTTTTATTTCTCTCATGTTCAAAAACACGAATAAAAAAATATCTCTTTTCCTTTTCTTCCTTTTCCATCTTTTTGAGAACACAAATAGCAACATTGTTACAAATCATGTTTATCTTAGTTGGTCTTACTGAGAGCTTCTCCAACCATACTGCAAAACATTAGTTTTGCAGTATTGAACACTCCAACCATACTTCAAATCTGCAAAAAAATATGCAGTATCACTTTTTTGAGAAATAAAAATCACCAAATTTGGTGTGTTACTATTCATCCCACCAAATTCACCATTTTAATATATTTAAAATTTTTTTGATGATAATATTACTATTAATTATATTTTCTATTTTAATAAACATTACTTGAGATGCTTTCTTTTTCAAGTGTTTAAAAATATAGAAATATGGTTGGAGATGAGTTTTTTTTTTTGTGTATTTGATGTTGTTTTGAAATATGGTTGGAGTTGAATTGTTTTTTAGTGGTCCCACCATTTTTTGGTGTTTTGGTGTTATTTTAGATGTTATGGTTTGGAGTTGGTCTAAGGGCGGTAACATCCTGGGAGAGGTTGTGGATTGAGTCAATTCAGGGTATGAGGAGTACCCAGCCTTGGGCTGGGTTGCCCAACCCAGTCAAAGATTGTGGTCGGCCTCTAAATCCACTGTAAGCTGGTCGAGATAGCGGCGGATTAGTGGGTTGTCTATGGATGCTGGATACCATCTGGGAGGTGCACATGCGTGTATACGTGGTAGTCGTGGGTAGTGTTGGGGATTTACGGGTACAATAAATATACGCAGCGGAATAAAACAAACAAATCCCCAATCGTAGATCCATCCAAAATAGTTCAGATACAATTAAAGAGGGTTTCCGAAAAATTACCTCGAAACAGTTTATGCAAGCGAAAAACTCCGGAAAGCTGGTGAGGGATACACCACTACTGCACCACCAGGAGATCGGCTGCTAGACCGCTGTGGGTTACCTCACAAAAATCGATGGAGAGAGAGAGAGCTGCAAGGGTTCAGGTTTTTCTCTGGGGTTTCTTTTTAGTCAAGATTGATCGAATGAATAAACTAACCAGGGTTTATCATATTTATATCCATAAATATGGTGATACCCAAATAAGAAAGCTCGTTCAATTTAAAAGCCCATTAAAGCTTTTAATCAAACTAAAACTCTTTATTTAATTAATAAATCATTAATTAAATATCTTAAACCCTTTAATTAATTAATTAACTATTAATTAACAATATAAAATATTCCAACTGATATCTTATATAACTAAATAATAAATAACTATTTATTATTTAATTCTTACTCAATAATTAATTTGTACTAATTAATTATTCCATCAAACTGGTAAATCCACTTGATCTCAAATTGGGTATGTAGCAGTGTGACCCACTAGTGTCTTATAACATTGGACACGGTAAACCTTGTTACTGTCTTGCACACAATCCTAACAGACTCCCACTTGTGCCAGACAAGTAACTGTACTGTCACCATTTGCCTAAGGAGGTCCCTAGCCCGACACTTAGGTTAACCAGGTTATAAGATCTCTTATATCCATAGATACAATTCACACTTTGAATTTGTACATAGGTTCATTCCTTTTACACGCGATATTTCTAAAATGAATTTGAGACATGGAGTGGAGGATTCATTTCTCAAAAACAAGTATTTCTTGACTCTGATTTCGATTGCCTGTAGTAACGGATATTACTAAATAACACCTGTTATTTTATCCGAGCGTGGCCACGCGTTTTCTGCCAATCTTAATCGTCAAGGGCCCGAAAATATCTCTCTTTTGTAAAGAGGTGTAAATCCCTTCTTGACTACTTGTATTTGGATCTACGGCTTCCGCTGCATCTAGTCACGTTCCGTATGGCCGCCCTGTTACGGTGCAGCGTTAGAACATGCTAAGAGTACAGTAGTCCTCATGTTTCCAAACCAAGTATCTCAGGTCTTAGGACAACCTATCAAGTCGATGCTTATGACTGAGGCTCCATGAAGCAGACTTGAAACTGGTCACTCCCAATACTCAAACACTCTGATGAGTATCTATAAATACTTGGTCACATCACTTGTGCTTTTATTCTTTACTTTGAATAAATCATCAAGTATTTATAATAGCGTTAAACTTCCTATTGAAATTCCCATTTCAATAAGTGGCTACGGAAATTTAGATTTCATACAAAACTTTGTAAAATCATGGATATGTTAAATATGCGAAAAATAGTTAATTTAAAACAATCATGAATTAAAACCTCCATTTATTTCCATCATACTGTGAAATAAAACTTTACATGATTGAATTGTTCAAAATTAAACTATAGTAATAATTAATAAACTAAAACTAGCTACTGGCGTCCAGGTACTGCATCACAATGGAATTTGCATGTGCCTCATGCTTCACCCTTGCTAGTGGCTTTGTCAGCGGATCTGCGACATTTTCTTCTGTTGGAATCTTGCATATCTTTACATCTCCTCTTCCAATGATCTCTCGGATGAGGTGATATTTTCTGAGCACGTGTCTTGACTTGTGATGCTCCTGGGTTCCTTTGCTTGCGCTACGGCTCCCGAGTTGTCACAAAATATATCGATCGGTCTAGAGATGCTAGCAACGACTCTTAGATCCGATAGAAAATTCTTTAGCCAGACAGCTTCCTTTGCCGCATCAGATGCTGCAATGTACTCTGCTTCCGAAGTTGAATCTGCAATCGTGTCCTGCTTCGAGCTCTTCCACGAGATCGCGCCTCCGTTTAGGGTGAAAACATACCCCGACTGTGATCTAAAATCATCTCTGTCGGTCTGGAAACTAGCGTCAGAATATCCGGTGACGCTGATTTCATCCTCAGACCCTCCAAAGACCAAGAACATATCTTTCGTCCTTCTCAGGTACTTGAGAATGTTCTTGACAGCTACCCAATGAGGTTATCCTGGATTCTGTTGATACCTGCTCGTAACACTTACTGAGTAAGCAACATCAGGCCTGGTACATAAGATGGCATACATAATCGATCCAATTGCTGAAGCATATGGAACCGATTTCATTTTGTCCTGATCTTGACTAGAAACAGGACATTGTGTTTTACTTAACACTATGCCATGTTGCATTGGAATAAATCCTTTCTTGGATTCATCCATCCTGAATTTCTTCAGGATTTTGTCAATATATGTACTTTGACTAAGTCCGATAAGCCGCTTGGATCTATTTCTATAGATCTTTATACCAAATATATAAGCGGCTTCTCCAAGGTCTTTCATTTGGAAACATTTACTCAACCAATTCTTTACACTCTGTAAAGTTGGTACATCGTTTCCTATAAGTAGAATATCGTCTACGTATAAGACCAAGAAGGTTACTATGCTCCCACTGAACTTAGTGTAAACACACGGCTCGAACTCACTTTTAGCGAAACCAAATTCTTTGATTCGCTCATCAAAGTGTAAGTTCCAGCTTCGAGATGCTTGCTTTAATCCATAAATGGATTTTAGCAACTTGCACACTTTATCCGGATTCTTAGGATCTTCAAACCCCTCTGGTTGTTCCATATAGACGTCTTCTGTTAACTTTCCGTTTAGAAAGGCTGTCTTGACGTCCATTTGCCAGATCTCGTAATCAAAATACGCTGAAATGGCCATCAGAATCCTAATTGATTTCAACATAGCCACTGGCGAAAAGGTTTCATCATAGTCGATACCATGAGCTTGCGTGAATCCTTTTGTGACCAGTCTGGCCTTGAAAGTGTGTACATTCCCATCCATGTCTGTTTTCTTCTTGAAAACCCACTTGCGTCCAACAGCTCTACAGTGCTGGGGCAAATCAGTCAACTCCCATACTTGGTTGTCGTACATGGACTGCATCTCGGCCTTCATGGCTTCCTGCCATTGTTCAGATTCATTGCCTGATACAGCTTCTCCATAGGATGTTGGTTCATTCAAGTCTCCGCTGTCTTGAGAGACTAGAAACCCAAGATACCTATCTGGTTCTTGTCTTACCCTACTGGATCTGCGAAGGTCCTGTGTTTGCACTTCCTCAATCGGTTCTGATTGAGATTCAACATTTTCATGTTGAATTTCTGGCTCAACAATTGGTGTAGTGTTCTCTTCGTCTACTACCTGTAGATCTACATCCTTTCTGGTGTTCCCGGAACTGAAAAACTTTTCTTCCAGAAATTTTCCATTTCGAGCAACAAAAACTTTGTTCTCTTCAGGGTTGTAGAAGTAATATCCCACGGTGGTCTTGGGATATCCAATGAAGAAACACTTGTCGGATTTGGGCTTGAGTTTTTCTGAGGTAGGTCGTTTGACGTAAACCTCACAACCCCAAATCCTTAGAAAAGATATATTGGGTTTCTTACCCTTCCATAGCTCGTATGGTGTTTTTTCTACTGACTTTGTTGGCGCTCTGTTCAGTATATGTGCTGCTGTTTCGAGCGCATGTCCCCAGAATAACATTGGTAGCGTAGAGCGACACATCATCGATCGTACCATGTCAAGTAAAGTACGATTCCTCCTTTCTGACACACCATTCATCTGAGGTGTATACGGAGGTGTGAGTTGGGATACAATCACACACTCCATCAGATGATTGTCAAACTCATCACTAAGATATTCGCCTCCGCGATCTGACCGTAAAAACTTGATCTTTCTGCCAAGTTGATTTTGTACTTCATTTTGAAATTCTCTGAATCTTTCAAAGCTTTCAGATTTATGTCTCATAAGGTAGACATAACCATACCTACTAAAATCGTCAGTGAAGGTAATGAAGTACCGGTATCCTCCTCTTGCCACATGACTAAATGGTCCACACACATCTGTGTGAATTATTTCTAACAAGTCGGTGGCCCTTTCATTTTCTTTGTTGAAAGGTTGCTTTGTCATTTTACCAGATAAACAAGACTCGAAATTATCAAAAGGTTTATAATCGAAAGTGCCAAGAAAACCTCCTTTTAGGAGTAGTTCAACGCGTTTCTTGTTTATGTGGCCCAAACGACAATGCCAGAGGTAAGTCTGATCCTCAATGTCTTTGGATCGTTTACTTATATGATAGATTTCACTATTATTGTCTTGTAGATTTACTGTATATAGACCATTCACAGGTGTTGCTTTAAAATAGAAAATATTATTTTTAAAGACAGAAATCATTTTATAATCATATTTGTAATAAAAACCTTGGTCTACCAACAAATCAAAAGACAAAACATTCTTAATCATGTTTGGAATATAATAACAATTATCCAGTTCCAAAACTAGACCCGAGGGTAAACTAAGACTATAAGATCCTACAGCTTCAGCTATTAGCGGAGTGCCTTCGCCAACTCGTAGGTTCGAACGGTCCTTCCTCAAAGTCTTTCTTCTAGTGAATCCATGTAAATGATTACAAATGTGGTTACCACTGCCTGTATCAATTACCCATGATTCATAAGAAGTGATTAAGCAATCTATCATAAAGATACCTGGAGCATCGGGTAAACCGATCTCTATCTGGTCGATATTCATCGAGTGCTCGCAAATATCCTTGCTACCACATTCTGGGCAACTCAGATCCCCCAGCTCATCAATCCAATCAGTATCCATGAGATCAGCAGGTGTTGGCTTCGGCTCTAGACTGGCCAGAATGTTCTCATGCAGTGCTGCCACGTCAGTCTTTGGTTCTTTCATGTAGGCACTAGCTGTGTCACATATCTCCTTCGGGAGCGAGTACCACATGAGATACACTAACTCTTCCTAAGTCATCTTGTACCCTAAACGTGTCAAGCATTTAAAGAGCCTCCTCATTTCCATAAGATGGTCTTTAACTGACTGGTCCTTTTTCAGCTTTAGTGAAAGTATCTCTTTCATGATCAGAAGCTTACCTGTATGTCTATAGAAACCTAACTGGCTTTCTATATCTTTCACGACCTCGTGGCAGGATTTGTCTCTTAATCTATTCGTAAACTCAGACGATATAGAGAAAATCAGAATTGACATGACATCCGATTCATCCGCCAGATACTTAAAGTACTGAGTAAATTCCTCTTCAGGAGAATTACTCTTAGGTCGTGATACAGGTTTTTCTAAAACGTAAAACTTACCTTGTGCACGCAAGATATTATCAAGGTGCATTTTCCAAACTGGAAAATTATGTCCTGTAAGTTTCCATTTTCCATTGATGATTCGTAATGATTCCTCAGGAGTATAAAACGGGATTACAGAATAAGACATCTACAATAAAAATAAAATCCCAAGCTTAGTTTATAATTATAAAATCTTCTAATAAAATTATTACCCTTAAAATAAATTTATCAGACTAGAATCCATATTTCACATGTGTCGGGAAGCATGTGATCATGTCAAACCGACTCATGTGATCTATGGTAGGTAAAAAAACTATACCAATCGCATTTTAATTCGAAAACACGATTTCTAGATCACCGGGACATCGGATATCTAATCCGTGCATATTTAGTCCCTCTAGTGCATTTTGGCCTGGTACCACCCAGTGAATAAATAATTACCAAAATAGACTGCACCACCCGGGACCTGGACAAAACCTAGCCGGTACCCCCCGGAGATAATTCGCAGAGTTTTATCACCCTCCAGTTTCGGTTTGAACGCGGGCGTTCATAGCGTGTTCACTTACAACGCCCTACGTACCTTACACCGGAGGTGCCCCTAAAGTGGGTTGCACTCACTAATCTATGATTTTTAACAAGGGTTAAAATTGCCAGTTTTCAAAAAACTTGGAACTAAACACAAACTGTATTTGTATCCATTTTTTTTCTTTAAAAAAAACTGTTTATATTTAATCTTGAAAATACGTAACTATACAACCACGCAATTCAATATAAACTACGATGTCATAGCCATGACCCTTAAAACTATTGTTGTTTTGTGAGCCAACACAGAACAACGGTCTGAATCCTAAGTGACAAAAGTCTTCAACTTCTGGCACTCCCACTGCTCCGAGATCCATGGCTGTCGTCTTGCCTTCATCTTCAGTAATTTTAATATCTAACTACTTTTACAAACGGGACATAAAAAAATTGGCACGCAGGCCTCCCGGAAAAATTTAACTATGAATAAAATTACAAAAGGGTTGCAAGTGGCACGCAGGCCTCCCTTAATGTAAATAAAATAAAACACAACCACGGGTCAAAGGGTTTGGCTATGACGAACAAACATATTTAATAATTAAACTAAATTATTAAAACTGACTGTTTTGATAAAAACTGGATTTCAACAATTATTATTAAAATTAAACTGAATTTTATAAATAAAACAATAATTATAATAAGATAAATGTGTTTAAGAAAAATAATAATTATCCGGGATTAATTAATCCTTTATCGTCAATGTTTATCGTTATCTAAACCTATCATTACACAACTGATAACGATTGTTAGTTTCGCGAAAAACATTACGGTAACCGGTGGTTCGTTAGTAACAAACGGTTATCACAAACCACCATGTCACCCACATCGCCTTTTTTCGGTGATGACAACAACACCGAAGTATCTCCGCCATCACCGGCGGCACACGACGACGACGGCAACGGCAAAGCCGCCACCATCAATCGCCGCTGCCGGCGATTCTGATTAACAATATCGCCACCACCGATCCGCCTAATCGAGGTCGTCGATCGGCGGTGTACAGACATCGCAAACAACAAACACCACCGCCACCATCTGGCTTTCGCCGGCGATTAAGAACAGCGGAATCCACCACCGCCGCCGCCATCGCCAACCGGCGACAGCAGCAACGGTGGCCTACGCCACCATCAACGGTGGCGTTTGATCACCTGTGCGGCTACGGCCGCTGCCACCACACATACCACCATCGCCGATCAACGGCTTTGGTGGTTGATTCGATTTCATGGCTGTCGATCGCCGCCACCATCGACCGGCAACAGCAGCGGCGAAAAACGTCACCACCATCACCGGCCACCACAGGCGGCAGCAGCAATCGGCCGCCGCCACCGTGGTTTGGTCGATCAACAATCAACACCACCATCGCCTTGCGGCTTTGGTGGTTGTTCCATCGCGCACGTCCACCGTCGACCGGCAACGGCGGCAACTAACTCGTCACCACCATCACCAGCCGCCACGGACAGCAGCGGCAATCGGCCTTTGCTGCCGTGGCTTGGTCGATCGAATCCCATCGCACGGCCACCGTCTCTCGGTGGTCGATCGTGGTGTGGTTTTATCGTCTGGCGATCGGCCGGTGGTTCGGTCGGCTAACTGCCGCCGATTGCCACGATCAAACGATAATAAAAATCCGATTTTTATAACGAAAAAATTTCAGAATTTTTTTAAAAGAAAACGAAATCCTTTTTATCAAAACATAAACTGATCTAAAATATTATGAAAGTGGCTCTGATACCACTGTTGGGGATTTACGGGTACAATAAATATACGCAGCGGAATAAAACAAACAAATCCCCAATCGTAGATCCATCCAAAATAGTTCAGATACAATTAAAGAGGGTTTCTGAAAAATTACCTCGAAACAGTTTATGCAAGCGAAAAACTCCGGAAAGCTGGTGAGGGATACACCACTACTGCACCACCAGGAGATCGGCTGCTAGACCGCCGTGGGTTACCTCACAAAAATCGATGGAGAGAGAGAGAGCTGCAAGGGTTCAGGTTTTTCTCTGGGGTTTCTTTTTAGTCAAGATTGATCGAATGAATAAACTAACCAGGGTTTATCATATTTATATCCATAAATATGGTAATACCCAAATAAGAAAGCCCGTTCAATTTAAAAGCCCATTAAAGCTTTTAATCAAACTAAAACTCTTTATTTAATTAATAAATCATTAATTAAATATCTTAAACCCTTTAATTAATTAATTAATTAACTATTAATTAACAGTATAAAATATTCCAACTGATATTTTATATAACTAAATAATAAATAACTATTTATTATTTAATTCTTACTCAATAATTAATTTGTACTAATTAACTATTCCATCAAACTGGTAAATCCACTTGATCTCAAATTGGGTGTGTAGCAGTGTGACCCACTACTGTCTTATAACATTGGACACGGTAAACCTTGTTACTGTCTTGCACACAATCCTAACAGGTAGGGTGAGACACGGTTCGGTTCGGTCCGGTTTTTGGCCGGAACCGAACCGAAAACCGAGCCGTTCGGTTTTCGGTTTTTTTTCGGTTCGGTTTTCGGTTTTTCGGTTTTTTGGTTTTCGGTTTTTTGGTTTTCGATTTTTTTTTCGGTTTTTGGTTTTTTCGGTTTTTTTTCGGTTTTTGTCTTTTTTCCGTTTTTTGGTTTTTTTCCCCCGGTTTTCGATCTATAACTCTATATTTCTTCCATTATTGAACCGGTCGGTGAAATGGTTTGGTTTTCGGTTTTCAGTTATCTTCAATATTTTCAACTATAAAAGTATAAAATAATAAAATTAAATAAGTTTACGAATCGTCAAAATACAAATAAGATGTTTGAGGCGTTAGGATTGCTAGTTTCGTAAAGATAAACGAGAAATCGATAATATATATATAAGATGTTTGAACCTTCCCCTATATATATATTATAAAATTTTAAAATAATATAATATTTTCGGTTCGGTTTTTTCGGTTTTTTTTCGGTTTCGGTTTTTCGGTTTTTTTCGGTTTTTCGGTTTTCGGTTCGGTTTTTGCTCACTCCTAGTCGTGGGTTGGTTCGATGCCGTTATGCCTTCCAAAAAGAACAAATAGAAACATTATTTTCCTCTCTTTTATTTTATATCCATTTCTTTTCTTTTCTCTTCGTTTTGAAGAGCACGTTGCATTCAAATACCCTTCAATCAACTAACACAAGACTCGAATTAAATTCCGTATAGAATCGTATGAAAACGAAGGTTTCCCTCCATAAATAGTTAATTACCTTCTTCGAGCTTCAATTAAAAAAAAAAACAACTCACAAATGGCGTTTTCCTCAATGACAACCACTGCCATTGCCAAACCTTACTCTCCTTCATCTTCTTCAATCTTTTCTAAACCCTATCCTTCACAGTTATCCCTCAATTTCCACAAGTTTACATCCGTTGGCTGCGTGATCGATAAGCGATCGGTGGTTGGTGATGGCGGTGATCGGTCGACGGTCCTCCGCCCTGATTCGGCTGGCCGGTTTGGTAAGTTTGGAGGGAGGTATGTGCCGGAAACCCTAATGGACGCTTTATCGGAACTCGAAACCGCCTTTAGAGCTCTCGCAAAGGATCGTGATTTCCAGGTCTATTCATTATGAATACTATTGTGTTATTCTTTTTTACGGCAAGCTAAGACCAACTCCAACCACACAATACCAAAGCTGATGGGACCTTTCAACACCAAAAATGAGTCCAACTCAAACCGCACTTCAAGAAACACACTGTAAAAACTAAAAAGTGATTTGAAATGGAAATGAATTTCATTATTTATAAATAATATATTAAAAATAAATTATAATAACTACGAAAATAATAAATTATTTTTTTAATTAATCGATTATCGGAAAAATAATTTTTAACACATTTTCAAGCGTTCACATAGAAATCCTACGGAATTATTTGAAATACCAACCCTTCTCGTGGGATTTTATGGGATTTCAAATCCAATCTAATCCGACAAACCAAACGCGACCTTACTTTACGTTTCATCTTTACGTAATTTTACTAATTTCTCGAAATCTTGATGCAAATTTCAGAAGGAATTACCTAGCATTTTGAGCGACTACGTTGGCCGTGAAAGCCCGCTTTATTTTGCTGAACGGCTTACAGAACACTATAAACGTCCCAATGGTGAAGGACCCGAGATCTACCTTAAGCGGAAGATCTTAATCACACGGGTGCACATAAGATCAACAATGCCGTTGGCCAAGCTTTGTTGGCCAAGAAATTGGGGAAAGAACGTATCATAGCGGAAACCGGAGCCGGGCAACATGGAGTCGCAACTGCGAATGTATGTGCCCGGTTTGGGTTGAAGTGCATTATCTATATGGGCGCTAAAGATATTGAAAGACAAGCGCTTAATGTATTCAGAATGAAGCTACTTGGAGCGGAGGTTTGTTTGTCATTCTCCGATTTTGGTTTTTGGTTTTTGATTTATCCAAAAGAACTGTACAAACTTACAAATCAGTTTGCATATAACACGTACAAAAATGCAGTGTTTATACAGTGTTTTTTCATATGTGAAAGTTTATTATGGTTGTATTGTGAGTGTGAGAATATAGTCTCCAAAAATTTCACATATGAAACAATATTATATAAACATTGCATTTTCCGAGGTGTTGCTATATATATATATATATCACATGAAGATTTGTAAGTTTGTAAAAGATTGTTGGGTTGTAAAAGAAAGGGATGTGTGTGTGTATATATATAGACGAAAGTTCGGCTGCGAACTCAAATTTCATTGTGAATGTGAGGACAGCCGAGAGCGCGCCATGTGGCATTGGATATTTAGTTTGAATAATCATGTATTATTCGGATTCAATAATCATGTATTTATTCAGATTGAATAATACAACGTTCAGTATTATTCAAACAGCTTGATCTCACATGAACCTAGATCTATATTTGTGAGTGTGTGTGTGTGTGTGTGTGTGTGTGCATGTGTGTGTGTGTATAGAGAGAAGGGGGAGGTTCAAACGAGAACGACATTAATTTAAGAAAACTTGAGGACGATTCTCAGCCACACATTTTGCCTCTTCAAACTCAAACCCCATTGGTGCTGAGGTGGCTGAGGTGGTGGGGGTGGTGGCGGCGGCGGCGGCGAAGGTTGTGGTGCCGGAGGTGGTGCCGGTGGCTAGTGGTGGTGGTGACGGCGGAGGTGGTGTGGTTGGTGGTGCTGCTGCTGCGTGGGTGGTGGTCGATGATGGTGTACATGTGCTGCGTGTGGTGGTCGACAGTGGTGCTGCTACGTGGGTGGTGGTCAACTGTGGTGCTGCTGCGTGTGGTGATCAACAGTGGCAGCCGACCGCCGATGAAGGTGGTTAAGAGAAGAAGAAAATGTGTGGCTGAGAATCGTACTCACGTTTTCTTAAATTGTTGTCGTTCTCGTTTGAACCTCCCTATATATATATATAGAGAGAGATATATATTTGTATCAGTATCACACACGTGTAATTAATTCAAAATAACTCGATTCCCACTACTCTCATCTCATATAGGTTCGGGCAGTTCATTCGGGGACCGCAACATTGAAGGACGCTACATCGGAAGCCATACAGGATTGGGTGACCAACGTGGAAACGACCCATTACATCTTGGGTACGGTGGCGGGCCCACATCCGTACCCGATGATGGTACGGGAGTTTCAGGCCGTAATCGGTAAAGAAACAAGAAAACAAGCATTGGAAAAATGGGGCGGAAAGCCAGACGTCTTGGTCGCTTGTGTTGGTGGTGGGTCGAACGCTATGAGGCTCTTTCACGAGTTCGTCGACGATAAAGATGTCCGATTAATTGGTGTCGAGGCCGCCGGGCTCGGCCTTGAGACTGGAAAGCACGCCGCCACCCTGACGAAAGGAGAGGTCGGGGTGTTGCATGGTGCCATGAGCTATGTGTTACAGGACGACGAAGGGCAAACCATTGCCCCCTATTCTATTAGTGCGGGGTAAAAACTAACGGATATTATTTTGGGACGAGCATCGAGGACCGTTTTCCCGAGCCGATACCATATATTCGGTCCGCGGTCCTAAAAAATCCTCAAAATCGCTATTCGGTTTCGGTACCCGGATTTTCCCGAAAATACCGAAACCAGACCAAAATTTTAACAAGCAAAAGTTTGTCTTTTCTTAGTCAAACTATATTATCTCCTAAACTACCCAAACTTTCTTCATAAGTGTCCATATTTTTTATTTTTATTTTTTTGCAAAGGTTCATCTAGGCTTTGCCTAGACTACATCCTTGGCAATATAGACAAAAATTGAAAATTCGGCCATTTGAGACTAATCCTGGCCACAAGATGCGCACGAGGGGATTCGAACCTGGGGTGAATGGAATACCATCCACATTCCCCACAGGCCTTACCGCTACGCCACAAGCCTTCTGGTTCATAAGTGTCCATATATCGCCATGAAAAATCAGCTAATACATACACATAAAAAAATCAACGGATTCCGGGTTTGGGATTGGTTTTGAAACATATCAAAAGTATTTTGATTTACGATTGGTTTGATACACATTTAATACATTATAAAATTTTCGGTCCTAAGTGGTCCTAGTACTGATTTTCCCGTCTCGAAACCGAAACCGAGCCGATACATACGGTTCGGTTTTCGGTACCACATTTTAGTCCCAAAAATATTTGGTACCAATCGGTTCAGTTTTGGTTCGGTGTCAGTCCCGATCTCATCCCTAGATTTTATTAACAATGTAACCTTCTTACAAGTTCGGTGGCATTCTAAGGGGCTTATAAGGGGCTGTTTGTTTACCTCTTAATAGTTCCATTAAGGGGTAATCTCTAAATTGCTAAGAGGTGAATCTTGTTTAGCAAGAAAAAAAAAGAGTGTTGTCTCATAATGGTTTTAAAACCCCTTTGAATGATTTTGCATCTTGGATCTCCCATAACCATTAAGCGCCTTAATTTCATTACGAACAATTACCAAACAACCATATTTCATTTTGCACCGTATCATAAGAGCCTCTTAATCATACTCACTGCTTAATCGTCTTGCACCAAACCATTTATTGATGGCCAAACAGGCCCTAAGACTTGTTAAAAGGTTATGAAATCTAAAAATAAAATTGTGAGAAGCTCATTTAACCAACGGACCCCAGTGTTTCTTCTAAGCCTCTACATAGGTCCTTTGATTGAATGACTTTTGTCAACAAAATAATTTAAAAGTGATGACCTTCTGATATGTTCGAGAATGACACTGCTTAGCAAAATAATGTCACTTTCATATACAAGAATGCTTAGAAACTTGTCAGAAGGGCATGGATTTAAAAGGTTATTGTCAAGAGGTCATTCAGCTAAATAACGTGTTCTTTGTGGCATGTAGGTTGGATTACCCTGGAGTTGGACCCGAGCATAGTTTTCTTAAGGATTCAGGCCGAGCTGAATATCATAGCATCACCGATGAAGAGGCATTGGAAGGTATAGATAGTCTAATGTTGATATCCTCTTACTACAACAAAATCGGGTTTATAGGAGGCAACAAATTTGTAAGTGTCTTAATAGACTATTTTACAGGACACAACAGATATGCTTCCTATGTAAGAGCGTTGCAACAGGTTTATTAGACGTTTTTGGGCATATAAAATTGTTTTTTAGGTCGCTGTCTAGATAAAAAATTATGGTTTGAAAAAATGTCCTATAAAGACAAATATACTATTAAATGACGTGTTTATTGTAAGTATCGCGTATAAAAAAAGCTAATAGCACATTTTATTTTAGAAGTGTCATAAAATACGTCTTAATGTGTCTTATACACCTATTATATCGCTCTATAAACCCAATTTTGTTGTATTATTTCTTTTGTATGTGTAGATTCCTTTTTTTCCAAATCTATTCCGTACATAAGAAGCCTAAAAAAACCTATCAAAAGGTCATGGATTTAAAAAACAATTGCAAAAGGTCATCTTAGAAGCTAATTTGTTTGCTTATTGGATTTTTGGGTGATTTATATTTATATATATGCAGCCTTTAAGAGAGTATCTAGACTAGAAGGCATAATCCCAGCTTTAGAGTCATCACATGCATTGGCTTATTTGGAGAAACTTTGTCCAAATCTACCAAATGGAACCAAAATTGTGCTTAATTGCAGTGGGAGAGGAGACAAAGATGTTCATACTGCCATTAAGCACTTGCAGGTTTGATGATAACAACTTAACCTGCAAAAAAGCTGGATATATATATAGGGAAACATCATATAGCTTAAGGCATATGCTTTTGGTGCTATATTGATGGGAATAAAGTTATCATGTAAGCTTGATATATTGATGGGAATAAAGTTATCATGTATGTTTGTTATATTGAAAGGGAATATAGTTATCAATTAGTGTTTCAACAAACTCTGTAGTTGTTATTTATCCATAATGTTGGTTTTTTACTTTAAATTTTTTAGTAGATTTTTCATATCATTATCAATTTAACAATGCAAAAACCTCAATATATCTCAAATGTGATAAGTGAAATAAAATAACTCTCAAGCTTTTTTTTCATAATTTTTTCAAAAGTTTTCAGTCCCACTATTTTAACATTACATCACAAATACACATTAACTTGTATTGAAAGAAATATTATTACTTTAATTATGGTATGTTCTTTTACAAAAATTATTATTTAAATCTATTAATGCAATATATATTAAATATTGTATATAAATTTCTGACTAGAAATTTTATAAAAACTGGGTAACTAAAACATCATAAATTTTGTATAAGATTTATAAGGAAAATTATTTTAAAAAATGGGTTTTCAAAGAAATTGGTAAAAATTATATAAAAATATGTTCATATTTATTCTTATATTAATTTAAATATATCAAGAAAAGTTAATTTGATTATTATTTATTTCACATCATTTATGTTAATTATATTTAAATATAATTACTTTGATTATATATTTAAACATACTAATTTAATTAAGTTTAATAAATTAAACTAATTACATACCGAAAAACTTTTCTAAGAACAGTCCATGCAATCCGTTATTTAACAAAAAAAAGGTTCACTAAGAGCATCCACAATGGAGGTTTTTCTTGAGGTTTTTCTTGGGGTTTTACAAGAACCTCCACTGTGGACAGAGGTTCTTGCTCAGTCACAGGTTCTTATTAGAACCCAAATGCTTGAACTAGAACCCAGGTTTTTGTAACACTTTCCTTTTCTGTTATATACTAATTTTACATAAATAAAAATCATATTATAAATAAGAAAAGATAGGTGAAACTTTTATAAAAATCTCCATTGTAGAGTTTTAAGGAGGATCTTACTTTATTGAGATGACAATGATGTGACAGGAAAAAATATAACAAGTAAGGTTCTTAAAAGTTCTACCACTAGATGCTCTACTCTAAGTTTAGAAACCTTAATCCTCAATCTACCCTTACCTTTCTAAATCAAAATCCCTTTTCCTACTTTTTTCCTCTTCAAATTCCTAACCCTAATCCCCATTTTACCTTTTTTGGTTCATCAATTTATGAACTTTATCAAGTGCTAACATCATCAATTTACTTTAAAACCAAAATCAAACATAAAAACATACTACAGCAGCAACCTTGTATTAAAACAAATTCTATAATGCCAAACCCAAAACCAGAAGAAAAAAACAAGATAAGGGTTCAAAAATTGAATAGATTGATTACCGTGGCAAACAAGAATTGAAACTCTGGGGACCAATAGAACTCAAACCCCCATTTCACAATCAAAAGCTAAACCCTTTTTCTTCTTCTCCAATCACAGGGCCCTTTCCTAAATTCCCACACTCATCCCAAATTTTGACCCATGAAGCTGTCTTAGACCACCAAGATTAATTTCTATCTCTGCCTCAATTACTCGAGATAATTTACATTCTTAAAATTAGTTTCTATCTCCATCCTCAGTTTACTTATTTTGGTTTAACCCACGACCAAGCCAAAAAAATCTGGTTCAAAAAATTAGGGATTAGGATTGGGAATTTGAAGAAAAAAAGAGAAGGAGAAGGAATTTTGATTTAGAAGGATAAGGGTAGATTGAGGATTAAACTTTAAATTATATTAAGGATATTTATTAATGATTTTAAAATAGTTTAAAATTTAATAAAATAAATATAAGGATATAGATGTAATTAGTTAAGTTTTACAAGGACATAGATGTAATTTAAAAGTTTACAAGGATATAGGTGTAATTTACTTAAGTTTGTAAGGATATAGGCGCAATTCTCCCTTTATTGGTTGATAATACTATAATAGTTTAACTAATATGCCAAACATAACCATTCATTTTATTTACCTCAATGATAACCTATAATGGAGCCTCTTTTGATAGTTCTCAAATATTGGCATGAGAAAATATGCCACTCAATTTCCATCTCAAAATATAAACCAAAAATAGAACATATTTGTCCATGATGATGATGCTCATCTTGCCTTTGTGGCCTTGTTTATTCAAAGAAACAAAGAACTTAAGTTTACTAGTGACCTAGTAGTATTCATGACATATAACTACTTGCCATTTCATTATTATCATCATATTATCTACAAAACGAAAAAGTTGCCTCTCGACCCCACGATTTGGAGATCGTATAGACCAACGCTTAGATTTTGCCTCTTGTTTATGGTACAAACACGGAACTCCATTCTTCTTTACTGCTTTGCCTGAAAAAAGAAAATTCACAAGATTTAAATCAGTATATCCCACTTGAAAGTAAGGTCTCATAAAGTAAGATGTATGCACACAATTTATGTCACAATCCATTTACACACCTTTTTAATCTACTAGTTTTTAGAAACAACAAAATCCTTCCCCCTAAACAACCCATTGAAAAAAGGCTTTTGGGATTTTAGTTTTTACCTTGCCCCTATTGTCACATTTCTAATTTACAACCATCTTTCTATTCTTTTTTTCCTAGTTGTACTCCTACATGATTACTAACACTTGCTTGAGAAATTTTAGGGGTGTGTACAAAGTAATCTATCCACTTAGGACCGACTAACCATGATTGCAAATCCAATTGTAATTGCATCGGATTGAATCCAAAATTTCCACATTCAAATTATATCAACAAGTTCTTACATTGACCAGCTAACTAATATATATATATATATAGATTTGGGATCATGTGAGACCAAGCCGTTCTCGTGAGGACGCTGAAACCAAGATTTTACAATTGAAACTTCACAATGTTTTGATGCGAAGTTTTAAGTGTAGATCTTGGTCTCACATGTCTAACGAAAACAGTTTGGTCTCATGTGAACCTGGCCCTATATAGATATATATAGATATATATATATATATAGGGGTAAGTCATTAAATATTTTGAGAAGCCAAGAAGGCAGGAACCATCTACTTTGTATGGTATTTGGGCAAAAAATTGAATATCGGCAACCCCACACAAAATCCGCCTCCAACGACACCAATTTGAGGATGAATAACATAATCTATATTCATGATGAATGCCGTGATAAGCATTCATGATATATGCCATCACAAATGTTCATAATGAATAATATTCATTAGTATCAAGGTTATTCATCATGAATACTATACAAAATAGGTGTTTCCTAACAAAATTGGATACCATCAATGACTTCCACATACTGAAAAATGCAGAGAAATGCAGAAAAATACAAAAAAAATCTTTTGTTTTTACTATCACCATCAATATCAAAAGACAATTTGCTACCATTTGTGGTCCATATAACATAAACCATTAGACTACTAGTGGACAAATCTACATGCATCTTTCATCTTCAAAAAACTAAATATAAACCAATTTATAGATGAAAATTGAAAATATTACCTGTGAATACAAGAAAGTTCCAAGGACAGCGATTGCTGCTCCAAGAGCGTTGACTGGCTGAACGGGTGTACGGAAAATGATGATGGAGGAGACAATCACCGATATTCGTTTCATCGTGTTTCCAATGCTAAACGTCAAAGGAGAGATTTCGTCAAGTGACATGTACGAAACTTGGTTGTACAAGTGGTAGAAGATACTTTGAGCCGCCACCCACCTGTCAAAACCAAAATAGAAGCCACAAAAAGACATTTTTTTAGCATGCAGCCAACAAAAAGAAAGAATGTAACATAAATGCATATCATAAGAAAGTGAAAGCAACAAGATTATTTTAAAAAAATATTCAAATGGCCATGGAAAGGAGGGATATCAAGATTGATGGTTGATGCCAATCTTTATTTAAGGATGAATAAGAATTGTTTGGTTGGTTTTCCATCAGGTCCTGTATGGATAAAGTTGTCTGTGTGGATTAATATGTGTGTATAGATAGAAAAAAGGTTTTTGTTTTGGATGATTTTTCGTAGATGGAAGGATGTGTTTTTTAATTGGGACTTGGGAGGGGCAGGTTTGGAAAAAACTTGACTTTTTGCATAAAGCTCACACTAAAAGCTTATTGAACAAGTCATCTTCTATATCATCAAGGGGTTGTTTTGTTGGTGTTTCATTAAGTCCTATATGGATCAACTTGTTTGAGTGGATTAATTCGTCTGTATAGATTGGGAAGTTTTTTTGGGGATGGTTTCTCATAGACGGAACCAGCGTGTTTTTTTAATTGGAATGGCAGGTTTGTTAAAACTTGGCTATTTGGATACCCCCCATCCCTTAAGAAGCTTATTGAACAAGCCACTTTCCATATCATTAAGCCGCTACCAAATAGTCACGTATAGCTAACCAAACAAGCTGTAAGTCGCATTAAGCTTATTAAGCTACTAACATGGGAGATGTACGCAGACCTTTCCTCTGACCCAAGGAGTTGAAAGCTGGTTTCCATGATAAGTTATGCGTATTAGCACCGATTAATATGATACTTTCATCTCATATCAAGTGCAACACAATCTACAAACCAAACCAAACCAAACAAACACAATACATCCCACCCGAAGGTGGAATCTTAGGATATGCTAACCTGACCTCTACCCTAAACAGTAAAGTGGCTTTTGACATAAACGCCCTTGGCTTAAAACAGCCTACCTACCACAATTATGAAGCTTTAGCCAAACTAGTGGTACAAAATAGACTATGAAACAAATTGCAACAATTGGGCAAAAGCAGTAGGTAGATGTCATGTGACTTACCAAATGAAATGGGGTCCAATCTCAGTGATGGCTTTTTGCCATCCAACTGCCCACATTTGTGGACCCTCAACAGCAATTGCAAATGGAGTAAGGATTAAGAGAGAAAGGAGAGATAAACAAGCATAATAATTCATCCCACTAACAGACTTCCCCTTCATGCCTTTCTTTGAAAATATGTTCCTAAATACAAATGCCAGGTTGGAAATCATGGCTCCCATGAAACCTGAAAATTCAAAAGGCAAAAACAACAAATTAAAAGGTATGAAAATAAGCAAGCAATTGCATTTGCACTAAACAACAGAGTTGGTTTTCGGTAAGAATAGTAGTTATCGTGAGAGGGTGAGAACTGAGAAGGGATCTCCACCCTAGGATCAAATCTTGATTAAATATTAACTGGAAATACCCTTCTGAGCTAATTCATCGGGTGTTTGGGTACTTAATCTGAACCATTAGATCAACATTAAGTAAAAGTGATCAAGGGTCCAAATACCTTCTTACACTTCTCACCTTGATTCCTATACAAATACCTCTTTTGCCCACCTCTTTTGCCCACAACTTTTGACATAAAGGGTCCAAAATATGACACTTTTATCCTTTGGGGACATCTTTTTATAGGACACTTTTTTTCAAAAAAGTCATGTAAAAAGACTAAATAGGACAATTTATTTCAAAAGCACCCCAAGAAAATTGTTAGGAGGTAACCACAAGGGTTGTGGCATAGTGGTTGAGGCTCAAAGAGATGTGGTGGAATATCCCATCTACCCATGGTTCAATTCCAGACGTCGACAACAATTGTGGCCACTGAGTTTATCAGGGCAACTGTCTTATGGCTATAATTTGCTAAATGTCTTATAGCTATAATTTGCTGGGATTAGTTTGGGCATAGCTCAGGACGCCCTCCCAAAAAAGAAAAAAACTTGTTAGGGGGTCCAAAAACATCATATTTATCGTAACAGTTCTACATATGACGCATTTGGCGGTCTGTACTCTGTAGGGCATTTCAACATATTTGACATCCTGTAAAGCCGATTACCAAAAGAAGCTTGTGATTACCGGTCATGTTGAAGTTTAGTTCGGTAAGTGCTGCTAGGCCACAACCACCGATGATTGGCACAAGAGATAAGTATACCGCCATGGGGAACGATTCTCCCAAAATGAACTTCGAAACCAACACACTGAAAGCGGGCTCCCCACTCTTGATAATGTGAGTAAAAGAAACAGCAACTTTGGACATACTCACAGTTGCTGCTACATGACCAATTGTATGTGCCAATGCAACCTAAAAGAGCATTAAAAGTCAAGATTTTAGTCATACGTCATTATGTGCCAATTGCCCATGTCCACAACAAGAAACATAGAAACATACCCAGAAACTTTTAAAGACAACCCAGATAAGAAATCAATGTTTAAGCAAAAGCCAGATGAAATAAACAGAAATAAAAGAAAACCCATGAATAAAAACAATAATCACACAAAACCCAGATGAGATGAAGACAAATAAAAGAAACCCCATGCATAAAAAGAGTGATCACACAAAACCCATATGAAAGAAACACAAATAAAACAGAACCCATGAATAAAAAGTATGATCACACAAACCCATATGAAAGAAACACAAATAAAAGAGAACCCATGAATAAAAAGTATGATCACACAAAACCCAGATGACATAAACACAAATAAAAGAAAACCCAGATGAAATCAACACAAATACAAGAAAACCCAAGTATAAAAAGTATGATCACATAAAACCCAAATGAAATAAACACAAATAAAAGAGAACCCATGTATAAAACCAATACTCACACAAAACCCAGATGAAATAAACACAAATACAAGAAAACCCAGATAAAAAAAAATCAATACTTAACCAAAACCCATATGAAATAAACACAAGTACAAGAGAACCCAGATAAAAAAAACAATAATCACACAAAACCCAGATGAAATAAACACAAAAACAAGAAAACCCATGAATTAAAAAAAATCAATCTTTAACCAAAACCCAGATGAAATAAAACACAAATACAACAAAACCCATGTACAAAAACAATAATCACACAAAACCCACATACCAAATACCATAAACAATCAAATTAAACCCTAAAAAAACCAAAATCACTTACAGGGAACAAAGACTTCCAGAATTCCAGATCAGTATTAGGAGCTTCAGCAACTTTTGTTGCCCATGAGATCAACATGATCAAAGATCCAGCAGCAAGAGACAAAGTAGATGTCAACCATGGAAATGGAAAAGCATTCAAAACCTTCTTATTATAAATATTAAAAATCACATTCAAGAACCACCAAGTAGCAAAATAAAACCCAATCTTCACTTTTCTAGCTGATTCAGCCTTCTCAATCCCACCTTCTTCAGCCTCATAAGCCTTACAAACAACCAAAGATTCCCTTTTATCTTCCACCTTCAATAAAGACCCAAATTTCCCAATTGAAGAAATATGCAGAGGCTTTGTAACCAAAATTTGGGGAAATTTGGGCAATTTGGAATTACAAGAAATCGATTGTAAATTAATCGAACCCAAATTCGATAATCCAAGATTCCGATTTCTAGCGAAATTCGAAGGATTGATGAACCCATGAGATTGTTGCAAAGAAGAAGAAGAGATCATTTTTGTTACAATTAAAAGAACAAGAAATTGTGTGAAATTGTGTAAAAAGTGTAAACCCTTTTGGTTTTTAGTGTGGGTTTTGAGTGAAATTTTTGAAAATTTGATGAAAGTTGTGATCTTTTTTATTAGGTTAGGTGGTGGAATGAGTTTAGATATTGGGAATTGGAAATTGATATTGCCACCAAACTAGTTTTTTCATGGATTGATGGTATAGAAGGATTATAAAGATCTGTGAAGACTTTTTTTTTAGTGGAATAAAAAATGGTTTATTTTGGAGTATAATTTAATACAAGGGTGGTGGGAAGAGAGAAAGGGAAGGAAAAGGGCGGTCTTCAAAGGGTTGCTGATTCTTTAAGCCTATGTTTTTTTAATATTGATCATCCTATCAGGATGTGCCACGTGTATACCTTTTTCTTCTTTTTAACGGCCAATTTTTCACCATAAGGCCATCCACTGTCGACCCACTGCAACCCAATGGTTTCAGCTGCCACATCAGCGCCACATCAGCTTTTCACTATACTACCAAAAACTACCCAATCCATCCACTATCAACCCAATACCCAACCCAACCTTTTTATTTTATTAAATAATAAAAAAAAAAAGAGAAAGAGGAGAGAGGTAGAGAGAAAGAAGAGAGAGAAAGCGGGTAGGGCGTCGGTTTGGGAGAACCGAAACACTCCAACCCGTTGCTCACCGCGGCGGTGTTCAATACTTAAGCCGTCGGCTTAAGGCATGCCGAAGGCAACCCGATGGTGAGCCGAAGGCCACTGCGGATGGCCTAAGTTATGTTTATTTATTTTTCAACGGCAAATGACTCACTCATACGTTTTCGATACGAAGTTGACAAGATATTTTGAATTTATACGGCCACCTGTTAATACTCGGTAACCATGGACCAACCTGAAAGCCGACCTATGGTCAGGATATCACCACATGCTTACTCCATGAATCAAACCTGGGTAGACAGTGATGTCATTCACTGTCCCTCTGAAGGATGTTAGTGACCATTAGGCTACTAATGTTTTGATCATCATACGTTGTATTGAGATGTAGTTTATGTTTGGCAAACTATCTGATAAGCTAGTTGATAGCTGATAAGCTAGTTTAAGAATAATTTAAGTTTGATAAAAACTAGCTTCTAAGTATGTAAAATGATTAAAAATGGTATCTCAAGGTATGATAATTAATATTAATAAGAGTATAATTGGAAAAAACTATAAAATACTTTTAAAACTCTACTCCAATTTCATTTAAATATGTACTAACTTCTAAGATAACTGATAATTGATAAGCTAGCTTATTGTTACCAAACAACAACTAAATCATATTTTAAAGGTTTTTTTTTTCAAAATTCTTTATTTTATAAGGTGGTTTATAAAATATTATAATAGATTATTGAGACATATAAAAGATTCTTCTAAAAAGGTAGGTATAAAGATTTTTACTTTTTAAAATATTTATGTTTTGTTCTTCTCTAAATGTTAGAAAAATAAAGGTTTTTAGAAATAGCTACCAGCCTACCACCCTTCCAAATATAATAATAATCAACCATATAAAGAAAGAATACTTAAGACTTTTTTGAAAATTTCATCTCACAATTGATTCAATAAAAATTCATAAAAGGGTAGATTTAAAACAATTCAGTAATGATAGAGCAGCTTAGTGAAAACAAGCCAAGAATATGTATGAATTAGAAGATACGAATACTTGAGATCCATCATCAATGGCATTCCTGACATGTGATAGCGATACAACAATTCAAAAAATCAGGTCTTTACAAGCGGGCATGGTGCTACAAAATGTAGAGGCAGTATTGGTAGCATATAAGATGTTGCAAATGAGTGGGAGTTTGGAAGTAAAGGTTGGGAATTGGTCTTGGCAAAAGTTATAATATGGATTCGGCAAATGGGGTACGATCAAGTGATATTTGATCTGATTCCCAGATGGTTATGACTACGACAAGAAGAGGAGACACGAATAATATCAAATTTGTAACCATCATGAAGCATTGTCAGCATCTACTTTAGTCCAGACCATCGTTTTAAGGTCAATATACTAGGAAGGACATAATATTGTGGCTGACACGCAGACAACGATCTTAGTTTTTTGCATCGTCAACTACTGATGTAACTCATCTTCATTGTCTTTGTTAAGAATTTGAATGTTATATATGCTTCAATTGATCAATAATAAAAGTTTGACTTAAGAAAAAGAAACAACTTTCAGTTTACTCTTTACTTTTTTTTTCTTAAACGGCAAGCAAACACATACTGACATACACACAGACATCAACACACGTTCCCAAAGTATTTGGGATCCAAGGGCATCCGACTAATCCCGTCAACTATGACCAAACCCAACAAGGTCCATGATTTGTATTTAGTGTATTTACTTTTGCTAGACACATGTATACTATCTCTCGTATAATTAATAAAAATAAAGATATTCCTAAATATCAATATCAAATTCCAAAGGATAATGATTAATAAATAAAGCAACTATTATTAAACTGAAATGTTTATTAAATAAAAAAAACCTTGTAACATTAGAAAAGGATATCATAATATACAAAGAAAGTATATACTAGTTAGAATTATAAATTTCAAAACAATAATTTAAAACTAGTAGTAGTCAAATTTAACTACATATTGAGACAAAATAGACGTACTATAAACCTATAATTATTGTATCTTTGTATCCTAGATTGTGATAGCCAAACAAGAAAATTGGTAGGTTAAATATAAAATATACATTTATTATTTGTTGTTATTCTTGTATATATCGATATAATTATTTTCGCACTTTGAATGTATGATTTAATTTGAATTTGATATAAATGTAAGTACATATACTAAGATCAACAACCAAAATTGCAAGATAATATTTGTTTTTGGATGCCATATGTTTTTCTTGATATGATTGCACAATGCCCATTATTACCCAAAATTTTTTTGATGAATAACTCTTACTTTATCTTGGAATAGTGAAGAAAAACATGAAACAATGTCATATGATATCATTACCAATAACAAAATTAAAAAAAATACTTTTTTATTCGTATAATAAAAATAAAAAAATAGAAAGGAGGGGCCAAGGGGCTTTTATAAAACTATTAATTTCCCTAAAAAAATTACTTAATTGTCCATATCCTTTCAGAAAATGTTTTAGCATTCACCAACTAAAAATAAAGCAAAATTTGTTAATTAATTGAAATAAATAAATGATAATTAATGTATTTTAATAAAGTTATATTTGGTAAAAATGTTGATAAATGGGACCACTTAAAAACTAGCTTGTATATTAGAACTAGAAAACACATAAAGTAACATAAAAAATCCATGTAACATATTTTAAAAATGACCTTTTAAGACACATGAATCATCTTAAAATAAGCATAACAATAATTATTGGTAAGTAATTGTTAGAAGGATAACTACAATAAATCTAAGCAAATAGAGGGAAGAAACGTCCCTTTTATTGAAGGTCAAAAAAGGTCATATTTGGAACCGACAAAGTAAGATTGAATTAATTGATCTCACACGGAACATATCTCGAAAAAACCGATATAACAAGTTTTTTTTGGACTAATTAGCGATTGAGATTAGCAAATATCTAGAATTAAACTAAGACCTATCTTGTATTTGAATAAAATTATCTAATCTTTTAGTCAATTGCGTTACAAATCTGTCAAAAGGGAGAAGACTATTTTAATAAAATATATATTCTTTTTTTGATGTTTAAAGAAAATGAAAAAAGTTGATAAATGAATTAATAAAACGTGGTTAAATGGATTTTGGTTGTTGCATAAGAGCATCCATACAATGACTTTGATTAATCAAAGTAAACATAAATAGTAGCACTATGAACACAATTGGCATCAAGATGATGTCATTAAATATATTTTACTTTTTATTTAATAAAAAATAATTTTCAAGCTTGAGTCATACGTACCCAATCCTTCCAACTCTCTCAACCCCACTGCCACATCCGCTTCCACATCATCTTTTTCTCAACCCCACAATTAACCCTCTAAAACCCTCCTTTAATTAATACCCAACCCTCCCAACCCTCTCACACACCTCACACAGGCGTCGCACCTTAGTAAGCTTTCAAGAAAGTAAGGACTATTTATTGCCGCATCAAGGAAAATCAAAATCTAAAAAAATATCTGACCAAGAAAGATGTACGGTCTAATGAGGCTACATACCATTAGTGACCTACCCCAATTTATTGTCGATTAGTAATGAAAGAGGGGTGGAGGGGATCCGTATATGTTGTTCAGGTTTTAACGACGAGATCTATTATCGCTTTTTCAATCCCCGTCGTTCGCCCATCAATAAATGGACACACAACACAAACTCAGTAGTGCGAGGAAACCACCAATGACCAAACCCACTGAACCCGCCGAGGCTCATAGCCGAACCCTCTGAACCTACCTAAGCCGGCGGGCTTAAACCCGCAGCCCGCCCACTCCCGTTACGAATAGCCTAAGAAGTTAAGCTCGAAATCACCGATGTTTTACTTGACTTATTTGAAAGTTTTATTAAATTTTTTAAAATAAGCGGCCATAAAAACACATTTTTTCAAGTTAAACATAATAGATCATTTAATTAAATACAAAATCTATTAAACTCGAACAAATAAACAAGTTAACCGATCTCGATTTCAAGACCAAAAACAAACAATAGTCCAAATCTCGAGTCATAATGTCAACACGGAATTGTAAATGAGCTCAAATTCGAGCACTCTTTTTGGAAAAAGGAAGTAAACTACATTTTTAGTCCCTTATATTTTGGTGAATTATATCTTTCATCCCTACAGTTTCAAAACTACAAATTGATCACCTGGTTTGCAAAAATGCTCAGATACGGTCCTCCATGCAATTGCCATTAACTTTTAGTCGAGGGACATTATTAAAGCTCAAGTCTGGTATTATTTTTTTTAAGACGAGCTCAAACATACTACTCGGACCAAACCCGTCGACATATTAACTAGGAAGCACTTGCAAAGCAAAAGAAACCAAAGAGATTTATAAGCATAAGATCATCCTACAAAAATTTGCCTTTTATAATATATGGCTATAGAAACCTAAAATTAATTTTGAACCCGGGAATCACCCACATCACGACACATGACATATTCAGCGAAAATATGAACATATTACTCATCATAGATGCATGATGAATATTCACCCTGAAAAGAGACACGTGCCACCCTGTAAGCGGTTACCGGGTTCTTAATTAATTTTCAGCTCCTGATTGAACTTCCCTATGTATCTATATACGAAAATCTATATGTACTACTAAGCTTCATATGTGAAGAAACTTAACAACCCACAAAAGGTTCCCAAAATCACCATACATATATACCTTCATCACGACTACTGTTGAAAAAACCGAGCCAAAAACACAACCACGACATAATAAAGGCACTGGCCACCATCGTCAAAAAAAGCAGAGCCACCCGACCTATAAACGAGACTAACAGAAACGGGTCGCCAAGAACTCCTATCAAAGATCAAGAAATATAATCACTTTCTATAGAACTAAAAGTTGCATAGCATAGAAAGGGGAAATGCATTATATTTTAGCCATTCAAAAATTAGTGGTTTGATTTCTTAGCCAAAATCATGTGAGAATGGCCAAAATAGCCATCAGGTCCGCCAATTGTAGATCGCCAATGGTAGACCTGGCTACAAGACAAAAAAATTATGTAAACAACCCGTCCACCAAATACTAGCTCCGCCATTGGCGGACCTAGTCCCCATAGGCCCATTACTAATACTAGCTGAAATTACAAAAACAACCCCTGGTCCAGAAAATAATAGCCCCGCCATTGGCGAATCTAGGCCCTCGAATTTCAAAATCTACAATTTATACCTAGGTCCACCATTGGCCACCTACGATTGTCAGGCCTCATGGCTATTTTGGGCATTCTCACAAGATTTTGGCTTAGATCGAACCACTAATTTTAAATGGCTAAAATAATGAATCTCCCCATAGAAAATACGTAAACAATCTAATAAGAGCGAAAATACGTACATGCTGCTCGAAATTTTCATGAGAACGTGAGAACACAAGACGTCGAGCCCCTCGAGACCGTTCCCAATTCTTTCCTGACCGCTTTTCGCCTATTCGGATCTCCCAACAAATTCTCACAAAAGCAAATATCGATCTTCTCTGAAACAAGCCTACACAGCAAAACGCATCTCAGAAAACGTATTTCCGAATCGTGTCCCTGGAAGTTCTTGAAAGTCAGCGTTTTAAGGCGGGTCGACGTGCATTTAGGTAGCCACGATTTAATAAGATCGATTTCATCAATACATACATCATGACCAAATCCCTGCATACCATATTATATGAAAAAAATAAAGTAAGTATCTTGATCAATTGAATGCGGCTTTAAATAGGGGTTTTACAAACTGTAGGCGTCCGGGCCCACTTGTGCGCAGCTCAACTGATCCCATGAGGCCGTAAAGATAACAGAAAACTGTCCAAAATAGCCAATTTAACGCCTTTCCACTTTATAGCCATCTTTTCAACTTATTGACCGAAATAGCCCGAGATTACACAAGTAGTACTTACACAACTTGCCTAACCCACTTTCCAAATTCCAATATGGCAATATGATGTTAAGAAAAAGTAGACATCACGTAACTTGCGTAACATCTAATTTTCCAAAATATTATATTGCAAAAGTAGATTCCATAGGTTGTATAAGTGCCACTTGTGTGATCTCCAGCTATTTCAGTCAATAAGTTGAAAAGATGGCTATAAAGTGAAGAGGGGAGGTCAGATTGGCTATTTGGGTCAATTTCCCAAAATTACGGGTCAATAAAATCCTTAGTGGCCTTGAAAAAGATCGAACTGTTTTGACCTTTATTTTGTCAATTGAGCTGGCCCTCGAGTTTTTGACTTTTTTCATTAAATAGCGTTAGATGTAATCTACCTCAGCGATATATAGAGATTGTAGATATGGACAGCGGTTGAGCAGTTCCGTCAATGATCCAACGGTCGGATTTCCAATTTCCATGCTTATTTCTAAACGAGCCAAGTTCCGGAAAACCGGAAGATGAACCATCATGTTACCTAATACAAGAGACTTTGCATACAATTAAGAAAAAACACACACAAAACAAGCAAGTCAGCAATGCAAGATCAAAAAATGAAGTCAAGTTTCTATTTAATTCATAAACCAAATCAAACCAAACGGCCCGATACATCCCACCCGATGGCAGGGTCGGGAGTTGGGGGAAAAATAGAGTCGTAAACGAGCCCAGTTGCTCGTGAGCTACTCGGGATCGACTCGTTAAAAGCTCGATTAAGTTAAATGAGCATGAGCCGAGCTTGAGCTTCATTTTAGGCTCATTTAATAAACAAGCTTGAGCCTGGGCCTCAATTAGGCTCAGGAGCCTAAACGAGCCTCAATCAATCTAATATATATATATATATAATAAACATTATAAATAATAATAAAAATAAAAAACATATCAAGCATTGATTTACAGGCAAATGGGTCGAGCTCGAGCCGAGCCCGAGCCTGCTAAATCCTTGACGACCCGAGCTCAAGCTTATTACATAAGGCTCGAAACGAATCGAGCTTGAGCTTGAGCTTGGTTAGGCTCATGCTCGGCTCGGCCGAAAACATCCCTAAGTAGGTTATTAAACTCGGCTTGAAACAATTATACCAGGCTCGAGCTCGAATAACTTTTTTAAAGCATGGCTCGATCTTGAATATCTTTTATATTTTTATTGTATGATTTTATGAATATATATGAGAAAGTTTACCTAAAAAATGTATATGCTAAAATAGCTCGGCTCAGCTACGAAACTTAATCAAGTTCTCAAACTAGCCGAGTTTGAACTTTGGTGTTACGAGACTTTGCTAGTTAAATTAAACAAGTTTTATTGTGTTCAAGATCAACAATTATTAAAGCTCGAGCATCCCTGAATCAGTTGCCAAGTACCTCGATGGTGCGATTAGATAGCCGTAAATCCACAACTTTCTGCAACCCATTAAGCAGTCCAACCACATGAAACGCAACTTCCTTCCGCTGCTCGTCCGGGATCGGTACGCTAACGTACGCTTCGACCACCGACGACACATCACCCAACAAAATCTCGTTCGAAAGATATCCCGTGTACTTCAAGTAGGCAAGATTCGGCGTATCGATCGTGATCCTACAGCTTCTAGAAGCATCCGGCGGCCCGAAATACGGCAAATCATCTATCGTCAACCGCCTCAGCGTCGAACCCGATATCCCGATTTCGGTCAAGTTCATCCACTCGCAATCGAGCATGACCAACTCTTCAAGAACCCGACACCCGGAAAAAAGATTTTGCGTAGACTCGTCGTCCGTAAACGTAACAAGCGAAAGATGCAACCTTTTCAGACCCGGCAAAAAGACGGGACCCGGGATCTCGAGAACGCAATTCATCTCGATCTTCAAGACGGTTAACGACCCGCTCGAGAACATGGATCGAGGGAGCGAAAACGGGTCTTCGGCAAAGAGACAAAGATCGAGCTCGTGGACGTTGTGCATGATAGCGGTGGAGATCCACGAGTGGATCCGGGATGCATTGAAGCAAACCCGGCACGATAACCGGAATTTCCCGATGTTCGATGTGTCGCGAAGCAGAAGGACCCGGTCTACGAAGTCCATGAAACACGTGACCTCGGGTGGATCTCGCCCGTCGATCTCGCTGGTGTACAGTAACGAGTCGTCGAAATCGAGGTTTAGGACGGAAGTCCAAAGATTGTTCCATCTTTTTGATAAGACGGAGGTTTTAACGACGTCTTTTGTGGGGATAAAGGATAGGATATGGTGAAGGATGCAATCGGGGAGTTGGCTGATAATGTCGATCTTATCACGTAAACGGTGAGTCTCTGTGTTGGTCATAGTCTAAGCTCTTCGATTTTTTTCCTTTAAAGACAAATAGCGGATAAAAGATTAAGATTTGTGGTTATGTAAATTGATAAAACTAGAAACATTTAAAGCATTTAGCAAGTATAAAGAGCAAGAAGAATCATGGACACGAAAATCTTTATGAACATAAAAGCATCACGAAAAATACCCTTTGTGTCGATCAAGAATTTATTATGCGTTTTTTTTTTATTTAGGATATCTTGTTTAAGTGACGATTATTAGATTGATGTATCCAAGCCTAGTGAGGTATTTGTTCTTCTATATGAAATATAGTGATTCTGGCTCGAGATCATGGAACACCGTAGTAACCATTCATCTGCTCAATATGCACATGTGCATGAAAGTAATTGAAAATGTTTCATGGTTTCTATGCATATGTGCATTCTATGCACATGTGCATACCTCATAGATTAATAGTTATCACGGTGTCCTCAGTTTTCCAATTTTTGTGTGGTTTTCCTTTGCACCTAACCCTAGCGATTACTCATGTTTAGGATAAAACAACAAAAAATGGAAAACTAAGGTACATTGTAATAACCATTCATCTTTACAGTATGCACATGTGCATAAAAGTGACTGAAAACGTTGCATGGTTCCTATGCACATTTACATACCATAGAGAGGAACGATCACCACGGTGTTCCTCGGTTTTCCATTTTTTTGTGGTTTTCCACATGACATAGTAACTCGATAGGTTTCATATATCCAATACAACGTAATGGGGATCATTAGGGATTTGACCTTAAATGAGTTTTTAATTAAATCCATGTCCTCTTGGCTTATTAAAGAAAATTGGCTTTATACTCATTAGAAAGGTTATGGATTTAATTAAAATCTTATTTAAGCTTATATATCTAAATAGCTACAAGAAAAATGAGATATGGCACCAATGAGTTAGATTAGATCACACTTGCTTACAGTCAAAATCCTTCATGTTTTTCATTCCAACATCATAACCAAATTTTGACCATGGTCAACAATCAACCTAAATCTATAAAATTTAAAGATAACCCCATAAAATTAAACTACTATAACACACAAAATCATAATCCAACTTAATTTCAAAAAAAAAATTTACCCAAAATAGAATCTTCAATAAATTTTCATAACCCTAGAAAAATTCAACCAGTGAAATCCAACGAAATTGCTACCCTAATCAGCTTGATCAGTTCTTCGATTCGTTAACCCTAAACCATCACCAATAAAGAAACGAACTCGATATTTCTGAAACCCTAAAACCCCTAAAAAAACATAAAATCATTCAAATTAACTGATAAAATCATAAATTCGATAAACCCCATGGAAATCAAACATTCAAGCATCCATATAATCACAAATACAACCAATGAAATCTTACAATTTCGTAATCTTGATCATCTAAACACCAAAAATTGAACCGCAGAAAGTGATAATACACACACACATATATACATACATATATATATATATGGAAAGATAGAGAGATAAAGCTAACCTGTTGATTATTGATTAGGGATTTCAATGGCGATTGATGGAATTGCAGAAAAGGGTTTTATTAATTTGAAGGGTTTTGTGTTGGAATTTGGGGATGGCGGTGGAGAATGGAGATGGAATTGGGGGGTTTAATCAAACTGTTATGCTCTCTCCCTCCATTGCATACAAATTTCCAACCGCTACTCTAAAATAGAAAATAAATAAACAAATATATAATTAAATAAGTAGGAAGTTGTAAAGGTTTTTTTATTTTAGAGAATCTTTTAAAACAACTAGAAACGTACCTGCGCGCGTTGCAGCGCGAAGTATGTATCAATTGCCCGATTTTTATACACATCATTGTAAACATCAATTTAATCATATGTGTTCAATCAATTAACCTCCTAATGGTTTATTGAATAGTCAATTTCGAAAATTGAAATAAAAATATTATCTTTATATAATATAATATATAATATAATTGAATAAAAAATATTCAATATTGGGCTTATTTCGAAGGTATTGACGAGACGATTATGATGGTATAATCTGTTAAAAAAACGTAATTTTAATATAAATTTTAGTTCATAATATATGATTAGTTAGATTATATGATAAGGGTTTAAAATAGAAAATAAAAAAGTAATTGACTAAAATAAGATTTAATAACTAACTATGGGGGTACAAAGTGTAAATGTGTAAAATGAAATGTTAAACAAAAGAAACTGCCATATTAAGTTATTTGCTTTTATATATAGTATAGATAAATTACACTTTTGGTATATATGGTTTACATAAAACTATATAAATTTAATAAGCTACTATGTGTTTGTTTGGATAAATTATAAGTTATCTTATTAAAACACTAGTTGGAGAAGTATTTTATGAGTTTTTTTTAGTTTTTTTTTCGTTTATACTCTTGTTAATATTAACTGTTATACTCCAAGATGCTTTTTTTTATCACTTTACATACTTGTAAGCTAGTTTTTTTCTAAACATAAGCTAATTTATCAGCTAGTTTGCCAAACACAACCTAAGTGTGAAAAATGGTTACTGCAGCTTGTATTTTGTTTTAAAAGTGGTTTTAAGTTGATTTTGTTATTTAAAGCGTCGTTAAATGAAGGGTGGTTTTGTGTTTAAGTTTTTATCTCTTTTGGTCATTTTATTTTTTAAATAGTGTGATATAATGTATTTATATATGTGTATTATACATATACAATGGTTGATGAGTTTGATGGAAAATTTGGTGAGCAGTTTTCTCATGAAGATGGAGGCTATACATTGTTTCTAGTTTTCCACCACCAAATACATGTAGTTTCTTTGGTCATTATTCGTGTAGAGACCAGGATCTATAATTTCTCTGGGCATCCCTTCCACAAGGACCATAATCTGTAGTTTTGTCGGCCATCCCGTACATATGGACCAAAATAAGTTTCTTTACATTGTCAGGTTCAACCTTTGCATAGAGAACACACATACATAAGCCATTTAACGATCATGACATTTTTCTTCTACAATCATCCATTTGCACTTATCTGAAACTAGTCCAAAACTGGAAACTTCCTATTGCCAAAAAGTTGCCTTCAAATATGTTTGACTATTATGTCTCACTTGATAAATCGTTTACACAACCTATAGGTCAATGGATTCATCAAATATAAAGATTTCGACCAAGCTATTTGAACTTGAAATACAAAGGGGTATAAAAGTTGATATTATCGGGGACAAAGATAAACTGAAAGAGGAGAAGGGTCATTGGGTTCATGAAGACGACAACAAGGACCAAAATTGTTAGGTTATTATTTGTTAATGGAAAAGAAGGGGTCAAATGACAAGAATACTCAATATTTTACGCATAATTTTTTTAATAGAACTAATATAGATTGTTTTCAAAACAAAATCCAAACCATAATAACTATTTCTATATGTACTGAAGTTTAGGGGGAGTTTTCATAGTTTTGTTTAAACCACAAGGATCAAAATACCAGTTTGCTCATATTTAACACTCAAAATAAAAGAGAAAAAAATTATTTTAATTTGTTTCCACCAATAAGTTAATCTCAATGCATTGTTTTTTTTATAAAATATTAAAAATATAATTAATGTTAACATATTTTGGAGTTAATTTGGTTATATTATAACATAAATTATTTATCGGATATGCATTAAAAAACCATCATTGTGTTTATGTAACCATCTGTTAGAAATGTAGCTTTTATTAATCATATATCAACGAAAATATATATTATATCTTTTGAAAAAAGATAAATGTTAGTATTATATATTTTCCTCGGATTTTTTTCTTAAAAGTTTATCATATATTATGGTCTATTTTGTTATAATCTACAAAATATCATAAATGCAAAGAAAATTTCATATATTTATGCTTGTGTTTAATCTATGACTTGAATAGCACAGAACTAGTTATTGGTCCACTTAATTTAAGTAATTAAGTAGGATAAAATTTGATAAAATTGTATGTATAATATACAAGTTGGATTAGACAAAAAACATTTTTTTAAAATAAATACATTACATACAGTAATGGTGATAATTTGAATCAACTTTAATAGCAAACATTTTTATAAGCATTTACACATTACCTTTATTATAAGCATTCATACAGTCTATATATATACTGCTATAATCTATAATATATTTGTAGTACATTATGCATATGATGTCATAGAATTACATATTATATATTTTTCTACCAGATATAATCATACAGTATGTATTATATAATTGTATATCATAGTAATTAAAAGAGTTTTAAATACATATCATATCTCTTGTACAAGTCAATCTTAAGGTGTTGTTTGTTTTTTAAGAGGTCTGAAGTCTGAAGTCTAATTTCATGTCTGAAAAATAAAATGTAGTGTTGAAGTCTGAAATCTAAGTCTATAAGACTGTTTGTTTTTTTTTGTAATGTCTGAACTCTGAAGTCTGTTAACAAAAATAAATAAACAATAGAAATGAAGAAAAAATCAAAAAATAACATAAATAAAAACTAATGTTTTTTAATTATTTTCATAAAAAACTAATAAACTCCTTCTCTTCCTTTATTTCTACAAACCCCTTTATTTCCACCAAACCCTAAAGTGCAAAATAAAAGCACAGCCGCCATGGAAGCTTCAAGTTACAAACTTCAAAGCTCTAACCTAATTCCTTCCTTTTCGTCACTGTTGTCGACTTCTCTTTCATCACCTAGGTTACAAACTTCAAATTCCTTCGATATGCTTTCCATCCATGGAGGTCGATTAGATCAGATCTTGATTTGGGTTGAAGTCGTTTTGCAGATTGATGAACTTGAAGGCCATGGTAACAATCTGAACTTGAGTGACCGGAGAAAGAAGACGACCTAAGCAGAGCAATGATTTCAGATGCTTTCAGATGCCAAAATGCCACAGAATCGATCAGATGAAATTTCTATTTAAGTGGGTCTGAAGTCTGAAAAAAACAAACAGTCTGAAAACCACAACGTCTGACCGAATCAGACTTCCGTGGTTTTCAGACGTTTTTTTCCAAAAATCAAACAGCCCCTTAGTCCTCCATTACTTTAAAACTGATTTTTGATATAGAAAATACTAATCATACAAGCCATTATTGATTTTGATCGTACAGACAGTGAAATTTTTTAGAATAATATATTTATGGTGGGTATCTAATTTTATTATTCGAAACCAAACTGTACGGGGTGGGTACCGCACCAAACTAAACCAAAAAGGAGTGGGTACCCACAGTTCGGTTCACGGATATCTCTGCATCTTAATTATCGAGTGTTTTGATGTGCACAAAATATATACTAAAAAATGAAGTTATTTTTGTAACAAACTATAACAATTAACATTAAAAAAATATTAGAAAATGAAAATAAAATTATAGAGAATTGTCGTTGATATGGGTGTGCAAAAAAAATATAGACTGAGTTTAACCAACAAATCAATAGTAGTGAGAGTGAACGGAAAAAACACTGTATGTGATGCAGATTTTTTTAAAGATTAGTAATTTTTTATTACGAAGTATTAATAAATATATACGGGGTGGGAAGGGTACCGCAGGTAGCAAATTTTGAGAACCGACCCAACATGCGACTCAGCGGGCACCCTTATTTTCGGAGTTTTCGGGTCACAGGTTGCTTGGATATCAATTTTCTTGATTTCAGATTATATGATTCGGTTCGGTTTTTCAGTTTTTTGGTTTTTTTGAACACCTATAATTTTGATTACTATGCATGATGCATCATATAATTATATAAATGTATCCAATGGCAATTTTTGAGCAAATATAGATGTAATGGTTAACAAAAATACATTAAACGTGCATTTTCACACTCAATATTTATATCATCATATCTTTTTCCTTTAATCATCAGTTACAAATACTATTTACCAGTTCTAGCTATAACTGGTACAAAATCCAAAACTAAAAGCATTACTTTTTGAATTGTATGATATTTTATTAAAGTAAAACTCAAATAAACTTTTTACATTTGGTAATACTTGAATCCTTGATTTTGACTTTTAGAAAGGTTGAGCTCTACCAATAATCTAAATACCGTCGAACCAATGACCATTCTGATACTACTACACAATACCGGATTCATCATTGGCACTTCCAACTAGCCTCGCCTTTGCCTTTGATTTCGAATCATCAAGGTAATGTTGATACACATACGAAACCGAGCCCCATAATGCCAGAACCAAAGCGATGGCCTTCACGCCATCCATTTTATCCCTGAAAAAAATAACCGCAAGAACCGGAACGACGGGCAACCCCAACGTGCTAATCACGTTTGAGAAAAGCGACGAGACTTCGAAAATCAAACCCAAAATCCCAACCGAACAAATTTGCCAGGAGATCGCGATCCACACCAATGTCATTATGTACGAAACCGACCCTTCTTTGTAATCATTCATCTCCGTTCTCAACCCGCTCCATTCCCCGCTTGCAAAAAGTCCAACAACACACCCACAGGTCGCGATAAACGAAGGGTAGATTTGCATCTCGAGCACAACTCGGAAATTCTCGCTCTTGATTACCTTTTTGAATGATAGTTGCAAAAGGGAAAGATACAGATAACATTAAAACAAAATTGAGTTTATAGGATGCCTAAAAAAAGTGTAGTAATGAAGCGTTTTATAGGACTTCAGTATCAAACAAAAAAACACACGTAAAAGTGTTACAAAAAGTTAATAAGATGCCTAAAATAAATAAAAAAGCGTCACAATAAAGTGTTTTATAGGAATTTGGTTTATAGGACCAAACAAAAAAGTGTCATATTTAAAAGTGTTACAAAAAGTTTGCAGAAGTTTTTAGACGTCGTAAAAGTTTTTTTTAGAACATTTTTGCAAAGAAAGCATCTTATTAGCTGTTTTATAAGACACTATTTGAAAATGTATCCTATAAAACAAATGTTTTTTTAAAAAGATGAGTTTGTAAAACATTTTTCAAAAGCATCTTATAAAATTAGCTAATACGATACTTTATTTTGAAAATGTACTAAAAAAAATTTACAACATTCAAAGGCGTTCTATAAACTTTTTGTAACCCTTTTAGATAGGACGTTTTTTTGTTTGGTCCTATAAACTCAATTTCTTGTAGTGTGATTACCTTTTCGAACGATAGCTGCAAAAGGGAAAGATACAGGGAATAACCGGCCGATGCGCCTAACGTGCATAAAAACCCGATCACATATTTCCCTTTCGGGATTTTCGTCGAGTTATCCGAGTCCGAATTAACGGCAAGAAGCGAGGCGGAAACCGTGAGTAGAAATAGAGAGTTAATGATCAAAGAAGTGAATTTTTGTGAGTTTAATAGAAACGAAAAAAGGGCATTGAACGCTAATTGGGTAGCACACAGTAGCGAGTATGTCGATACGGGAAGGTAGAGGAGGCCGTAGGAATACATCAAGTTATCGCCGGTTAATAGTAGGCCGAAGAAGACGTAAAGAAGCAAAAGGGCAGAAAGGGGGGGCGGAGATACGGTAGTGGTGGTGGCGGACGGGAAAAAGAAAAGTAGCATCGGGATTAGGATCGGAAAACCGGCCGATTGAACGAAAGTGGACATCCATTTACTATTACCGCCTTTGTCGTAGTAAAGTCGACCCAAGAGGGTGGCGGTTGCTTGACCGGATATCAAAAAGATAACGTAAACCGCCACACGGAACCACCACCATTGGTGGTGGTTTCGGTGTTTCGGAATCGGAACTGCGGCAATGGAACTCGAGGAGATCTCAAGATCACCATTTTTAGCTGTCGAAAAAAAAAACAGTCTTATTGATTCTGCTTTCAAACTTCAGTACCACCTTTAGAAAAAACAGACAATTGATTTTACTGTCCGTCAGACTTTAAAACCACTTTTTATCAACAAAAATGTTGAACAAGACTTCAGATTTCAGCATCTTTTAAAAAATAAACAACGTCTGTCTGATTACTATATGATTTCTGATAAACATCGTATACACGAGCATTGGGGCCGGAAAAATGATTAAAACATACCTGTGCTTTGCAGCTCCAATTCTTGATCAGCATCCGCCATGATCGAAACCTGGAAGAAGTGTCCAACTTTGCTTAGATGAGTTTTTTGCATATAGGAAATCTATATATATATATATATATATATAGTAATGAAAACTTTGACATTTGGATAGTTTGTTGACTTTAGATACTTGATTGAAGACGATGTTTTTCTAACAAAGTTCATGATCTGATGGTTAATAATGGGGCCACGTCATCAAGTCAATAAATTAAAGTTGACCAAGGTGGTCAAAATTGGTTTTTTGCGGCTAGATGTAGACAAACCACCAGTCCACCACACACATTGTATGAGTTATTTATCGGGTTTTTTTTAACTACGAGTACCATTATTGGTATGCCAATAGAAAAACAATATAATTATTTAAAGAGTGCTTTGCCGTTATACCCATAACGGTGCTCTCCCTTTGCACATATATCAACATCGTTACGCCGTTATAACGGCACTATAACGGCCCAAAACCCCGTTATTTGACTGAAATGTGCATAACGGCCCTTATAACGGCCTTTTAGGGGTATTTGTGCAAAGTGGGGGTGGGGCTTTGTGCATACACATCAATTACCGTTATTTAAAGATAAACTTTTTGCGTTTGGTAAAAATAATAAAATGGTATATATTTGCATAAATTAAAAGCATCTTCAATAATTTTTCTAAAATAGAGAATCAAAACTCAAAATTTCTAAAAGAAAATTGCATTCATCTCCAACAGCTTTCTCATTTTAGAGAAACTAACATTGATTATAATAAAAAAATATTGCACTTACCCATTAAAATTTTTTTTTTCTTTGAATTCTTATTTTCAAGATTTCTTATTGGTTGTTTCAAATAGTAATATTTTTGAGGTTATTTTCATATTTGGAGAAAAAAAAATTCTCACTCTTACTTTCTCCATTTTGGAGAAAAAAATGGAGAATTTGTTGGAGCACAATTTAAGCCTAAATTATCATTTTCTTCATTTTTCCCATTTTAGGAAACCTGTTGAGATGCTCTAAGTGGAGTAACATTTCAGGAGCTTTTGTAGCATTTTCTAATTACATCCTTATTAATATTAATTATTATAACTCAATAAAAAACCCTTTTAGTCATTTTACATACTCATAAGTTAACATTTATCAAACATAATTTATTCATAAGCTAACTTATCAGGTACCAACTAGCTTATTAGTCAACAACTAGCTTATCAACTAGTTTGCCTAACACAAGCATAGACTGTTAAAAAATGTCCATTTTATTAACGTTTAGCCATCCTTAAGAGTTGGAACTGTAATGATTTAAATTAAGTTAGGAGTCAGAAGATTTAAGGTTTCGAAGTTCCTTTTACAATTTGCGATAGCCTCCGCATTAAATTTCATGTCTATCGGTTGTTCTCTACGTATCATATGAACAAGTTAAGCGTGTAGGGTTTAGGGTGGATTGACGAACGGAGCTTTGGAAGCCGAGTGGATTTCTTGATTCATTTATAAATAAAGTGTTGCAACTTCAAATTTTTATACTCTTTGACCGGTGACTTCAAATGTCTCCAACTCTAAAATAAAAAAATATATATATATAGTAGGTCCATTATTAATAACAAAAAGAAAAACTTGATTCCAATCACACTCTAAAAGAAACCAAAATCAAAGTTTGAGGACGATTATCTAAGGAAAATGTTGGGACTAAGGCTTTTGCCATTTGAAAACGTTCAAAATCTACGATTGGCAAAAATCTAAGATTTTAACGATTGATTAAATCATTAATAAGTAATAATATACACGTTCAAATAATTAAACAATGCCATAAAAATAGGGAAAATTACACCATATAACTTGCCATCTCGTTTATCACTATTTGTAGCCTTAAAATAGCAAACAAATGACTGAAAACTCCATAGATTTTAACAAAAATAACAATAATGATTTGATTATTTGGAGATCGAAAGGAATGTAATTTAAAAAAGGTGTCTAATTGTGACGTCCACTTTCTAAAAACACCAATTTGACATGAAAGTAACCAACATTCATTTGAGAGCGGAAGCTCGTCCAAAACACACTTTTAAAAACTTGATAAACAGTGGTCAAAGCCAACAATTTAGCAAAATGTAATAAGTAACGGAAACTCATTCCAACCATAATTATTTGAAACCATTTAAAACATCGTAAAAGTGTAACTGAAATCCATTCATGTTTAGGAAAAACACCCACAAAACTGTTTACACAATTTCAACAACGTTTATAAACCGTAATCAAGTAATTCTTTTAAAACCTTAAACACCATCCTTTCCAATCTTGTCCATTGAGACTGAACTGGCG
This sequence comes from Centaurea solstitialis, assembly GCA_030169165.1. Taxonomy (NCBI): domain Eukaryota; kingdom Viridiplantae; phylum Streptophyta; class Magnoliopsida; order Asterales; family Asteraceae; genus Centaurea; species Centaurea solstitialis. The sequence goes on along the minus strand of CM058043.1, from coordinate 24,268,817 downwards.
AATCCCGGAACCTCACACCTTATTCTTTCCCTTACGGGAGGTATCTGCCACTAAAAATGGTAAACAACAACGGGTAAGCTTTCGCTTAGTGATCACATATCTATACTAACTATAATCACACGTACATAACCAAACACATAGCCATCACATGCATAACTTCATCCAATGACACTGGTACCAGGTCTCATCATCCATACAGCTTCCCCAAGGGTATCAAATACCACCTAGGTACTATCATCCGCTTCCTTAGGGTATCACTACCACCGTAGGTACTATCATCCCGTAATATAATCATATCACATAATCACATATGCATAATAGCCACCTAAGCATAACCACAATTAGTATAGATAGAGTACTCACCTGATGATGTGTCACTTAAACAATCACGTTCAAAAGTAAAATGTTCACCAGTACCACCTATAACATATATGCATACATAACATGTATCAACAAATATTTAAGGCTGTGTTTGGCAAACATAAGCTATAGCTGATAAGCTAGTCCATCCAAACATGTACCAGGAAGCTAGCTTATAAGCTAGCTTTTGAAACGCTACTTTGAGTAGCTTATTGTAGCCTTTTCCAATTATACCTTATTAATATTAATTATTAAATTCAAATATACCCTTTTTGGTCATTTTACATACTCATAAGCTAGTTTTTGCCAAAATAATTTGTTCATACGCTAGCTTATCAGCTACTAGCAAGCTTATCAATCAACAGCAATGCTAAGCTATATAAGCTACGCTTGCCAAATATAGCCTAAATATTCTTAATAATAAACGTACCCGAGCCTTAGGCTCCAAACTTAAGGAAAAGCTACTCCAACTCTATCAACTTTTCTACATTATTAACTTAAACAATCCCTTATGGAAAACCCCTTGAGAGAACCCCAAATGGTCGTCGCAAGAAAAAGTCGCAAAAAAATATATATAAACTTTCTGCCCAACTCCCCGGCCGGGGAAGAATTCTTCCCAGCCGCGAAAGGAGGCAGATTTCCTTTCTCCATGAGTTTTCAATCCCAAACTCATGGGTTTTCACTCCAACCCATAAATTCAACCATTCTTTGAGCAAATAAGTGTATACAACCATCTCCAAACATTCAATTACATTCTATAACATATAACCATTACAAAACCTCTAATTGATGACCAATTAATCATAAATTCCAAAACAATTTAATTGGAACCCTAACTTCCAAAAATCAATTCAATCCAACCAAATACAAGTCTATACTCCATTCTCATACCATAACCAATAATTATAACATCAATTGAAGTATAAACAAGTATTTGATGATAATTTGATCATCTCTCCACAAACCTAGTACCCAACCATAAACTCAATCTTACACAAACATGAATTGGGATCATACCTTATGCAATTCTCGTAGCCACCACTTCAATTGCACCATAGCAACCTCTAAACTTACTTCAATTGCTTCCAATTTCTCCAAGGATTCGCTATCTCTCTCCCTTCTCTTATCTGGAAACCGTCTAAACAAAACTGAAGGGAAGTTGAGGGCTTTTCTTCTTATACACAAGCCACCACTCAACCCTTGCACTTTCACTTAATACATTTAGCCCCTAGGCTCCTACAAATACGTTAACTGGGTTAATTAACTAATCTGACATCGTTAAAACTTAACACGGAAACGGGCGTTACACTAATTTGGGTATCCAAATGAGCATTTTCTATGTGCGCATCTCGATTAAACTTACTTGTTAACATCCTAAAAAGAAAGAGGGAAAATAGATAAATATCAAACAAACTCTATAAATCCTATACAGAGCTATCGTTAGAGTTAATATGCACACAAGTCATGCCTATACAGTCTGCCCCGAGAGATTGTTTTGGCGAAAACCCGATTTGCAAAACAAAAATTAAAAATCAGAGGGTAAATCTTCCGGTGCAATAAACTAATATGTAAATGGCATATTTGAACCCATATTCTTATATAACAACATAATTCATTACTAACTATAGTTGTTGACCACGAAAAGAGCAACATGATACATAATGTACCATTCACATAGTAAAACCAAAACGACACAACAAATCATTACTAGATCGACTTAACTAATTAACAACCCCCATAAAGATAATAGTTTACTCCTAATTTTATATGACCGGTGCCTTATTGGTTGACCAATATTTAGAGTTTAAGATTTAGGGTTTATTGCTAAGAAACTAATTTGATCTTAACTTTTTACGACGCTGTCTTCTTGGCGGAACAGGGATACGATGACCCGAAGGAGCAAAGGGCCCATTCTGCCACCATTCCTCATATCGTGCAGTTGTGCAACCTTCATAATGTCTCGATGGGAGATATACAGTTTCGTTCTTTAAAAGTATAGCATAGTCGGCCCAAGCTTCTTCGTTGTTTCCAATATGCATAACGTCTCCCGGTATATCTTGATCATACCCAAACTGCTTTGACACCCGATGGGGAAAGTATTGCTCAGTAATATCTAAACCAACTAACTTCGACACCCTCAAACACCGAGAAAACGAGTCCACTTCGTCATCGAACCCACCTTCATCGATTCTTTCAAGAGACCAATTTTCTTTATAAATTGTTCGGGAGATGAAATGATTGGTTTCTTTAAGATAAGGCCGCCACACAAAATGTTCTGCATGTGTACCCAACTCTAAGGTACTGTAATTTGTACCTTTGTTTTTTGGGTCGACCCATCTTGTCAGTCTTGTTTCACTGGTCGGGGTCAACCCATCTAGGATATTCCTAGGTCTCAGGCCTGGGAACCTTTCCCAAACCCAAACTTGAAGGTAATACATAGGGGAGAATATTTGTCGTGAAGGTGTTTTCCCTTGTTGAAGGTCCAAGATTGTGTTTTTAAAACATGCAAATCCCGATAAAGGGTGGCAAGAACGGCGGGTGCGAGTGCAATTCTCCGGCCCCGGGCTAAATTAATCGCTAAATCAAAAGTATCGGTTATGATTGTGTTTTGAGCCGACGGGAAAAGATATTTTGACAACCAAAGGACTAGGAACGCTTCATGCTCGAGGGCTTTCTCGTGGCCCATGAACTTGTCCATCCATGCACCGAAGGTGGCTTTCTTGGCGGAAGTTCTAACCATTTTTATGTACGCTTTATCTAACTCGTCGTAAGTTTCTTCATCCTCGATACCCTCGACTTGACGGAAAACGGGGTCGCCCAAAACGGGAAACCCTCCAAGAACCATCATATCTTCAAGAGTGATGGTTATTTCCCCCCATGGGAAGACGAACGTGTTTGTTTTCGGGGCCCATTTCTCTGCGAAAAAGAGTATCAGTCTCTTGTTTTTCGGGATATTTTGCGTGGAATCCATAATGGCATCATGGATTCCAAGTCTTTCCCACAATGCACGATGTGTGGATTCCATACTTGTAACCCAATTCATCCACTTCTTTTGCGGCTTGAGCCACCCACGAAAGTGCACTTTTTCGAGGTGATCGGGAAGAGCGGAAATGGTGGAGGTGGGTCGAGGAGGGCGTCTTGGTGACGGGCTTTGCACTGAAATAGCGGGTTTGAGGAATCGAGCAACTTGAAGCACGCGAGTGGTTGGTGTTCGAGCCATGTGCTCCTTCCTCTCTTCGAAAACGGAGTTCGTCGACATTCTTGCAAGATCAATTGCAAGAGATCAAAAGGGAAATGAAGAGAAAATCTTGAAATCTAAGAAGAATGGTAAGTTGGATTGTAAAGAGGTAGAATTAGTGGCTTAAATAGGAATTTGGATTCTGTAGTTTTAAGGATACAATAAATGCCTAATGGAGGTACCAACAAACTCATAAATTAGATAAATCCAAGAAATATCCAATATAAAAAGTCAACCTTAGTATTGCTGTTAACAACTTTTGAGAATAAAGGTAAAATTTGTACACATCTTAACCCCAACAACCTTTTAATTTATTATTCTTTTATAATACAGAAAGCTATAAAAAAGAGAAATGTTGCAATTGATAAAAGGAGTGGGTTTCCATTTTTTTTCAAAAATAAGCTAGGTAATAAGTTAGTTTCAAACATGTATCATAACTTACTTCATAAGTTAGCTTTTTGAAACGCTACTTTAAGTAGCTTATTGGAAGCTTTTGTAGCTTTTTTCAATTATACATTTATTAATATTAATTATTAAATTTAAAGATATTCTTTTTGGTCGTTTTACATGTTAATAAACTAGTTTTTGTCAAACATAACCTAAAAGGTGGTTTTAAGGGCTATAAAAAAGTCAACTCTAAAATTTTGTTTATGGCGTAAGTTTGTTGTGTTAAAATACTTGGAATTATATTACAACCTAATTTTAATGAGCATTTATGAATAAATATATGTAATATAATATTATATATATATATAGAGTGTGTTGTATTATATTGTAATATTGTATTGCTATATGATATAATGCAAAACAACTTTATATTTGAACTACTATTTGGACAAAGAATAAGAGTAATAAAGGACAAAGAATATTACATATTTCCAAGTAAAACATCAAATTATATTTACTATAGCTAGAGCTCTTTCATAGATTAACAAGTCCATCTATTACACAAACATAAATAAAGAAAAATAGATTACCCAAGAGCATCAATAAAACATATGCTCAAAAACTTGTAAATAATCTTCCATTGAAAATTTGTCAAAACGAAGAGTTGGTTACAATTTACTAGTATAACTAAACCAAAGGAATCTAGTATGTACTCGAAATTAGAGTCAATAGGTGGGATATTGGGATGTACGTAGACATGCCATTTATCTCAAATAGTAGAATGATTTGCTTATTTTTATAACATAAAAATGGGAAGGTTGACATTTTCGAATTTCACGTGAGATATGGATATGAATGAACCGACTTAGAAAGGAACAAGTTTTGTGTAACAAGTGAACCACAAGAACCATGATGGATATTTAGTTAATGTATTTGCCTGTAACGTTTATTTTGCTTTATCGATTTCTTTATTTGTCTTTTATGTGTGTTAATATGTAATAAATCCATAACAACTACATGTAAAGTGATACACATGATCAATTGTATTTTGAATTATTTTAGAATTCACAAGTACCATACGTGATAAAATAACCGTTTAGAAAGAAGAATGTCATGAGCTATCTTCGTCTAACTTCAATTCATTGAGTAAGATGCTATTTAGAGAAACCTAAAGCTAGTTTGGTATAAAAAACCTCAAGGGATTGTTTTCTAAAGAAATATGTGACCAAGAACAATAATCTTGTGAACACTTTGAGAGGTGGTGACATATCGTATGACGGCGAAGTATACAAGGAATTCAGATAGAAATTTGCACATTGAAGCAACATATAAAGTCACGAACTCGATATCATCTTAAACTTGACATTTTTAACAATACATGTTATATAAACTGAACATGAGGAGTTACCGGAACCAAAAATTGATTATGAACTCCATAGATTCCCACATCACGTTAGGTCTTTATTTTCAGGATGAATATTCATCATGAACACACACATTCATGATGAATCACACATTCACAACGAATATGTTACAACTTTTATGATGAATTACCCATCAATGTGATTATGAATATGCCACGTGTCATGTTGTACGGGTCCCCCAAACTTTAAAAGAAAAAAATAGTTCGATTAGCCCTACGAGAATTGATATCATAACACCCCCCTCCTCGGTCGGAAAATACGAGCGAGCACGTAACTGCTACTAGGCATTAATGCAACCAAAAGATCTTTAGTTTTTTTAACCGAACGAATAGATTCTAATGAAACTAAATAAGAACTTGATTAAATACGAGTTTTACCTTCCAAGTAATGTTTTAGAACGATGAATATTAAATGAGACCCTCATGTATGATTATTTCTAGTTGAAACCTATCAACTCATTTATATGCACTCTAAAAAAAAAATGACATGCTAATATTGCCAACCATGCAAAGTCATGTACAATCGGACATCGTTCCATTAGAAGGTTAATGTTTCAAGCGTTCCTTATTCATTCATGACACTCGACAATAGTAGTTAGGTTACAATCAAAACTCAAAATCAATATCAGAACCAACTTAACAAGTTACTCATGTTCCTTAAGATCGCACCTGCTATATATACATATATACCTAATAGAACAGAACAAAACAAGAACAAATATTGAACATGAGGGATAAACCGGTCCTTCTAGCAATCGTTACACATCTGATTTACTCTGTCAGTCTTGTCTGGATTTCAAACGTTCGGGCTTACGAGTTATGATCAGGACCGACTTGGGCCTGGTTTTTGGCCATCCACTTTCACATGGCCCAACATTGGAAAACGACACCGTTTTTGGTAGCCGTGGGATGCAAGGTTAGTTGTTTTAACTGTTAACTTCAAACCGATATAAACCCTCACTCAATAACACACATCAAAACCCTCAGCCAACGAACACCAAATCCGTCCGCCTTTCGCCACCGTATCGCCACCGTATCGCCGCCGTGGTTTCAGGTTTTTGATTTCATTCTCTTCACACACACATGCATGAAGCTTAATAACCTCATCATTCACAACAATCTCAACAACTCACCGTTTCTCTTCCGCAGAATCATCTCTTCACTCCTCGAATTCCATTTCTTCCGTCCATTTTCTCACCTTCGCCGCCGGCGGATCGTTCAATTTTCTCGTTTCGAAGGAGGAATTTCGTTAATTCGACGGTCCAGTTCAGTTCATCGACGGTTATTGACCGCCGGAGAGGAGGATGGGGTCGCTGGCGGAGGTGGAATGGCCGGCGAACAGAGTTAGGGATTCGTTTAGTAAAGTTTTTCGAAGAGAAGAATCATGTCTACTGGAAATCAAGCCCTGTGGTTCCTGTTAATGATCCGACTCTTCTGTTCGCTAATGCTGGTTGATTTATTAATCTCTTTCTCTTAATTGTAGATTGTGATATGATTTGTTTGATTATTGTGATTATTGTTAGTTTCACGGTATCTGAATCGATGTTTTTGGAACTTAGAACCTGATAGAAAATCTTTTCTTAATTTGACGTCGAAATTTGGATTGAACTAGTATTTTGTGTATTTCAGGGAACTGAATCGATTTATGAATGCTTTCAACAGTTGTTTTTCAGAAATCATGATTCAGTTTCAATCTGAGTTGAATTGTACTAATGTTTATTGGCTATATGAAGCCAAATTTTGGAACTTAGAACCTGAAAATGTACAATTCAGTTCTGACCTCGAATTTGGACGAATTGAAGTTTGAACTTGATCTAACATATTTTGTGCATTATGTTTGAACTTAATTTTATTTCAGAAATCATAATTCGCTTTCAATCTGAGTTGAATCTACTTAATTTTGGAATGAACCAGTATTTGTTATTGACATGATTGAGCCATCAGGAAGCACTAGGGATTTCTATTAATCCTTTGATGTTGGAAAGGAACAAATATAATTCCGCTGACTAAAGAAGAGGACTTAATTGGCTAAATTTGTTTTTAGTATTATGGTATCTGAATCAATTTTATCCGTACCTGCTTTATCAACCATTTTTTGGAGCATAGAACCTGATAACAAAACTACAATTTGATTTCTGACGTCAAATTTGGACGATTGAACTCAACTTATTTGTTGTTTTTTTTTTCAGAAATCATAATTCACTTTCAATCTGAGTTGAATTGTACTTTTTTTTTATTGGAATGAAGCCAATATTTGTTATTCACATGATTGAGTCTTCAAGAAGCACTAGGGATTTCTATTAATCCTTTGATGTTGGAAGAGACTAGAAAGGAACAGACATAATCCCATTGAATAAAGAAGAGGACTTAATAGCATATGCTTGAGCTAAATTTGTTTTATTATTATTACAATGATAACATATTTTTAATGATACAGGGATGAATCAGTACAAGCCTATTTTCTTAGGAACTGCTGATCCGAACACTTCACTGAGCAAACTCACTCGTGCATGCAACACTCAGAAGTGCATTCGAGCGGGTGGAAAGCATAATGATCTTGATGATGTTGGCAAAGACACTTATCACCACACCTTCTTTGAAATGCTTGGTAATTGGTCGTTTGGTGATTATTTAAAGCAGAAGCCATTGGATGGGCTTGGGAGCTTCTCACTACGGCAAGTCCTCTTCCCATCAATCTTATGTGTTGTTAATTTTTGGTAATAATGAAGCATGTTCATAATGGTCTATGTGATTGTGGCTTGTCAATGCGTAGGTTTTTAAACTACCTACTGATCGAATATATGCTACTTACTTTGGTGGTGATGAAAAACTGGGCCTCCCTGCCGACAACGAAGCTAGGGATATATGGCTCAAATATCTTCCCGCTAAACGCGTGTTGCCTTTTGGTTGTAAAGTGAGTTTTCGTATCAAATTTGATCAAACATTTTATCTCTTAAGCAATCTTTTTATGCTTTAACTTACTTTAGGGATGGTTCATAATGTGGAGCCAAATAAGAGTTCACCGATCTTGTTTATTCATCTATTTAATTTGAGTAGGACAACTTCTGGGAGATGGGTGATACTGGGCCATGTGGACCCTGCAGTGAAATACACTTCGACAGAATTGGGAATCGTGATGCTGCAGAGCTGGTTAATGCTGATGACCCTACATTGATCGAGATATGGAATATTGTGTTCATTCAAGTAAGCTTCTGAAGCTTGCCTTATGTCTAAGCATGCATAAATTTTGTTTGTGTTCTGTTTAGGGGTATTTTGTTCAATAATCATACATTTCTTTGATGTCTATTTCATAGTTTAACAGGGAAGCTGATGGTTCCTTAAAACCTCTGCCTGCCAAACACGTGGATACTGGAATGGGATTTGAAAGGCTTACTTCTATTCTTCAAAATAAAATGAGCAATTATGATACCGATGTTTTTGTACCTATTTTTGAGGCCATACAGAAGGTTAGATATAGCTGATGTATTTGGTACTAGATCTGCTGTCAATTGATGAAAATATAGTTCTAGTATCTCAGTTGGACTGTTTTAGATAGTTTTCTATATTGTATTAGATAGTTTTTGTATGCACTACTAGCAATTTCCTTGGTACTGATCTTTTGTTTCCAATTTATATAGGCAACTGGTGCTAGACCATATTCGGGGAAAGTTGGGCCAGATGATGTGGATGGGATTGACATGGCGTACAGGGTTGTTGCAGATCACATCAGAACTCTTTCATTTGCCATTGCAGATGGTTCATGTCCAGGTAAATTGAAATCCAGTCCAGACCCATCTGGAACAATTGAACTGGTTGTTTCCTGATGAATGTGACTATGGAGTCATAAAACTTGTATCTCCTACCTTGTTTCTGTGTGTGGCATAAGCCGTTTCTTAAACTATATTCTCTTTTGGATTTTCATGTAGTTGCAGAACGTAATGTTGCAGTTTCAATCTTGTAAAAGTATCCACAAGCCCTAGTTGAGATGACGTTCTCCATGTCTCTCCCTCCATTACTCTTCACCATGTGCATGCTACCTTCAAATTTTATGACTAACCTTTGATTTAGCATATTTTATTTAAAAAGTTTGATGTATATATCAGTTAGATGGATATTTGATCTTTTTTTTTCTTTTCCTCTGTATTTTCTGTTTCGCCTTTCTTTTCCAGATAGCCGTATGATAATAAATATGATTAAATTTACCAAGAATTATCCGTTTATTAATGATAGTATTCTTTTTACAGGCAATGAAGGACGTGAATACGTTTTGCGGCGCATTCTTCGCCGAGCTGTACGCTACGGAACAGAAGTGCTAAAGGCCAAGCAAGGATTTTTTAACGGGTATATCAAAAGTTCGCTTCCAATTATAATAGTTATTATGTAACCCCTTAGTCCAAATTTGGAGTGACCATCTTTTACTTGAGTTTGTTTGAATTATGCATTACTGGTATATAGTTTCTGAGAATTTTCTGCCATTGCTCTTAAATTAGGTTAGTAAAGGTTGTGGTGGATGTAATGAGCCATGTTTTTCCTGAGCTAAAACAACGGGAGGAGCACATTAGGGAGATCATAGCAGCAGAAGAAACGAGTTTTGGCAGAACATTGCTACATGTAAGTTTGTTCCTTAAGTTGACATGCCTAAATTTGTCTTGGTTCCATGTATGCAACAATGTTCTTCCAGTCTTATGTTCTATATTGACGTCTGGGTGTGTTCACAGATTATTATAGTTTATTATGTTACTATCCTTATCTCTCAATCCCATTATACTTTGTACCTTATTATGTAAAAACAGGCTTATTTCTTATATTGAACGGAAAAAATGAAAAACAACAAGACTTTATCAATAGCACCTCAAATAGGACCATTGTGCATAAAAATATACTTTGGGTGAAATATGTCAGTTTACATGTTGATGTTGTCAATTTATATTTCTATTGTGCAATGTTAAATTTTCAGTTCAACATGCTGATTTTTTTGGCTCTTTTATTCTTGCCAGTTTTGAAACACTTTGAATATTTAATGATGCTATTCTATTAAATCTTAAAATTTTCACATGGCTTTCTTGTAATCTATATACTCGTTGATTTACATTTTCACGCATTCCAAAGGAAACTCCTGGAAAATATGCCAATTTCTGAACCAAAAGAAATTTTCTTACTACTGAAAATTGCAAAAGAAAAGGATAAAAATCCATATGTATTTGGATTAATCTGCTTATGCTTCTCTTTTTAGGGAATTGAGAAGTTTAAGAGGGCTGCTCAAGATGTTCAGGGGAAGATATTTAGTGGACAGGCAAGTTTTTGCACTTCATATCTGATTTTTGGGTGATAGTATTCTTCTTCTTTATGATAAGCTTGGTATTATAGTAGGATTTAGATGCTCCAAATCCACATTTCGTTTCACTTATTGATATTACTACTGTTGGCATTATAATTCTATGAAAATGTTGCTCTTAACTTCATAAAATTTACAGTTGGTAATGTGCCATTAAACCTCACTCTGTTCTCCAATCAGATACTATCAATTATGTGGCCTTGAAAATTTTATAGTGGCAAATTTAAACAATTTTAGTGAGTGGTCCAGATGTGAACAACAATTTAAGAAGAAAGTTGAATGCTTTCAATTCTTCATCCGTTGATTTTTTTCATTGATCTCTTGAATACAGGATGCTTTTGTGTTGTGGGACACTTTTGGATTTCCGTTGGATCTGACTCAGGTGAATTTAGTGTCTTTCTTTCTTTATGTAGTTATGCTTGTAAACCTTGTCAAGTTTAACGATTGTATACATCCTTTTACCAGTTGATGGCAGAAGAAAGAGGGCTGGTGGTCGATGTTGAGGGTTTCAATAAAGCTATGAACGAAGCAAGGGAAAGATCAAGGAATGCTCAGAACAGGGTTGATAAGTTTTTCCTTTTTATCTTGGCCTGATAAGAATAGATGTTAATAGTAACCACCAGTGTACTGATGTGCTAGTTAATATTGTGACAGCAAGCTGCAGGTACTATCGTAATGGATGCAGATGCCACCTCAGCGCTGCACAAGAGAGGAATTGCTACAACAAATGATAGTTACAAGTTTACATGGTTTCAGGTACGAAAACAAGTCAGCTTGCAAAAATTGTACCAAATAACATGGTTAGGTATTATATTGTGAAAATGCTTGGTAAATTTAGGTTTTATCCATGAAGGATTGTTACTCGTTGCATAGTGCTAATAGTTGCAGATTGTATTGTATATATGGAATTATCCAAATATTCCTTTCGTCCCAAAATAATTGTCCATATTTCTAATTTAGTTTATCCAAAAATTAACGTCTCTTAATTTTGAGATGGATAAATTAATTACCTCTTTATTATTAAAGGTAAAATTGCCATTTAGTTGATAAAAAGGTGTAATAATTACACATGTGACATTTCTAAAACCAGCGTCTTTTTCATTATGGACATTTATATTGGCCGGAGGGAGTAACGTTCTTGTCAATTGTCTCTTCGATATGTTCTTGTATGGGCATATGATGTTAGGATGTATTGTTGTACCTTGCTCATATAGTTATAGACGCAGTGTTGATACAAATAGTTAGAAGCTATTGCTACAATATTCGTCAACATTCAATTAATGTCAGCATTTTGCATTTACAATATGTCCTATGAATGATTAAAAGGTTGGATTTCTTATCATAATCTCAGGATCATAATAGCGTGATAAAGGCTATCTACACAGGCCGTGAGTACGTGGAAAGTGCTGTTTCTGGTGATGAAGTTGGTATTATTCTCGAAAGTACAAGTTTCTATGCCGAGCAAGGTGGTCAGGTAAGTTGCATTTTGATATCTATATGCGCCTTGTGTAAATGCATTATGTATTCCTTTTGAGGAGATTCTCGTGGGAAAATGATGTGAAATCCATGTTTCTGCTTATATGAAAAAGTTTATTGGGTTATAGATATTTGACACTGGAGTACTTGGAAGCCCTTCTGGACAATTTGAGGTCCGTGACGTTCAGATTTATGGTGGGTTTGTGATCCATCTTGGTAGATTCATTGGAGAGTCTGGCACATTCCGTGTAGGCGATGAAGTAGTTTGTAAGGTAAGTGCTAATAGTTGTTTTTGATGTTATATTTATCATCTCAATCGTGGTTCCATCTGTCTTTTTGGAATTAAAATCTATAACGTTGTACAGGTTGACTATAACAGACGTCAGCAAATTGCTCCTAATCATACCTGTACACACATGCTAAATTTTGCTCTTAAGGTAATCCTAGGATGATGCTTTAAGTTTTTACTTTTTTCTCCCTTATTGATCCGTGTTCTCCGTTTCACATTCTTTCCACTAACCGGGGCTAGCGGTGGCAATAGATCGGGTTGGGTTCGGGTTCAACCCATTTGTTAAATGGGTTGAAAATATCAACCCAACCCAACCTGTTACATAAATGGGTTGATAGCGGGTTGGCCCGTTTATGATTTTCTCAAAACCCAACCAGATAAGTGGGCTGAACCTGGATTGACCCATTTAATTTTAAATTTTGACAACCACAAATGCAAATAAATTGTTCAAAGTTTGAATAAAACACAACCACAAATGCTAATAAGTTGTTTGTAGTTTGGTTGTTATAATTAATATAATTATTTAATTAAAAATAAAATAAAGTTATATAATATTTTAAGTGGGTTCGACCCCGGGCTGCATGCTTTAGCAGTCGGGCTTCGGCCCAAAATTGCCAAGGATTAGTCTGGGCCCAATGTGGTCTGGGATACCTCTTCCAAAAAAAAAAATTTAAGTGGGTTGAAAACAGGTTGTAAATAGGTTGGAAATTTCAACCCAACCCATTTAAATGGATGGGTTGGGTAGGTTGACCCAGCTACTTAAATGGATTAAAAATTAGGTTGGGCTAATTTTTGGGTTGGGTTCGGGTTTGATTGACAGGTTGGGTCATTTTCTTATCCGACCAAACCCACATCCCGGTGGGATTTATTGGGCTCGATTGGTTTTGTTTGTTGATAAGGATTCTATTTATTTGCTCTGCAATATACATGCAGGAAGTACTTGGGAGTCATATTGACCAGAAAGGATCAATTGTTCTTCCTGAAAAACTAAGATTCGACTTTTCTCATGGTAATCTTTTTAGCATTCTATTTGGTTTTTATCTTCAAGATGTTTGAAAGTTGTTTGTAACTGGGAACAGGTAAGCCTGTGAAACCGGAGGAGCTTCGCAAGATTGAGTCCATTGTGAATGAACAAATTAAAGCTGAACTTGATGTTTCTGCGAAAGAGGCTAGCCTGGCTGATGCAAAGCGTGTAAATGGCTTACGAGCTGTTTTTGGTGAGGTATGTTGTTAAGAGTTCCATTTGGTGTATGCAAGAGCATCTCCAATAGATTCTCCATAATGGAGAAAATGAAGATTTTGGCGTTTTTAACCTTTTTTTTTTGCCTCAACAAATCGTCCGAAATGGTTAAAATAGGAGAGAGATGAATGAAAATCTCCAAAATTAAATACTGAGGAGAGAAATGATTTTTTATTGTTCTATGACTTCTATCTAATCAACTTGAATGCATTATCTTTTGATATAAAATATTAAATTTTAGAGTAAATTACATTCTTTGTCCCTGTGGTTTTGAAACTACGATTTTCATCCTCATGGTTTATAATTCACTATTATTTTCATCCTTATGGTTTAAACTTGATTGCTTTATTTCTATTTTTGTCCTTCATACAAGTAGTAATTAGCCTTAGGACGAAAATGGAAATGAATCACAAACCATAGCGATGAAAACCATAATTTCGAAACCACAGGGACGAAATCAGCAATTTTTAACAAACCATGGGGACCAAAAACATAATTTACTCCAAAGTTCATTTGAAAATTTGTTAGGATATTTAATTTATTGAATATTATTAATAATATCATTAATGTTGAAAATCTAGAAATTGTTGAGTTAAATGTAAAATATTTTGGAGATGCTCTAACAAATGATTTTGGTGCATTATCCATCTTATGCTAAAACTTATATTTTCGTACAGGTTTATCCTGATCCTGTTAGGGTGGTTGCAATTGGTCGAAAAGTGGAAGATCTTTTGGCCGATCCCGAAAATGAAGAGTGGTTATCCATATCTGCAGAACTTTGTGGAGGTACTTGCTTTGTAAATATGAGCGGTTTTCATGAACTTCTCTTTCATATGTTTTTGAAATATATAATACTTCGGCAAACCTCACAGTTGGTGAGGCTTGAACCCTTGAACCCTTGAACCCTTGATCTCCAAGGACTGGTAACACATAGGGGGTGTAAACGAGCAGAGTCAAGTAGTAGGCTAATCGATCCTGGATCAAAACATTATTGCTAGGCTCAAGCTCGATCAACTTTTTCAGTATAGCTCGAATATTTTTTTATTTTTATTGTATGATTAATAAATATATGAGCATGTTTGGTTCGAAAAGGAGTATGATTGAATGGCTCGGCTCGACTCGAAAAATTGAATCGAGTTTTATGAACTAGGCGAGTCAAACATCAGTGTTATAAAGCTCAGCTTGTTAAATAAAACGAGTTATATTTTGTGTTTGAGATCCACTCGAGCTCGAGAACTATTAAGATCGAGCTCGAGTAGCTTGTTAAAAGCTCGACTCATTTGCTCACCTAGTAACACAGATGCTGCTAGGGCCATTGGCCTTTTGGTTGTTTTTTCATTTATAATAGTAATACTATAATTTTGCTATTTAATGTAGGGACCCATATCTCAAATACCCGAGAGGCAAAAGCATTTGCACTTTTGTCGGAGGAGGGAATTGCCAAGGGGATTCGGAGAGTGACTGCTGTTACGACAGACTTTGCTTTTGTGGCCCTAACACGTGCATCGGAACTTGAGCGGGAAGTCAATGAGGCATCGAAGCTAGAAGGAAGCCTACTTGAGCAGGTTGGTTTATTTAATTACACCCTTTGTCCCAAAATAAGTTTCCACATTTCTATTTTAGTGTCGGGTTTATCAGTAACTTTAGAAGTTTGAAAACTTTCGGGTGCGTTTGGTATGCGGGACAGGATGGGACACAGGCAAAACAAAATTTTGGTGTTTCATAGTGCGGCATTTAGATTAGGATATGACATGACAGTGGGACAAAAATTGTTTTTCTGCACTACTTGCTAAAAAATTCAGGGAGGTGAGAGAAAATTGGTAAATTATTATACTACCCATGCCAAATTAAAACCCTAAAATCTTTCTAAAAAAATTCACCCGCTTAGAGCATCTCCGACAGCTATGCTAAAATAGAGATTTCGAAGATTTTGGGTAAATTTTTGCTCCAACAGCTATGCTATACCATATGCTAAAGGGAAAATTGCCGAAAAAGGTAACATAAATGTCCAAAAAATCCAATCAGGGGAACGTACATTTTTTTTTGTCGAGAAAGGATTATACATTTGATTTTGTCAAAAAAAGGGGAAAGAGTAACCGGTAACTTGTACAACCGGTTACTCTTCCCCATTTTTTGACAAAATCAAATATATAGTCCTTTCTCGGCAAAAAAATATACGTTCCCCTGATTGGATTTTTTAGACATTCATGTTACCTTTTCCGGCAAAATCAGTAAGTGCTGGTGTGAGTGGGTGGCAGGGAGTGGTGGGGGCGGTGGGTGGTGAGGAGTCATGGGTTGCAGCGGGTGGTGGTGGGTGGCAGGGGACGTGGGTGGTGGGGGGTGGCGGCGGACGTGGGTGGTGGTGGTGCTTGTCTGCTTGACTCGCCTACCTCATCTATACGCAATTAGATGTTGAATTCTAAGAAAGAGGGGGGATGGGTGGTGGGTGGCAGTCGGTGGCGGTGCGTGGCGATGGCAATCGATGGGGGTGCGTGGCTATGGCAGTCGATGGCGGTGGGTGACGATGAGTGGTGGTGGCAGTGGGTGGTGGTGGCGGTCAACTCCGATCAACGTTGATCAAAGGTGTGATGGTGCTAACTGGACTATCACTTGGACAAATTAAACACGTCACCTGGTTACCCGCTGACTAAGCAACCATCAAGTTAAATCATGTCACATTCCTTTTTTTTGACAAAATCAAATGCATAGTCATTTCTCGGCAAAAAAAAAATGTACGTTCCCCTAATTGGATTTTTTTGACATTTATGTTACCTTTTTCGGCAATTTGATGGTGCTGACTGGACTGCCACTTGGACAGACACGTCAGCAGGTTACCTGCTGACTAAGCAATCATCAAGTTAATCAGGTCACATTCCCTTTTTTTGACAAAATCAAATGCATAGTCCTTTCTCGGCAAAAAAAATGTACGTTCCCTTGATTGGATTTTTTTGACATTTATGTTACCTTTTTCGGCAATTTTCCCTATGCTAAAATAGAGAAAAGAAGAGAGAAGGTAAAAATCTCTAAAACTTCATATGTAAGAGAGAAATAATTTTCACCCGTAGGAGACCTTGAAAATAAATGTTTAGGAGTGAAAAATTATATTTTATTAAATGTATTAAATATCTTAATAATTTGGTTAATAGTAGAATTGCTAAAATAGAATAGTTGTTGGAGTTAGATCTATTTTTTTAACAGATATTTTAAGTTTTGATACTCTATTTTAACAACCTTAATTCATTCCTCTATTGCTATTCATTGTTATTTCATGGTCATAAAGTGGAAGTGTCAAGATTTTCATTTGAAATTCTGTAATTTTTAATTTTGCTGCTTTAATTCTTTTCAGAGAGTGACTTATTTAAACGGTCAAGTAGAGTCTGCCTCTATTCCGACAGCAAAGAAAGCTGATCTGAAGGCAAAATTATCCGTTTTACAGGTATTTTGATATCCTTTACTGATGCCATGTGTTCTTGATTTCTTTCACATGTTTTTATATCGGTAGATAAACTATAATAACGGTGTGATATCTCTCTTCAGAATCAAGTGATGAAAGCAAAGAAGAAGATAGCTGAAGAGAACATACAGAAGGCGGTCAAAGCTGCCACGGAAGCGGCGGATGCTGCCGCTTCCGAGGGAAAAGCGTTCTGCATTTCACAGGTTGCTGTCGGTAC
This sequence comes from Centaurea solstitialis, assembly GCA_030169165.1. Taxonomy (NCBI): domain Eukaryota; kingdom Viridiplantae; phylum Streptophyta; class Magnoliopsida; order Asterales; family Asteraceae; genus Centaurea; species Centaurea solstitialis. Next base: position 24,251,398 of record CM058043.1, on the reverse strand, counting down.
AGATACTGCTGCTATCCGTGAAGCAGTCGTGAAAGTTATGGAACAAAAGGTGATTATAATTTCTTGTTTTACCATAGGTTTATCGACCGTAGATATCTTTTAGGTAACTGGGTTACCAGTAGATCCCAACCTCCCTAGTGATCAAGGACTCAAGATTCATCAGAGGGGAAGGGTATGTGTGAGTTTTGTAGTGTATAAATACTTTGAAATATATAGTAGAGTAAACTACGGTTTGTCCCTGTCGTTTAGAAATTGTCATTTTCGTCCCTATGGTTTGCTATTTATCGTTGTTCTTGTTCCCGGACTAATTCATACCTTTAAGTACAAGGGAGGCCAAAATAGTAAAGAATTGTAAATCACAAGGATGAAAGTAACAATGAATTATAAAACATAGGGACGAAAATCGCAATTTTAAACAAACCTTGGCTACAAAAATCGTAATTTACTCTATACAGTATTTATATATTGCAAATGCAACAAATAAACTCACCCCCCCCCCCTCTCTCCCTCTCTTATCTTTTGGCGAGAATTGAGAGAGAGAGAGAGAGAGAGAGAGGGAGGATCAACTGAGAACAATATCTATTTAAAAGAACACGAGAACCAACAAAATCATATATGATTCACACGAGCTTCTAATAGTCATCCGTGTGGCTTATTTCGGAAGTTAATGCAAAATCATGTGATTTTGTTGGTTCTCGTGCTCTTTTAAATGTGTTGTTCTCATTTGAACTCGACTCTCTCTTTCTCTCTCTCTCTCTCAATACACACACACACACACACACATTTATGTGCTTGAACCCCTGACCTCCTGGAAGGCTAAAGGCTCAGATACCGCTAGATCAAAGGCTCTTTGGTTGGTATATAAATATTATATACTTGAGAAAAAGGAAATTATATTATCCTTTTTCCCTGTGTTTTCTTATTTGACAAAGGTTTGCAATTGGGCAGGGAATGGCAGTGATGGTTTTTAGCACGGATGAGGATGCTAAAAAGGCTTTGGTTTGTGCTGGAGTGCCAGAAAAGAGCGATAAGAGTGACCAGCTTAAGGTCTTGGAGTGGTTAAAGGTGGCTTTGGAACCGCTAGATGGCAAAGGTGGAGGAGGGAAAGGTGGTCTTGCCCAAGGCCAGGTTAGTTTTTTTTTGGCTATTAATTTTATATCACAACTACACAAATTTGTATTTAGAAGCCGTTCTACTAACTCAAATAGGATAAACGTTAACGGGTAAGATTGTTATCTTGGTCAACAGTAATCACTCATCGAGGGGTGGTTACTTTTTTATTTCATCAAGCCCTATACAGATTAAGTTGCTTGTCTAGATAAATTTGTGTGTAGGAGATGGGAGACCAATGGGTTTGAGGGATGCAAATAGAAAGGGTTGGATTATTTATGAGGAATTTCTGGTATTAGTTTGCTTGAGGTGGCTTAATGGGGACGAGTGGGATTCTGGCTCATTACATATAGCCATTTTGGCTTAATGATTAAGCCATAAAGAAACACTCCTGTATTGGTTGAAATAAGCAATCCAAACAATTAAGCTCATTAAGGGTTTGTTTGGTTCATTTTTCATTAATTCTTGTATGGATTAATCTGTCTGTGTGGATTGGGTAGTTTTTGGGCTAATATTTTACTCGAACAGCTATCTCCAAATTGGAGAAAGCAGGAAAGAATAGTTTTTCTCCAAATATCGAGTTTTTAGAGATTTTAACTTTTGGTTCTTCATTTTGAAGAAATTTGTTGGAGATGCTCTTACTGTATTTAATTTGGTTTGCAGGGAGCTTATATAAACCATGTGGAGGAAGCGATAGATGTGGCCAAGTCTTTTGCTGCGCTCAAGTTAAGGTGAAAACGGGATACGGCTGTGTTTAAACAATGTCAAAAAGGCATCGATCGGCCTATATGGTCATTCGTATGGCTAAGCATACAAAGAAAAAGTAAAAAAAACATATTGATGCGTTATTAATGCTTTTATATTTGTTACAAAAATTAGTATATGTAGTTGACATGTGATAGTAAATGAACCATGGATTGACCTTAGTGTAATGTTTGATCAATTATAGTTGAGCTTAGTTCATTTTGTTATGGAGTATATTTGAATGCCAATACCCTTTCTTTCTTAGGTGTATTTCGGTAAAACAGACGGTATGTAACAATTTATCTGATAAGCACTTACAAAGTAAGAGTTATCACTCTAACTTATTGGGTATAACTCTTTGGAGCCGTTTATCAAATGCTTAGCCGTATTGACAAAAAATTTGTTGGGTATTGCTCTGGGATGGGCTAAATGCACCCATATGCATTGCTAAATGCACTCCTATTAATTTTCTTCTCATACACATCAATATAAAAAGCTACTTTTCAGTTTCCAATGCATGAATTGACTTGATTCTAAAAGGGGTGCATATGGCAATTTGATGTTGACAGCTTGACGCGTGAGGAGAAAATTAAGGGCATTGCTATTGGTACCCTATTAATATCAAAGGGGATTGGTATTTGCATCAGGCTTTATGTCCTTCTGACATTGGAAATGTAAAAAAGCAGTTGTGATGTTGATGTATATGAGAGGAAAATGGTGCATTTAGTAATCTTTTGGGTGTAATTAGCTTCACCCAATGTGAAAATCAGGCCAATTCCTGCATTTGGAATGTAAAAGACAGTTTTTGATGTTGATGTGTGTGAAGAGAAAATCACTTAAGGACGAAAGAACATTCCCCATGTGAACTCAATTTTGGTTGTGAATATGAGGACGAATCTCAGCCGCTCATCCGGTCAACAAAGGCGGCTTAGATCGGGTCCCCTTCTTTAACAATCTCCACCCTCTCATAAATCGCGTCAATCATCTGTGATCCTCGTGTTCACAACCAAAATTGAGTTCACATTTAAACTTTCATCCTATTATGAAAATGAAAATATAGTGACAAATAGAATCATGCAATTCATCGTACTTTTGATTATAGCATCTTTTCTTAGTACGCAGCCTTTAATGCTTTTAAGCATTTTATCAAATAGGTTGTAGGCACTAATGGTCATTAGTAATTGATGATGAATAATCACAAGATACCAAAGGAGTGTTAGCTTAGTGGTAAGGCTTGGACACTACATAGTGGTGAACCTGAGTTCGAGCCCTAGGGGACGCATTCTGGAGGTACGGGGGCTTCGACCCCGGGCTGCATGCTTTAGCAGTCGGGCTTCGGCCCAAAATTGTCGAGGATTAGTCTGGCCCAATGTGGTCTGGGATACCTCTTAAGATCAAATGACTACCCCTCGGATGCCAGATTTTTTCAAACCAAACATGTCAAACATCTGAGCGATTCAGATGCAGCGTCTGAATGGCACCATCCAGATACTTTGCTTAGCGCACACGCAGAGGCGTTTATATATTATATATATGGCATCTCCTTTCCAGTTTTCCACCCACTTTTAATCTTCTTCTTAATTATTTTCAATTCATATAATCAGGTATGTCGTCTCTCCTTTAATTTCCGTTAATTTTATTAGATTATGGTGTCTATTTGGTACCATTTTGTTTTCGTTGTATCCTGTGGTAATTAGCAAAAAAATAAAATAGATTTATTATATTTTATTATTATATAACACATCTGAAACAAAAAAAGATGAATTATTATATTTTAATATATGTATACATGTGGCATCATTATTTTACAATAAGGTTATATACTTGTTATACTAATAATCATATCAATTACATGTCTTTTTGTTCAATTTTTATCTAATTACTTAAATATAAATCATCAACAACTATTGGGTTTATTAACCTCTCTCTTTCTCAAATTGTTTATGATTTTGTCCCAGGTTTAATCATTTATGTTAGTTAATTTGATTAAAATTGTATAAATTGATGACATTGATATCATCGTAAGATCATAAGTATACTAATAGATCCGTTTATTCGATTATTTAATTGAAATACCGCTGTGAACATTTTACATAACATACTTATAGTATAGTCTTTTCTTTTTTTAACGGCAAGGTAACACACACGTTCCAGCAGTATTGGGTCTCCTTACGGGCAATAGAGTTATAGACTATTAGGGGATGTTTGGCAGTTGCTGAATGGTTTGGTGCTGGATGATTAAGTGGTCAGAATGATTAAGAGGCTCTTATGATATGGTACAAAATGAAATATGTTGGTTTGGTAATTGTTGAGTATGAAATCAGGACTCTGAATGGTTAAGAGACATTTGGATACTTAATCATTCAGAGGATTTTGGAACCATTAAGAGGCGGTCCATTTTTTTGCGAACAGGATTCACCTCTTAACTATTCAGAGGTTGCCTCTTAATGGAACTGTTAAGAGGTAAACAAACACCACCTTAGTGTAGGATGCAATTTATATATTAAAGTAAATTCCATAACGTTACCATGGACATTTTCATTTTTGTGGTGTTTCTATACAACAAACTTTCTATCGTCTATGTTAGTAGGACTGTCATAATGAGAAAGAAACATCTAAGATCTGTACGTGTCACCGTTTCTCCCTAAGCCTTAGGGAGTCAAACTCAATTATTATTATTATTTTTTGTTTGGCTTGAATGAGTAGATATTGTTGTGTTTTTGAGTTTGTAATCGATTTGTAATGTGTGTACAGGAGCAACAAATGGTGGTGCGTGGTCATCGTGACTTGAACCTCCAAAAGGAACTGAATTGATACATCCCAACAGTGGTTGCGTTAGGAGGAATGTGTATCGGTGTGTTGACGGTTTTCTTATATTTCATGGGTGCCATTAGTTCTGGGCCTCGACTAGAATTTCGCCTGCGGTCATGATCATATATCAATACTTTTGTAACTTTTGAGAAGGAGAAAGTAAGCGTACTAGACGACCAATATCTTTGCCTAGTGTGTGTGTGTGTGTATTGAAGTATACACCGGTTCCATCCATAATATTTGTACATATATCAACAACTATGAGGACCCCACACCAACATGACCGCCCTAACCGACCCCATGTTAACAATGGCCGCGGCCAAAATCACACAGTCAAATACTATCTCCACCGTGTGAAAGAAAGCCTATCAAGGCATGTCTTGATGTTAATGTGGTCGGTTTTTCTTAACCTTTGTTTGATTGCGGGACTCATAACATTTATCTTGTGGTTCATTTTTGGCCCGCGTCCTCCACTATATCATGTCCATTATCTCTCAACGCCTAGTATGGCCGAAACAGATAATATCTTTGCAACTTCTCAAGTAAACTTCTCTGTGACCGTCCAAAATGTAAATCGTTATTTCGGGGTTTCCTATGATACCATGAACCTATACCTCTTCTATGGGGGCAAGTTCGTTGGGAAAATGCCATCACTGTCTCCTTTCTATCAATCTCCTAGTAACACGACCGTTCTACATGGCACGTTCTCTGGATCCATGTGGGTTGATATACGAGGTTGGATGTATGTTCCGGCTGATCTTCAGACACTCGGGTTGCTGATGTTCAACACACAAATGAGGTATGAGCAGGGCAATTGGAAAAGCAAGAACCACAAGATAAATGGAGTGTGCCCATTTGAAGTCACCCAAAATGGGTTGATAAGAGCAAGAGGAAAAGGATGTCGAGTCTATTATCCTAAAAAGGAGATATAAACACCTTTCTACTTGCTTTTTATATTTTCAATACTATTAGATAATGATTATGTAGCTATAGTTATATTATTATTAGTTAATATTATTCTACTTGTTAAGTTATTATTATTATTATTATTATTATTATTATTATAGGGATATCATCCTTATTATTAGTACTACTACTACAACTCTATGTTAATTCTTCTTTAAGCTTTTAATCTTATTTCTTAATAATCAATAAACATCTTTGACAAAGCCAAAATAGGTTTTGGGTAATTTTTGTTTAAATATATTTTTCAAAACTTATTTGAAATAGAAAAATGTAACACCCCAAAATGGGGTTAATTCTTTTATATTTACGTTTATATTTATTTTTATTATTAGTAATATTTGTTTTTAAAGGTTTATTTTAGTCATCATTCTCACTTACCGGGTATAATTTTCAGAGCCGTTTACTAAAAGCTTACCCGGGTAAACATTTATCAAGTCAAATTACCTTACCAACGAATAAGACAAAGACTAAAAAGCTTACCCGGTAAGAGCTAAGGCAGGCATGAGAGTCTTACCTGGTAAATATAGAGAAGACTTTACCACTGTTAACACTTAAGAATTGTTGCATAAGATACTATTTTGGTAGACTAAAATCTTACCTCCTAAACAAGTAACAGTGTTGAATTTTATAGATAAGCTTACCCAGGTAAGCGTCATGGTAAACGGCCCTTTTATCTTTGCTCTTATTGGGTAAGATTCTTGATCTTTGTCATGTTAATCCGGTAAGCGTAAAAGCTCATCCGATGAATGTTTAGTAAACCACCAATGAGTGTAATAAAATTGGGAAAGAGTTATATAGCACAACAGAAAATAGTAGAGCATCTCCAAACTGAAATATGTAATAAATCTCACTCTAATTAGCTTGCATTAGCTCTCATTCCCCTGTATAAGTAGCTATTTACTAATACTTAATATTATTGTAATATATATGTATATTAGGTGTAATTTTGTTTGATTCAAAATATAAAGCATGATTAGAATAATAATACATTATTTTGCTCTTTACACTACCTTAAATATATAAGTGAGATTGGAGATACCAAAAGTTGTATCTAGTTCTACAAATCAACAAATGTAACATGTAATGCAAGCCCAAAAAAAAACCAAAAACACTTAAAATGCACCGAACGGAAATCCCGTATCATTATTAAAAACGTAAAACATGTGAAAGAAAAGCCGATAAAAGAGGCATTTTGTATTTTATGAACTACAAATCATATTCACAAATGAATGAAGCAACAACCAACTTCATGATGTGGGTTCGAAACTATGGTATCACATCCCTCTAAACTGCAAAAATTCCAAGCCATAGTACCCGACTTCCGATTTAAGTAGAGCGACGAAGAAAAAACGATCTCTTGTTAATGCTTTCATACCTACATTGTAGAGACCACCATTAAAAAGCATGAAGTGATGCTAATTGAACCCTTTTGGGATATCTCGAAAGCCAGTGTTTTAGCTTATGAGCACAAGTGTGTGATCAAAAGTTGCTATAACAAAATTAATGACTTTGGTTTGATGATTTGCTTAAAAGCAGCACAAGAACATATGATGTGACAAAACAAGATTGGACTGGCAAAAGTGAGATAAGCATGTGCAAGGTTTAATTTGACATTGATAGTTAAGTACCAATCGTTTCATGTTGTATTGACAAAAATTTTGCCGGGTATTGCGGGTATTGCTATGGGATGGGCTAAATGCACCCATATGCATTGCTAAATGCACTCCTACCTATTAATTTTCTTCTCATACACATCAACATAAAAAGCTACATTTTTTATTTCAATGCATGACTTGACTTGATTCTAACATGAAAAGGGTGCATATAGCAATCTAATGTTGACGTGTGAGAGAAAATTAAGGGCATTGCTATTGGCAGTTTGGCACACCTATTAAAGTCAAAATCAAATCAATTCCTACATTGAAAATGTGAAAAATAGGTTTTGATGTTGATGTGTGTCAGGATAAAATCACTTAGCTGGGGTGCCATTAGCCTCCCCCAAAATTAATAGGTAAGGTGCAATGGTGCATTCTACAATGCATAGGTGTGCATTTAGCCCATCCCTTTTTGTCCCACTCGGTCTTGTCTTGTACCAATCTAAAAGTCACATGAAACATAAAACAAGTTTTTGTCCTATTTTATCTCATCCCTCCCATTCTCAGTACAAGATGCACCATAAAGACCTTTCAAAAAAATAATGCTAAAATGACCAAATGGAATCTTCAAGTACCTCTACAAGTCCCCTTACCAAGCTTCAAGTTCTCTTCTAAAAATATGTGAACTAGTAAATAAAGAGTTTAGATTACAAACTTGAATGTTAAAATTTGTTATTGCTGCCAAAAAGCAATCACAGATGCAAATATAATTTGATGACATAAGACGGGTATTTGGTCTCACCATTTTAAAAAAGTAGAAGCAAATGTACGTACTATGCAAGTATGTAGTAGTAAAATACTAACTTGCGGTATGTGATAATAAAAACGTTAAAAGTGGTGGTATTTACTTCTATTTAGTGATAAAAATAAGTTGGATTTGAAGATCATCTATGGGGGGATAAAATGATTGGTCTCCAATTCTTCTGAAGGTGTTCATAAGTAGATTCAACTGGCTTTGAGTAATCCCAAACAGGCTTTTAGAACTATTTATCATATAAACCATCAATATTTAAAAACAATGGCATACCGATATAAAATGGCAGAGACAGGATCAATCTCTATTTCTTCTTGGTGGAAGCTTTCTTTTTTGCCTTTGGCCTTTTAAATCCTGCCCCGCTCTCCTGTCAAAACAACAACAAATGAAGAATGATAAATAGACATATCACAGGTTACAAATGTAATGATATTGACACTAAGTAGTAAGAATGATTAAGAAGCTCTTATGATATAATGCAGAATGAAATATTGTTGTTTGGTAATTGTTTAGGTTGAAATTTGGGGCTGAATGGTTAAGGGAAGCCTATAATACAAAACCATTCAGAAGGTTTATATAAGTATATAATCATTACAAGGCAAACTTTTTTTGCAAAACAACATTCACCTCTTAGCGATCCAGATGTTGCTTCTAAATGGAACTATTAAAAGATAAACAAAAGGGTAAAACTGTCATTTAGTTGATGACATTTATTTCAGGATAGATGAAGTGGTTAATAACAACTAGCAAGTGATGGCATTGCAGAGTTGAAAGAGTAGTTTTTTTCTAATATGGTTGTGGGATAATGTCATTAACTAAAAAAAAATTACTTACTAAAGTGCATCACATTAAAGCAGAAAGTTTTGACATAAAGTTTCTCAGTTGCATAAAATAAAGGGATTATTTCTTCAAAATGTATCCAACTATCCCCAATATACTATTGTGTGTATCAACCTAAAAAAATTCCTTTTGTATATATATCGAACTTTATTTTTGAGTCTATTATGTATATTTTTGAGTCTATTATGTGTATCCAACTATCCCACAATATACTATTGTGTGTATCAAAAATACAAATAATAGACTCAAAAATAAAGTTTGATACATACAAAAAGAATTTTTTTAGGTTGATACACACAATAGTATATTGGGATAGTTAGATACATTTTGAAGAAGTAATCCCTAAAATAAACTAAGAAGAGGTTGGAAATGAATACTAGCACAAGTACCTTTTTATAGAGAAGGTAAGCAGCTTTGCCAGTGAGCTCTTGCCCGCTTTTACTAACATAAACCTGAAAATAAAAATAAAATCTATTTACATCATGCAATGAACATAGATATGTTAGCTAGAAATTCATAAAAAGATCCAAACACATAAATTTTGAAATGCTTAAGACATTGATTTATGAATTTTCAATGATAGATCATAAGCAAGATCAGTCCCCTAAATGCCCATTGATTTGAATCAAAAAACAAAAATCCCATGGATCATGAATGTATTATGTATATAAATACTGCATACTTATCTAGAGTGGAATTAATATAAGATGATTTAGCATGAAAAAAAAAGGATTGCTTGTTTGTTTTAACAACATAGAAAATATTTGAAAAGACTATTATAACAAATCTAGAACATTATAACTTACTTTCTTCCTATCTGGGCCCACAAACCAATGCCCAGAACCAGAAGCTTGACCATCTGCTTGAACCCTCCTCTTGCCAGCATCTTTTGGGATCCCTTTATCAGTATCAGACTTCGAATTCATAGGACCTTTTGACATTTCTCGAGTATTTGATATTTCTTTAGTACTTGATTTTCTTGAATTTTTCTTTGAACTTGTCTCCGCCTTTTTAGTTCTAGCAGCTGGTTTAGAGCTTTCACCCTGGTTAAATTGACCCCTAAAATCACAAGATATACAAAGAACTATAAAAATAGATTAAATAATTGTTAGTTAGATGAAAGTTCGGTTACGAACTCAAATCTAATTGTGAACGTGAAGAAAACCAAGTGCGTCACGTGTCACATTCATCCTGAATAATACAAGATTATTCAAACCAGATGTTATGCATTAGTCATGGTGAATAATACAACATTCAGACTGAATAATACTGAATGCTGTATTATTCACCATGAATAAAGCATGAACATTCAGTCTGAATAATCCTGTATTATTCAAACCGAATAAGACACGTGGCGCGCTATCGGTTGTCCTCACGTTCACAATCAGATTTGAGTTTTCATTTGAACCCACCCCTTGTTAGTTATATCACATAATAACTTTAGAGGCAGACTTACATGTAATCAATGTTTGATGTACTTTGCTGCTTGGAATCTCTATTTGCTGCATTCAAGGGAAAAAAGTTGGGCAAGCGGGATCGAACTAGCCCTTGGATCCTCGGATCATTATGGAAAAAATACCGATGAGCAGGAGGGAGAGGGTCCAAATCTATCATGTTACTTGTAACATGACTGTTTTGGTCACTTTTTCCGGTATTACTTTGAGATTTACTTTTATCTTTCATGGAGCTGAAATATTCCTCACAAACCTCATCTAATGCTGGTGTTGGAATATGGAAGCTCTTTGCTGGTTGAAAATCTTCCCATAGATCTTTCCTGGTAGATGTATTGATTGATTCTTTTAATTTTTCCCGCTCTTGCACAAGATTAGGTTGGTGTTTATTCAAAGATGCTTTTGATCCATTATAAGTTTTGTTGTTAGCAGCTTCGGTGATAAAAGGGTCATCTGTATCGGAGTCAGAATCGATCAACTGAAACTTTCTAAGAGGGCTGATGGTTAACTTCGGGAAAACTTGATTGCTGCAGCTTGTGATTACAGACTCTGGAGCATCTGAGAAGTTTTGCTTTCTTTTTCCTGATTGTTTACTCAAAACCCCATGTCCACTAAGTGGGAATTTTGAACTGGTACAGACTGAACGGTGTTGTGTTGAAAGATGTTCATCTGCAGTTAGCAATAAAGATCAACAATGAGCTTCCATGAAGAAATACAAATCTGAAGTACAGCTGTAAGAGGGTGGCACCAATTGTAACTAAGATATTTGCCCAAATTTTACAGCATAATCTATATAAAAAAAACACCATAAATATAAAAAATGTCATAAACTGTAATCAAAACACAAACCAAAAAGCGAAAAAAATCTAAAATCCAGACACATCTGACAATTTATGTGTAGCAACTTCGTCCCAGGATAAGAACAGCCGCAACAAGATAAATCTCCTCATTGTGAAGATTTCTACTTCTCATATCATGGAGGAACAACCAATATCATCCCTTTATATGATATAATGAATCAATGTGGTGATCTGATCCTCTACATGTTGATAATTCTTGCAAACAAAATAGTCCAAAATTGCTGCATGTTCTGTGGTCTAGGATAATAACTTTTGCTAAATACATTTTGAGGTTAAATAAATGATCATAGATTACTTAAAGGTTCTTTGAGCTCAAAAGAGCTATATTGATATTCAGTAACAGGATCCCATTTTGATATTTCAAAACATGAGAATTTTATCAATAATGATTGTATAGTAGTATTGCACATTTCTTAGCAGGCTTAGATTTCAGGAATGAGAACTTCTTTAATGAACATATCAAAAACAAAAGTAACCACTAGATTTCCAATGGATTTGTAGCCCAGGAGAACCTACCTCCTAAATACTCAAGACTTGCTGCATCATCATAAAATCAACTATAACTCTATTATATGGTATATGAAATGTAAGTGATTAACAGTTATTCCCAACTCCTACAACCCAAAAGGCCAAAATATATAGAAGCAAATTCATTTCTGCCTAGTGGCTACTTTTGCAAAGAACACATGATATAACATCCTCAAAAACAACTTACCAGTTTCAAACTTTCAAATATGTGAAGTAGTACCGGAACAGGAGTGCATCAACATTAAATTGCTAAACTCATAACAGCAATTCTTCGTGAATTTGTTTCCAGACAGTACATTAAGAGCAAAGCCCGATTTCAGCATGATCATTAAAAGCAAAGCCCTAATTAAAATTCAATCTAGCAAGATTCCAGTTTCAATTACAAATATCCGACTTCACTCAAATTTTAACAAAAACATAATTGATTGCCAGATTCAAGCCAATATGCTACAAAGAACAGTCTAGACAGATTCCAGTTTCAATTCCAAACATCTAATTCACACAGATTCAACAAAATGTAATCGACTACCAAATTCAATCCAATACGCTATAAAACAATCACAAATAACCTTTTTTTCATTGAATCAATAACTTATACCTAATTACCTACACTATAGAAAGCATGCATTTAAACTAAAACAACTAACACAACAAATAACACAACAAATAACAACTTCTACCTGTACGATTATCCTCCGGCGAAGAAAACTCCTCGATCTCATCATCATCCAAAACCACAGCACAATCCAAATCCAAATCCGCCTTCCTCTTAACCGAACCAGACGCTACTCCTCCGCCGTCCACGGTCGGACCTCGCCGGAGCCGCTTCAGCTTCGGCGGCGGACCTTCATCCTCAGTCTCCGAATCAACAACCGTTAGCGTTTCGAAATCATCTCCATCATCGTCTTCTTCTTCGAGTATCGTCGTCGGAGCTCCGGAGGTCCGATTCGACGCAGAAAGGTCCTCGTTAGCTTCAGTTGCAGCCGGAATGTGTGGATCGGAATCGAAGAGGTCGAAATCGAGGCCTAATGAGAACGAAGGTGGTTCGAAATCCGCCATTAACACACGAATTTGGAGATCTAGGGTTTGAAGATTGAAATTAGGGGAAGAGAGTGTGTGTGAAGAAGGGATTCGTGTTATGGAAGGATTTTTTTGGAAACAAATGTGGCGGTCTTTTGGTGAAATGAATTTCTATGGCGCCATTTAGTTCATGGTTTGAATTTAAAAAAAAAAAGGAAAATATTTTTTATTTGATTGTAAATTCTTGAGTAAAGTGAAATTTTGGTGTACTAGAAATTGCCCGTGCGCGATGCCGCACAAAGCATTTAAAATTCTATAACGAAGATGGATAATTGATCATTATTTTTTGACCCATGTGAAAAATAATATTTAAGATTTCTTTAACATATTTTTGTTCATATATAATTATTTATCTTAATATGATAAAGATTTAAAATGACACATGAAAAAATAGAGGATTAATAGTAAACTAAATGACTAATCATAAGGGTATTAACTGTAACTTCCAAATTTATAAACAATTTAACATTTAATGTAAAAATATATGAACAAATTAATTCATATGTATTTTTAATATTTAATAATATGATTAAAATCTAAAAATATTTGATATTGGACTCATTTTGAAGATATTTCCGAGACGATTATAATGGTATAATTTGTTAAAAATATAAATAAAAATTTTAATACATTTTACGCAATTTACATTATTTATGTTAATATAATAAGGGTGTAAAATGAAAAATGAAAAAGTGAGGGGGTAAAAGTAATTTAATTAAGTAACTATAGGGATATAGAGTGTAAGTTATCAATTGAAATATGAATTGAAATTGAAGACGTGGGTGGGAGGAGTTTCTAATTGATGCATTACATAGTTGTACTAAGGGAATTAAGAGTTGTAATATATATATAGTATAGATGTAATCTTGAAAACGGTTTCTTGAAAGCAGTTGGTGAATTCTCTTTAATATATAGTATAGATGTGGTTTGTTGTATTTCTCACTTTTGGTCCTTAAAAAACATTATTGTAAGAAAAAACGTATGGTATGTAAGAGTGCTCGATTTTGTGATTTTGTCCCTACCCACTAACATCATTTAATGAAAGATTTATATGGTCTTTTTTTGTCTCTAATTAAAAATGGAACAAATGTTGTGTATATTGTATTTTCTCAGCCACCTTCTAGACTATCGTCTTCTCCGATCACTGTCATTTGCAGCTATCGTCTTCTAGCTTCAAAATCGAAACCAAAACTAAAAATTGATGCTATAACAAATCGAAGCAGAGAATGGGGAACAAACTAGCATATTGATACCACAACAAATCGAAGCAGAGGGGGGAACAAACTAACACATTGATATCCTAAAAATCAAAACCCAAACTAACATATCAATACCCAAAAAAAGTCGTAAGGGGTCAAAGTGGGCACAAATGGAGGAACAGTTTTGATTAGTGGTGAAGAGAAAGAGGTTGTCGGTCATGGCTGAAAAAGATCGAAGCAAGGTAAGAGTTGGGTTATTCTATTGTCTGGAACCATGTTTGTTGCCAGGAACGAACAGGAAGGATTTGTCGCTGTGAACGAAGGGGAAGGGATGGTTTTTTACGACTAAATCATATTTTTAATAGAAGATTGACCGAAAACATAAAATGATCACACTATACTTTTGACTAACATATTTTTTTAATGGTCTTAGTGGGTAGGAACTAAAATCGAGCACTTTGGCTTATCACAAGGTTTTTTGCAATAAAAATTTAATAGGGACCAAAAGTGAGAAAACAACAAACCAAGGGGACAAATTTTACAATTTACTCTAAATTTTTGCAATAAAATTTTTAGGTTATTATGTTTGTAAATTATACTGACCAAATCAATTGCTATTTTTTCCCAAATTATTAAAAAGGTGCGTTGAATGCATTCCTGTGTAAAACGATAAGAGAGAATTTGAGGTTGACATGATATATGAGTAGGGCTGGCAATTTCTGACACGACCCACCAACCCGACACGACACGACACGAAAATAAAAGGGTTTGGGTTGAGGTTTTTGACACGCCAACCCGTCAACTCGCCAACCCGCCAAATTTCAAGGGTTGACCCGCCGGGTTGGTGGGTTGACCCGCGAGCCCGTTTATATTTAAATTAATTATTTTGTATATATATTTTTTATTATATAATAAAAATTAGAAAAACTAAAAAAAATCAAATCTACTAATCCTAATAACCCTAGTTCCAACTTCCAGTTGCTTCACGCCTTCACCATATTCTAGACTACTCTCCTTTGGTTGCTTTTGAACTTGGTTGTATTTGGATGCTTTTGAACTTGGTTGTATTTAGATGCTTTTGAACTTGGTTATATTTGGTTGCTTTTGCACTTAACTGCATTGGGACGGTGTTTTTATTTGAATTGTATGAAGTATGAACTTTGACCTCTCAACCCGTTTATGACCCGCCAACTCGTTAATGACCTGTCAACCCGTTTATGACCCACCAACCCGCCATTGACCCGCCAACCGCCAACCCGCCAACCCGTGACACGATCCACGACACGACCCTTCACGGGTAAGGGTTGAAGAACTCGACATGATTAGCTAAATGGGTGGGGTCAGGGTTGAGGTTTCTGACCCTCCAAACCGCGAACCCGTGACCCGCCAACCCACCAACCTGCGAATTGCCACCCCTAAGCAATGAGAAAAATGGATATGAATCATTGATCATTTTAATCTTTAGTTTTTTTATTAATTTCATTTTAGATGTAAAATGATTTGGTGCATCTTCATGTGCATTTTATCTTAATATCCAAGCACTTCTCATCCAACGATTCATAACCACTTGTAATATTTTTCTCTTTAACCTTAATTCTCTATTTCAACTCTACACCACTGTATGTTGTTAAATTGGTAGTTGAATTAATCATGATTTAGCTTCATTTTTTTCTTTCTTTTTGAGTTTAAGTAAAGCTTGAAGGTTTGAAGACTCTAGATTTTGAAATTAGGAGCTTTTTTTTAACATTAAAGCATAAAATGATTAGTTTTTCATACATTAATGATTAAACTACTAAACCATTAAATCTTGAGTTTTCTTTATTAACCATGAACATTTAAGGTAGCGTTTGATTTACTCGACTTCCATGGAATTCCATTAACCAAATATTATTTTTGTGAGTTTGTTTTTTTTTTAAGGCAACGATTTTAATAAAACCAATACACAAGCAAACATCATCAGGTTGCAAGACGCAACTTTGATCAGCCTTTTATAAAACTATTACGAAACCCACTTAAAACCAGGTCCAAGTAACTAGACCCGTAAGATTTGAACCGAAACCACGACTACCAAACCACAATTTAATAGAACCCACAACCATTGAACAAACCGAACTAAAACTCGAACCACACCAAAGCTTAAACTAAAGCCAGTTGAATTAAACCTGCAACCACCGACCCACAAACCACAAAACCAGTTACCACTACCACGAGCCACGAACCATCGCGAAACACCACGAACCATGAATCACCGTACCACAAACCAATGAACCATCAAGTCAACGACCCAACGAGCCAACAATTCACCGAGCCCACGAGATCACAAACCACGAACTAGAACTCCTGAATCCGGTGGCACCTTTTACCACACCGGAAAGCTCGAAAACACATCTGAAAGAATTCGAAACGGAGCCACCTTGAAGCTCGAACCAAACCCGACTCACCCACGACCTCGATCTTGGACCACCATCCGAAACACACATGCAACCCGATCTACGACCCTGAAACTTGAACGAGGGTAGAAGGAAGGTGCTCTGGACCACCGACTTACGCTGGCGGCCAGAGCAATGGTGGCGGCGACTGTTGAAAAGCTAGGGTGATTTGGAAGGGAGCGTTTTCTAGAGAGAGAGAGGGTTTATCCTTAGATTAATTAATTGCTTTATACGTTTGGTTCATTCTTTGAGTTTTTGTAAAGAATTTAAAATCCACATGTGGTGCAACCTAAATCTCTTGGTTCTAGCAAGAAATTCCAATTCCTTCATCAAAATCATCACGATTATATCCAACGAATTAAACGTACAAATTCAAATTCTTTTAACACATTCCATTCAAATTCTACGTAATTTCAAATCTTTTAACAGATTCTAGTTCTAAATAGTTTTCATTATTTGAACCAAACTCCATAATTAAATCCCGCTAAAAGAAGTAACAAAAAACTATATACACAACTTTAAAATCAAAAAAAAAAAAAAAAACTCACGTAATTGAGATAAACTCAATTCGGAGTTAGGGAGTAACCCCGCACGTGCGGACGGTTACTCCGGAATGCTGTGTAGCGCAGGCCTCCACGACCGTTGCTGCGTTTCAAATCGATCGCTGACGTTCATCAACTTAGCAAGCACCTGTTCCACCGTTAGCCCCTGGACGTCCGCCCTACCCAATAACTCCTCCAGCTGTTTCTTCGATATCTTAATCTTCACTTCCGTGGTCGCCCGCTTCTCACCGGAAAATCCGTCGCCGGAAAAGCTGTCGCTGGAATAATTGTCTTCTTTCCGGCGGTATCCGTCGCCGGAAAACAAAGTTTGCCGGTCTTCCGATTGTATCGATGGCTGCTTTTTTATACAATTTCCCATTTTTATTTGTTTATTTATTTAATTAATAATGAAAATAAAGAGGAGCTGCTTTATGGGTTTATATAGGGGGAGCGCCGCCGGAGAGGGCCAAGTTGGAATAAAGACTGCCACGTCGGATTGAACATGTGTCCTACGTGGCAGGTGAGACCGTACGGGTTTGAAAGTTTGAAAGCAGACATCCGGTTCAAGCTTTCGTCCGGTTCAAATTGCAGTTAGTTATCGAGGTCGGCTATGTTTGACAGATTAGTTGATAAGTTGGTTGGTGGTTTATAAGCTAGCAGGTGGCTTATAAATTAGGTTGTGTTTGACAAACTAACTGAAAAGTTAATTCAGTAGCTAATAAGTTAGTTGTTGACTAATAAGTTATCTAGTAACTAATAATAAATTATGTTTGACAAAAACTAGTTTATGAGTATATGTAAAAAGACCAAAAAAATGGTACCTTTGGATGTAATGATTAATATTAATAGGGGTATTGTCGAAGAAAAAATTACAAAAAACTCATGAAACGCTACTCTATTAACGTTTCAATAAGCTAGTTTATGGTTCATCCAAACATATACTAGTTTATCAGTTAGCTTATTTTTACCAAATACAATCTTAATACAAATCATATAATTAAAATAAAATTTTAATAATATAATATGTTAATTAATTTTAAAAATAAACTAGATTATAACTTAATTTTTTTTTCGCTAAACACAATCATCCGGTTCAAATTGTTGGCGGTCTGGGTACAGGGCCGGTTCGAGTCATTTTCATTTTTTAGGGATGGCAAAACCGAATTTGCGACTCTCTCTAGTTTGACTGCATGAATTAAAGTTGGAAATTTAGACCATAAATTAAAGCCATGGGCCCGGTTTATTGTGTTCATGAGCCCGGTTCGATGGTAATTATCAAATATAATATTTGTAAGTATTTTTTCTTTGCATTCAATTTGTTATCATGAGTTCGATGGTAATTATCAATATACCACGAGTGAGTTTTTTTTAAGGGCTAAAGGGCGTCCAGGTCAAATTTCGACTAATCTTTGATAATTTGGGGGCTAAACAAGGACCCACTTAAATGTCTCCAGGCATGTGCATAAGAAGGCTCGAACTCGGTAATGACGCTATATATGAACCCCCTGAACGATAACCAATCCACCACAACACTTGAAGACTACCACGAGTGAGTTCAATACAACTACAGTTGATTTGGTTGGTATAAATTAAATAGTTTTTGTTTAGTAGGGTTTTGTCATAGATGAAAATAGCGTATATATATTTTTAATTAAAAATAATAGGGTTGAAAAAAAAGCTTGGTTTTCTACAAAATAAAGCTTTCTCTTTGAAACTTGTAAAATAAGGCATTTTATATATTATTAAGCCACTATCAAATAGTCTCATAAAAGAGAATGAGTCGTAATCATTTGCTAACTACAAAAATTGTGTCGTGGTGATTGAGGAGCAGGGAGATGCTTTGTAATATAACATTTGTCTTAATTAGGTTTGGTTCATGATGTCCACAACAATTATGATCACTGAGTTTGTCAAAGTTAATGACTTACAATCGTAACTTATTTTTGAAATGTCCATCTAAAAAATCATCTCTAGATCTTCCAATTCATACAAAACATACAAACCAATTATCTATTGAAATACTTAGTGGAAGTTATGAAAAATTTCATTTATATATGATTTTTTATAAAAGCTAAGCAGAATTCATTTATTTTAATCAATCTTTTTATATTAAAAAAAGATCAAGATCTTAAATATTAGCAGAACTATATATATTTACTCAATATTTAGATATAAAATCATAGAATTTTCTTCTATAAAGCCTGAATTTCAAATTTGAATGAAAAGTTAAATAATTAAAATATCTAAATTTTTATACATATATTATTTAATTATTATAAACGAATGTTATTTTTTTATTCAAAAATGGACTTAAAAATTATTTTTTAATAAAACATGATAATAAATTACCAAAAAAATCACATAAATATCTACCCACGTATATGCATGCTTTTGTAAAAGTCTAATAATTCAAAAATTATTATGTAACAATTAATCAATCATATTATAAGATTTATGGGCTAAAAAGTACAAACGTGATGAATTAACAATCATTTATTTCACTTTTTAACAAAATTATTGAATATTAATCCAACCATGTGAAATTTGGCATGGGACCATATATTTATGTTTGGCTTTCGACTGATCTACTTGCAAGCATGCATAAGTTGACTCATATTGCATGGACAACAATCAATGTGAATTGAAATTTCAACAAGAAAAAGGTTTAAGATAAGACCGTTAAGGGGCAAATTGGGAATAAGTAATATCAACATCAGTTAGACCGATATAGAAAATAGGTCGAAACCCGCAATTTTTTTCCACATCCAACTTGCAACCCCGATGTCAAGTTGTGATCCGATTTGTTGAGGAGGATATGCTCTTTGTATTTTTATGGTTGTTTTAGAGTGCCCGAAGGTAAGTAGTTTTCGACATTTTCGTTGGTGACAAGAAAAAGGTGTATTTGTGTATGTGTGTGTGTATATATTGATTTCTTGAGGACGATATGCATGATCTATTGATATTTGTATTTTTATGTTTGTTTTAAAGTACCCAAAGATAAGTAGTTTTCAACATTTTCATTTGTGACAAGAAAAAGGTGTTGTGTACTTGTGTGTGTATATATATAGACAGATAGAGATAGAGAGAAAAAGGTTCATTAGAAAACCACTAAAAGAGTATAAACCAATTCACACCTTTGATTTTAAAAAATATTTTCATATTTCCATAATCAATGACTTACCATATATTTCACATTCCATGTTTTCTATGAATCCATATCCTCCTTTGATTTTTTTGATCAACGGCTATGATTAGTTTACACCCTTTTAGTGGTTTACAAATTAATCTCTCTCTCTCTCTCTCTCTCTCTATATATATATATATATATATATATATAATATTAGTTTCAAATGAGAAGTGCTAAAAAAATGAGAAGTAGAGAAGTGATCTCCACCACTCATCCTGTCAATAAAGGCGGCTTTGAGCGGGTCCCCTCCTTTAATAATCTCTATCCTCCCATGAATTGCGTTAAACCCCCGTGATCGTGTCCACCGTAACCGGTCAAAGCCACTTTATTGACCGGATGAATGGTGAAGATCACTTATCTACTTCGTATTTTTTAGCACTTCTCATTTGAACATTTCTCTCTCTCTGGTTTGCATTTTATACTCACTCTCTCTCTCTCTCTCTATATATATATATATATATTCAGCCACTCATCCGGTCAATAAAGACAACTTTGACCGGTCCCCCCTTTAGTAATCTCTACCCTCGCGTCAATTCTCCGTGATCGCGTCCACCATAACCAAAGATGAGTGGTTGAGATTCGTCCTCACGTTCACAACCAAAACTGAGTTCACATTTGAACCTGACACTATATATTCACACATATATATAGGGTAAGGTTCAAACGAAAAACATGTCAATTTAAGAAAACGTGAGGAGCAATCTCAGCCACTCATCTCGCGGTTACGGTGGACGTGATCACGAATGATTGATGCGATTCATGAGAGGGTAGAGATTATTAAATGGGGGACCGGTCAAAGCCGCATGTGTTGACTGAGATGAGTGGCTGAGATTGCTACTTACGTTTTCTTGGATTGATATGTTTCTCGTTTGAACATCCTTCTATATATATATATATATATATATATATATAGGGTTAGGTTCAAATGTGAACTCAATTTTGATTGTGAACGTGAGGACGAATCTCAACCACACATCTTTCGGTTACGGCGGACGCGATCACGGATGATTGACGCGATTCATGGGAGAGTGGATATTATTTAAGGAAAGGGACCCGGTCAAAGCTGCATTTATTGACCGAATGAGTGGTTGAGATTCGTCTTCATGTTTACAATCAAAATTGAGTTCACATTTGAACTTTCCTATATATATATAAATTCACACACATGACAACCACATTTTCATTATTATAACGATTAACACATGAAATTTGAAAAATAAAATAATATGGCTGCATGTTTAAGAGTGTGTTACGATGTGCGAAAGAAAAAGTATTTACTAATAAACTTTGTAGAAAAATGAAGTTGAATAAACTATGTTTAACATGAAAAACAAGATAAACAATGCAACAATACTCTATTATTTCCTACAAATGATCAAAGTTTGATATTAAAAATATAAGTGTACACACACGTGCACACGAAAACATACACGGATATATTCAATGCATATATACGTGTCTTAATTGTTTGAAAACCTCAATAATTGTGACAACTGTGAGAACCGTTATGTAAGATAATCTTCCATATGAGACTATAATCAAATAAAATGATTAGCGTATAGTTGTTTTACATAATGTACGTATGCATGTTACAGATTACTTGTATGTACGGATACATATTATGCAGATTGAGGAAATCAAGTTGTAATTTGATTGTTGAGGAGGATATGATCTTACTATTTTTGTGTTTGTTTTAGGGTGTTTTAGGGTATCCAAAGGTAAGTAATTTTCAACATTTTCATTTGTGACAAGAAAAAAATGTATATATATTAGAATTCACACGGATGGCAACCACATTTTGATTAATGTAACGATTAACGGAGAAATTTGAAAATAAAATAATTGCATGTATGTTTAAGTGTGCGATACTATGTGTGAAAGGAAGTCTATTTTTCTAGTTTGTAGAAAAAGAATTCGAATAAATTATTTTTAACATGAAAAACAAGATAAACAATACAACAATACTATTATTTCCCACAAATGGTCATAGTTAGGATATTAAATTAAATATACAATTGTACACCTGTGTGAAAGTATGCATGTACACACATATACATGCACATAGAAAACTAATCAATTAGTGTGTATTTACAGAAATCTATGAAAGTTAATTTATTATGATTTGAATATTTATAAAACATAATTAAAATTATTAATTATGAGTGAACACTTTACATTGGAAAACAAATTAATATGATTATGAAACTAGATATTCATTATATATACTAGATGTGACAATCATAGCTATTATAGTAAGGTATTGTTTTACATTTGTTTTTCTTTCATATAAGGCTATAATTAGGTATATTGATTAACATATCTGTAATATATGTTTCACAATGCGTTTATTTCATATATATTCGGTTCACAATATGAAACTTTTTAGTTGTACTTTTTGTTATAAGAAACATATAAAAGATTGTTCACATTGTGAACCAATCAACCAAATACAAACCTTGTATTAAAACACACCACACACACACACATAAAATAGCACGTGATGACGCACTGCTTCTCAAAGTTATCCCGATTTCACGGGTTCACAACACACACACACACATTGCAAAAGGGTTCAACGAAAATTGTACCTTTTTGCAAAGAGTGCCAAACACATGAAACATGCAACCATCACATGTTAAATGATGCTCACATGGATGATGGACATAAGCCAATAAGCAATCTTATATATACATATATAGTGCGTGTGCAAAAGGGTTCAACGAAAATGGTATCCTTTTGCAAGAAAATGCCAAACACATGAAACATGCAACCATCAAATGTTAGATGCTGCTCACATGCATGATGGCCATAAGCCGATAAGCAATCTTCACCACAGACCTAAATTACCCTGAAGCAATTATTCTCATCAAAAAGTTTAGATTTTCGTTTGAGCCATACAATCTATATAAAATATCATAAATCAATATTAACTGTCCATCTAACTTAATAAAACTATTTTGTGTTACTATATCTCAATTTTTATCAACTTGAAAGTAACAATCATAACAAATGAAGTATATCATATCATTTTCCTTAACTTTTTACATGTTTTATATTTGAGACTCCACTCTTTATTTTATATATATATAATTCAATATTGATGGGCTTTTTAAATATTCCCATTCAAAAGAAATAACAACTCCAAATTGGTAGGTGAAGAATGGAATAATGTACATTAAATGTTTGAAGAAAATAATAGTATACAACAAACAAACATAGACTATAAAATATAAAAATTGTTAAACAATATAATATCATTATTAATATGATGTTTGTTACAGACATGTGATGCTTATTTTTCTTAAAGATAAATACATCTTTTGAATTTAATCCCATATATTATAATCTAAAAATAAACATTAAATATTATATTAAAAAAATCAAAAAAGGGGCGTTCCGAGAATCGAACTCGGGACCTCTCGCACCCAAAGCGAGAATCATACCACTAGACCAAACGCCCATTATTGATTTAATTGTTCACTTTATATTTTATAATTAAAGAAATAATTTGTTGAAATAACAACAAAATTTAAAAAGTAAATTATATTTATTTATAGATGTGTTGTTGGTTTTTTTATGCATATATGTATTGTTTTCATGCAAGATATAAAAATGAATAATTAAATCAATGGGTTTTTATGCATATATGTATTGTTTTTTGAATTTATTGAATTGAAGGAATTTTTTCACTTTGACATTCAGAGTACTAGGCAGAAATTACATTGCGTTAGCATCTGTAGGGACCATCGCAACACACAATTGAGAAGTACGAAATTTGTTGAGAAGCGTAAGAAATGGTTATCAACCGTCAGACGATAAATGGACGACCATTAAGATTGGATGCACAAAAATAAGATGCACCGAGATGCATCAGATCAATCTTCTCTTTAGCCGCAATTCTCGGAATTAGGATGAGATGCACCAAAATAAAAAGTACCAAAATTGTAAGAGCACTTCTCACTAAAAACGACACTCCTCACATGATTCCATAACATGGGTTAAAGTGCTAATGTTTTACGAAAAATGGTTATTATAATTGAATTAAAACCGTTAAAAGTGTTAAATAATAAAACATTAAAACCTTAATGACTTTACTCTCATCACGAGTCATTGTTTGCCGATACGACTGGGTCGAAAGGGGTAACTTAACATCGATTTTATTTACGAGCCGAAAGTTGTAACTTAACATGTTATATGCATAATCAAAATAAGGGCCTAAATTAAAATAAAAGCCCAAAAAACGAAAAAATATAAGCATTAGATTCAAAAAATGCCCAACTGAAAATAGAATTACAGGACGTTATTTTTCACATTTACCGGTGAAACAGCGCTAAATTGTGCCCGCTATTATCGAAACTGCAAGTTACCACCACAATTAACAACATAGCTCAGAAGTATACATCGATTGCAACAATGACAATTAGGCTATGTTTGGCAAGCGTAGCTTATAAGCTAGCTGGTAGCTGATAAGCTAGCGGATAGCTGATAAGCTAGCTGTTGATTGATAAGCTTGCTAGTAGCTGATAAGCTAGCTGTTGAACAAATTATGTTTGACAAAAGCTAGCTTATGAGTATGTAAAATGACCAAAAAGGGTACCTTTGAATTTAATAATTAATATTAATAAGGGTATAATTGGAAAATGCTACAATAAGCTTCTCATAAGCTACTCAAAGTAGCGTTTCAAAAAGCTAGCTTATAAGCTAGCTGATAAGCTAGCTTCCTGGTACATGTTTGGATGGACTAGCTTATAAGCTAGCTTATCAGCTAGCTTATAAGCTAGCTTATGCTTGCCAAACCAAGCCTTAGTCAAGTTTGTTAGAACATCATTCTTTTTTTTCAAATATCGGCACCTTGACCTTAACTAACAATGTTTATAGTGGGAGGTGATAAAATATACTACATAGTCACCTTATTATATTTGTGGCACTCTTCAAGTAGAGATGCCCGGGTAAAAGAAGCAGTCGACTAGAGTGTTGCTATGCATTCGATTTCAATCCTAGCGTCACGTGGTAATGCAACAACTTGGTACGTTGAGCGTGCAGGGGCTGGTGCAAGAAAATCTGCAACATACCATTTTTAACAACTTTATACAATCTTTAAAATAAATAATTAAATACCCATTTGCAATATCTAAATGATTATAAAACCTATGTTTCTTCTAGTAACGTATATTCATTCCTTCACTATACGACCAAGGATGCCGAAAGACACCAAAGGGTCATTGGCAGTCTAGCACAATGGTACCTAGTAACCCAACCTTCCTAGTCAAGTTTGAGTTTTCCATTTGGCGTATATAAATTATCATGGAGAACGATAGTGTGAGAAGAGAGTTAAGGTGCGAATGGATCTGAACCATTCATCACTTTTAATCTCAAACTCGTCCCAACCATCATTTCTTCACTTGGATTTATATACTTTCAATTCCCCTGTACAAATAAATTTTAACATTTTTGGGCTCACTAAATATATAATTTGTCATTTATTTCTACATAAAATTCATAACATAGATTTTCTCCAATTCTTACATTTTATTATGTTAAAAGATGACCAATGGTCTAAAATCAAGAATCTTGAAAGTACAGCGGCTAATAACAAACTATTAACAAGTTCAGGGGCAGCATATGTAATTTACTCATCGATGGACTAATGGATTTTTCTAGATTTGTTAATAGAGGTTCGGCCTCGGCAGCATATAGAGGTTCGGCTTCGGCATCATGAAGAGGTTCGACGAGAAGAGGTTCGATCTCGGCGGCGAGTTCGGCTTCGGCGGCATGAAGAGGTTCGATCTCGGAGGCACGAAGAGGTTCGATCTCGGCGGCATGAGGAGGTTCCTGGGCGATATCGGTGGGAGGGAGAGGTTCTTGAACATCAGCGATTTGAACGATTTCACCCACACTATCAGAAGCTCCGGTAGATCTTGGCGAAACAGGCTTTGAACATGTATCGAGGGAACCAAAAACGTATCCATCGCAGAGATGATGTGGTTGAGGTGGCGGTAGCTGTGGACGTGGGCGAGTGAGAAATCGACGAAACACGAAGCATAACGCGATGCAGACGGCGATAGCACGCATTAGAAACCGACGGCACACAAAGGACATTGCGATGCATATCACCCCAGGCACGGGAAGGAACACCATTGCTAGAGAGAATTGAAATGTAAACTGACTGTGAGAAGAAGGCTATGCAAATTAGAATTTCAGAATGAGAATGAGAATGAGAAACGAATAACCGTTTAAATTTGGCAGGAGGAGTAGATAGGTTGGAATCTTAACAACTTCTTCAACCGAAAGGTTTTGCAAATTGTACAAGTTAAATGGTTAAAAGAGCATCTTCAGCAGTTTCTTCAAAATAGAGAAAACTAAGGGGTCGTTTGGTTCGCTTGAATTCGCCGGAATCTGGCGAAATTGGAATGGTCAATTTCATTGACCAAATTCCTTCATGTTGTTTGGTTGCCTAAGGAATGAAATTGAATTCCATTGATTCCTTCACTTGTGGATTTGGTTATTCCTTCTCAAATGAGATGGAATTAAATTCTATTCCTTCCAATATTTTGTAAATGACAAAAATGTCCTCATCCGACCACCATCAGCCACCACCACCTTCGACCACCACCGCCATCGGCAACCACCACCACCACCACCATCACCTCTGACCACCATCGCCGCCACCAGCCACAATCACCTCCGACCACCACTTTCGGCAACCACCGCCACCGGCCACCACTACCATTCAACATTATTAATGGTACTTTATTAGTATTTTTTTAAAAAGATGAAAGGGTATTTTGATCATTTGTCATCATTTCATTCTAATTCCAAAGCTACATTTTGTTAAACAAACAAACATATTCCAATTCCTTTAACATATTTCATACCATTTCATGTCAACCAAACACCTAGTCAAACATGATAACAATCCATTCCATTCCTTCCTGATTCCAATTTCTTTGACAGATTCCATTCATTCAGAAATCATTCTGCGAATCAAACGCCCCCTAAGAGTATCTTCAACAACATTGTTAAAATAGTAAAAATCGGGATTTTCTCTTTTAAAGTGCTCCAACAACATTACTAAACCAATTGCTAAAATAGAAAAAAATGAAGTTTTCTTTAAATATAGAGATTTCTCTAACATCTTAAATGAAGAGAGAAAAATGTTATTTTAATCTATTCTACCAATGGTATAATTAGTTTTTTTTTGCAAAGCAAAAGGAGACCACACAAGGCAAGGATCAATGGTATAATTAGTTATTTATAAGTTTATATAAAGTTTATTGGGATAATAAATATAGTGTATATTTTAATAATATAAGTGATAGATTATCTAAAATATAAAAGCTGTTGGAGGTGGGAAAAATGATTTTGGAGATTTTGATCTTTTTTTCTCTATTTTAGAAAAATTATAGCAATACTTTTGGAGATGCTCTAAGTTTTTGTTCTCTATAATGCTTCAAGAGCTTCTCTATTTTGTTCTCTAAAATAGAGAAAACAAGAAAAAACTCCAAGTTTTAGAATTTTCTAAAATTTGATGGGAGGTGAAAGAAAATATTTTTTTATTTATTTCCACCAATCATATTAAACTATTATTGTTTGATATATATTTTTTAAATTAAAATGCATTGGGATGATAAAGTATGCAATATTTTAATAACATAACTAGTGTTGAAGTCTCTAAAATAGAGAAGTTGTTGGAGTGAAATTTAATTTTATATAAAGATTTTGATTTTTGACTCTCTATTTTAGAAAAATTATAAAGATGTTGTTGGAGATGCTCTAAAAGTGATATCAAATTTATCTATCTCATTCCTGTCCTGTTAATGTAATGAAATGATGACACATCAGATTTTTATATGTTTTAAATTTATTTTATTCACCTTCATATTCTCTCTCTGATGATGTGTCATTATCTGATTGGTGGACATGATTATGCTATCAGTACCCCAACCCTCCCAACCTAATTGCCACATCAGCTGTCACATCAACTTTTCTCCAACTCTCTCTTAACCCTTTGCAACTCGTATCTCAACCTTCTCAATCCTCTCATTTTTTAATTTATTTAATTAATAAATACAAATAAATAATAAAATCAATTAAATACAAATAATATTACTTATATTATTAAAATATTTAATAAGATCATATATTTTTTTTCTCTTAAAATATTTCATTTTTCTCATCCTCGTGGAATTTCCTGCTTTATCTCTCAAGTGATTACCGACGGACCATCTCATTTGAACGTGTTTTCTTGATACTTTCATGACATCTCATGATTTAATCTTGTATACCTAAATATTGTTTTAATTTTCTTGATACTTCTATAAAGATCTCATTTAAACTTATATGCCTAAGACATATAATTTTTCTTGATAATTCCATTTAAAAGATCGCTAACCTGCATTAAGAAAAGCAACTATATATAATTATCCAAAAAGTGTTCAAATTGGGTTAAGGGTAATTTTGGGACGTGGTTTGTGTTTGAGCGTTAAATATTCAAGATAACTGTTATTGGGCTTATATAATAGTAGTATAGATAAATGACACCTGTTACATTTTAATTGATATGTAAAAACCACCGAATGATATAATAATTAAATCTATTTAAAAAAACAAAAACTATATCAAAAAGTTGAAAAGATATTAATACACTTGAGTTTAACGGACAATCTTGACGGACGTCAGGGGTAAGTGCCAAATTCATCAGAATTTGAAAACCACGGACACCAAATCCGTAATTAATGAAGTTTAGAGACGAAAACCGTAACAATCACTAAACCACAAGAACCAAATCCGTAATTTACTTTATTTTATATATTAATAAATTGATAATATTATAAAGAGAAATTAATTATTCTTCCATTTAAAAAAAAATGGAATCCATCTCTTACCCTTTCTCTCTTTAAACATCTAAAAATACTCCACTCTCCCCTATTCGACAACCCCTAACGGCAACACACAATGGTTTCCGACGAACCCCGTTATCGGAACACACCGCTAATAGCGATCTACGGCCAAAACCACCGGCAAAGAAAAAGGATGTAGTCTCTATTAGCGGTTGCCCCTAATAGTGGTGCTTTTTTGTTACATATTGATCGCTATTACCGGAAATGGACAACGCAAAAAGAAATGGATCGCTATTAACCAAAAAAAGAAATAGATTGCTATTAGTGGTTTGTTTCGGTAGCGGGGTTTGCCAAAAACCACCATGGGTCGCTATTAGGGGTTGCTGGATAAGAAAGAGTGGGGTATTTTGAGATGTTTTAAGAGAAAAGAGTTAAAAGAGATAAATTCTATTTAAAAATATATAAAATAATTAATTTCTCTATTATAACACATAAATTATTATCTGATCATCGTATGATATGATAGTGCTTTTTAGTGATATTTCTAGTTGAATAAATTTTGATGATAATGGACTATTATTTTAGTTTATTTTTACTAACTTTTTAATAAGTTATTATTTTTTTTTATTTTATAGTTGGAAAAATGTAATAATACGGTGGTGAGGAAGGTTAAAATACATCCCATCATAAGGTTACCTCCCTTACACCCCACATCTTAACCATCCATCTATGAAGATCTCATATTAATTAATTTCTTTTTGATTTTTCTTGAAACTAATTAGTAAGGGCAGGTTTGTCATTTGTATAATAATATTATTTTATATTAAAATAAAGCAAGTTATTTTATTTGTTTAAACGGTAGGTTAAAAATGGAGTTTCCTTAATTTTAGGGTTGTAATTATGAGTAGCTTATTAATGATAATTATTACAATTTTTAATTATTCATTGGAAGATCTTCATCATATCTGGCAAGATCTTCTACCAATCATTGTATCTTCATCACCGTCATTGTATCTTCATCATCTACGGCAAAACACCGTCACTGGTAATTGTTATCGTAATTGAGGTTTTCGATTTTTTTGTTTATTTTGATAACCCAATGGACGATGTGGTAGATGTTTACGCGATATGCAACTCGATGAAGTGGTATTCTGCAGTCTAGGAGTCCAATCGTTGATGTTGATGAAGTTTTCATGGTCGTACTGTTGAAGACTGTTTTTGGGTTTTTCGACGAAGTGCAATATTTCGATGAAGTTTTAATGAATGTATGAGGTTTCTGATGAAGTTACGATGAACGTATGAGATTTCTGATGAAGTTACGACGAACATATGAGGTTTCTGATGAAGTTCCAATGAAAGTATGAATTTTTCAATGATGTTCCGATGAATGTATGGGTTTTTCGATAAAGTCCCGATGTTTTGTTTAAGCATGTAATTTAAATCAAATTTGTTATAGATTCCAACATGAATTGAACTGGGAAATGGTTTTAGTTCATGAATTTGAATGATGTAAATTATTAACACTTTATTATAAATCAATGAAGTTGTGATTCATATTCTCTGAATTCAAGGATTCCATCTCTATAGTTCATATTCATTGAATTCACAAACTGCATCTGTATATTTTATATTTATTGAATTCGCCAACTGCATCCTATAGTTCATATTTCATGGACGATTTTGTTGATATGAACATCCGATGAATGTATGAATTTCACCGAGGAACTTCCGGTGAATGTATGAATTTCACCGACGAACTTTTGATGAATGTATGAATTTCACCGACTGTCCTATGAACGTATGAATTTCTTCGACGAACGTCCGATGAATGTATGAATTTTTCGACACACGTCCAATGAATATATGGATTTTCCGACAAATGCACGTTCAATGAATGTATTAACTTTTCGAAGCACATCCGATGAATGTATTAACTTTTCGAAGCACGTCCGATGAATGTATGAATTTAACCAATGATTCAGATATCATGATTGTGTCATTCATCTCTGGATTTCCCTTTGTGTCATCCACATTGACTCTGATTCATGGGTGATGAATGCGTCGCCTATATCACCGTCCATGAAGAGGAGGAGATGCAGTTACTTTATCAATAGTGTGGTAAAATGAAGGAAGAGTTTTTATCGGCCGATGATTTGATTTGGTAGAGAAAGGTTCCATAATTATCTTATACATGTTTACTTGACCAACTACTTCCAAATTTTAAAAAAGTTTCAAATTCATTATTAATGGACGAATTTGCCCTTGGGTTTCATATGCACGCCTATTTTATGGACTTAAATAAAAGGGAAATTAAATTAATATTATTGTTTGATCTTGACCATTGAATAGAGAATTGATGGTTAGGATATGGGGTGTAAGGTGTGTAACCTTATGATGGGGTGTATAATAAAAGCCCCCATACGGTGGTTGCTTTCGATTTGACAAAAAGTTTGCATATACTACCTTCTTTGAGTAATTAGGGATGGCGACGGGACGGGGATTGATCTCTTCGTCCCCGTCCCGTTTAAAGAACCTATCCCCGTCTCAACTTAAAAACCTGCAGCAAAAGAGTGTTAATCTAGTGATAAGGCTTGGTCACTACATAGTGGTGAACCGAGTTCGAGCCCTGGGGGACGCATTCTGGAGGTACAGGGGCTTCGACCCGGACTGCATGCTTTAGCAGTCGGGCTTCGACCCAAAATTGCCGAGGATTAGTCTGGGCCCAATGTGGTCTGGGATACCTCTTCCGAAAAAAAAATCCTGCGGGGATTTAAACGGGGATCCCCATCGGGTAATCGGGGAAACCCGTGGGGAAACGGGTATCCCCGTTTAGTATAAACGGTTAATTAAACGGGTTTCACCGCGGGGATCCACGTCATCGTTTAAACTTTACCACAAATCCACAAGTCTCGGAAAATGATATATTAAATTACATAACATTCTCGAATCCATTTTCTAAACATATTTGAAAGAAAATTAAAGTCCTAAAGTCGAAATGCATTCAAAAGTAACAATTTAGATATATATATATATATATTGTTTAAATGCATCGAAAATATTAACAGTTGAAATGTTAAAGTATATATACGACAAAACATAAAAACCATTTAGCTATATATAATATATTGTCTACTAAACAATCATAAAATAAAAATAAATTTAGGAATATAATCGGGTCGGGGATTGGTCCCCCGTCCCCGTCCCCGTTTAAAATAAATGGGTTTTCCCCATCCCTGTCCTCGTTTATCGTCCCCAAACCGGCCCCATTTATTTCGGGTATCGAGTTTTCTTATCAGTTTCGGGTTTTTTTATCCTCCCTAAACAATATTGTGTGCAACTTTGCCTTATGCCCAAGGTTGCACGTTTCAAAAAAGCTATTTAAAATTTACGTTTATTTGGAGTAATTTTTTATATTAATTCTATTATTAACTTTTAAAAAGTATAAACTTTTTTAATTACACTTACAAATATTAATTTATAATTATTCAAGAATCTTCAATGTTATAAGTTTTCAGTAACACCCGAGTCTTTCAATCTTCGAATCCAACCTCCTTTAAAAAAATATCACTTTTTAAAATCTTCGAAATATCAAACTCCTTGTAAGATGAGATCTTTCATGAAGTTTGTTTTATGAGAAAATTGGATACCTCTTCTATGAGTCTATCAAACACATTTTGAAATTGTAAGTTCATATATAAACAAAACCAATAATATCAAATGCAATTGACTTGAACAAGTACTCTATTTTACCAATTTCTACCAAAGGTGGCAACAGAGCCTTCTCAAATTCACCTGGAAATGTCCTGCAAGTTTTTAAATTGGTAAAATAGAGTACAACACAATCAAGATTGGGAGATGACAAGATATACAACACAATCACCTTATTATATATATGGCACTCTTTGAGTAAAAGAGGCCAGTCAACAGGAAGGCATGCGATTTATGTTTGTGAAGCACCATCAACATGTCTCTGCATGGCCGCTAAAACACCAGAAATGGAGAACAAGATCTTTTTTTCAAGATTGCATTCCAAGAACGGGAAGGTTATGTTATACTCTCTGAAAACGCGCATGTTTCACACGTTTCCTTGCAGGAATATTGGCCGGGAAACTAGTCTCGAGGATTTCTATCAGCATACCTACAATCATGCCTGGATTGAACCAACCTGGTGCTAGTTTTTAGCTAACTTTACTTGTATTAATTAGTAGTAATTAGTATTAACTATTATTTGAGTGTTTAATTACTTCTTTTGAAAAACATCATTGTTTACTTGTTTTGAACAACATTATTCTAGAATTCAAATGCTTGCATTTTGGGTTACTACGTTCTGCATACTACTTGTTAATGCTACGGAACCATTGATTTTCATTTTGTGTTGTTACGCTCTTCTTTCACCGTAACAATTTGCAGACAGTAATCCCTTCAATTCAACAAAACTGGATCCTACTCACCTAAGTCGTTTGCCGTTTCTTGTGTCCGCCTGCTAACCAATCCATTGATGAATCCTCGATCTTCCAACGCCCTGATTTGTTCCGGTAAGTATGTTCATGAAACCCTAATGTATGCTCTTTCTCCGAGCTTTCTAATTCCTCGCCACCGACCCAGGTTATTATTCAATTTCACTTAATTCATTCGTTTACAGAATGCTATTTTACACATTTATCGGTAAAATAGCACTAAATCATGCCCGCTATTATCGAAACCACAATTTACCATCGCTATTGCAGCACAATTAACAACATAGCTCAAAAGTACACATCGATTGCAACAATGACAATGAGTCAAGTTTGTTAGAACATCATTTTTTTTAAATATCGGCAGCTTGACCTTAAATAACCAGTTTGTAGAATGGGAGATGACAAGATATACAACACAATCACCTTATTATATATATGGCACTCTTTGAGTAAAAGAGGCCAGTCAACTAGAGTGCTGCTATGCATTCGATTTCGATCCTAGCGTCAAGTGGTAATGCTGCAACTTGGTACGTTGAGCGTGCAGGAGCTGGTGCCGGAAAATCTGCAACATACCATTTTTTAACAACTTTATAACAATCTTTAAAAAAATAGTTAAAAACCCATTTGCAATATACGATTGAAAAGCCATATAACATAGTTAAATACCCACTTGCAACATATAAATGATCGTAAAACCCATGTTCTTTTTTCTTTCTTTCTAGTAATGTACACTCGTTTCTTAATTATAAGACCAAGGATGCCAAAAGACACCAAAGGGTCATTGGCAGTATGGCACAATGGTATCCAATAACCCAACCTTCCTAGGGGTCAAGTGTTCCTCGCCTTTTTTTCATTTGTTGTGTGTGTGTGTGTATCATATACTTGGCGAAGGATCGTGAGAAGAAGAGTTAAAAGTGAGAAGGGTAAGAAGGGATATGGACAGTTGATCACTTTTAATCTCAAACACATCCCATGGGTGTTTGATAGGGAATTGATCCGGTGCATCTCGGTGCATATCATCCTAACGTGCATCCAAGGGTGGAGATTCCTTCTTACCCTTCTCACTATAACTCCAGTTCTCACCGGAACCCAACCCCTACGTAGGCTGTGAGAAGTGAATTTGAACCCTTGATCTCTTTTAATTTCATGCCCTCTCATGAATTGCGCTTTAGAAGGGAATTGATCTGGTGCATCTCATCCTAATGTGCATCCATGTGTATCCAACGGTTGATAACCCTTCTCACTGGAATCCAACGCGTTCTACATATTACCACATGGTATCAGAGTCAATGTCTACTACTCTACTGACTCGACTCGACACATTGTGTCAATCTGTACTTCTCTAGACTCTAGACACTCTACTAATATCTGTGCCCATGTAGCTTCTGTTGGAAAAAGCGTTTTAGAGTCCCACAACGACCAAACTTGGATAATTTCTCTATATATGTCGAAACATCCCTTTTTGTCTTAAGGGCTCTTTATGTATACACACAGACACACACACACACACATGAAGCCTTGTTTTGAATAGAATGTTTAGTAAAGACAGCATATGATTCAATTTTTAATAATATAAAAGGAAGCATAAACACAAGATGTGTACTCACATTTAGCATAGATCTCATTAACCTTCTTAAAGTCTTTCAGATCAGCCAACCTGAAACCATAAGAACATAAGCATCAAAATCAATGTCATCATAACTTAACCAATGCAAAGAATAAAGCCCGATTACATGATTGTGGTCTTAACCACCGAGGAATAGCTAGCACCGCTAGCTTTCAATATCTCGCCCATATTCTTCATAACCTGCCATAAACAAAATATATTACAGTGAATACAATTTAATTTCCACTTCTTTTAATTGCTACACAATTGTTTATAAAAAAGAAAGAAATCCAATGCATCGATTGCAAGTCTTATACAAATGGATAAATTTTCACCTGCTCTGTTTGTTCCTCTACACTATCCGACACAAACTTCCCAGTCTGCACAAGCATCATAATAACTTATCTAAGACATAAAAGTTGCATACTTGCATTATATATCAAAAGAACTAAAGGAACCTCATTTTCATTAAGAGCCATAGGAGCTCCCACAGCGCGACACATGGCATACTCATCAAGCATACGAACGTGTTATTCATCATGAATGTGTGATTCATATTCATCTTGAAGAGGGACACGTGTCACACTGTGTGTGGCCCCCTGGTTCTTAATGAATGAGGTTCTCAATCGAACTTTCCTCTATATACATTAGAGTAAATAATAAGGTATATAAAATATGTTGTTATGGAACCTCAGGAATCAGACCAAGAACACCAGAAACAAACAGAGTATTATTGGCCTTAATAGCCTGAGAATATGGACCCAGAGCTGCTGGAGCCTTGTCTGTTATGATAGCTTCCTTAATACCTACATCCAATGCAAACAACTTAACATTCATATCAACTACCGTTGAACAAAAACACCAATGTCAACTATAAAGTCTTAAGAAGCACACATGTTATCGCTATTAAAGGTATACATGTTTCACTGCCGTATCACGTGTAACCACCATAGAGTATTTATCATATAGTAGAGTTTTATTTGAGATACTCAACAAAACATACAGATATCAAACAAAATTATATATATATATATATAAATCTTTACCCCAAACATCCTGTAATTGTCTATTAAAACCACCTGTTAAATATTCTTTCATTTGTCGAGTTCTTCACCATTTTAGATAACATCAGAATAACCACTTGTAATAAACAATAAATGGAATTATTTGCAACTCGCAAGTCATTATAATACAAAATGGGGTGTCAAAAAATAGGCCATGTTGACTTACCAACGTCAAGAAAATGCAAGTGAATCAAGAAGCAACCAAGAATATAATAAAAGTGAACCAAGAAACAAACTTTTTAGCTAAATGGCCTCTACAGAAGTTGGTTTCATAAACTAACCTTGAATTATTTTTATCATTTAATATTTTCTTAATCATTTATATACCGAATATGGTTTTCTGCACAGCATTGCCACACTAACGGATAACTTTTCCTACTACTTTTTTGCTCACATCCTTGCACAAACCAGGGGTTTTCACGAAAACAATTTCTCTACTATTTAAGATAGAGGTTAGGTTTGTGGGAGGGCAACGGAGGACCAAATTTGCGACAAAAAAGATGCTGCATTGGCAAAATAGCAACATGTGGGAGGGCAACATGCAGTGATAAGGGTTCAGGGGCTAAGGAAGACAGCTAAAAGAAATGAATTTAGTGTTTTCTTTGGCTGGTTTCTTGCATTTTGATGCTAATTTTACTCCAGGCGAGTCGGGCCTTTTATGAAAATAAGTCGGATTACATTATGAATACCCGATTGGATTCACCAACACTTGACCAGACCCAGTAGAGTTGCTCAGCTGAAACAAACCTATCATTCCATTGCAAATTCAACCCCAACATTGTACCGATAAAAGGAGAAAGAAGCTCAAGTGGAAGTTCAAAGGTTTGAACCTACATTTTGAAATAGTAGCTAGTCTTTGTTAACTGACTTTTGGAGGAAAACTACATCATTCCTAGTAGTAGCCCTAAATTTGGAGGTAAGGAAATGTAAAATTTTTGAACTCATTGTGAAACTAAGGCTGTGTTTGGCAAAAATAAGCTAGCTTGTAAGCTAGTACATGTTTGGATGGGCCATAAGCCAGCTTATTAAAGAGCTTTTTGTAGTTTTTTCCAATTATACCCTTATTAATATTTATTATTATACCCCAAGATACCTTTTTTGGTCATTTTACATACTCATAAGCTAGTTTTGCCCAAACATAACCAGCTACTAGCTAACTTATTAGTCAAGGATGTGTTTGGCAAAAATAAGCTTAACTTATTAGCCAACACATGTTTGGATGGACCATATGATTGAAACGCTAGTTGGAGTAGCCATTCAGAATCCTTTTCCAATTATACCCTTATTAATATTAACTATTATAAATTTATACCCAATATACCCTTTTTGGTCATTTTACTTTACATACTTGTAAGCCAGTTCTTGCCTAACATAATTCATTCATAAGCCTAATTTGCCAAACACAACCTTAATAATCAACAAAATCAAAAATCCACAAAATTCAAAATCAAACACAAGCATTTAACAAATCAGATGAACAATTGAACTTTCAAAGTGTTTAGGAAAATAAGATGAAATTGCTCACTAGCGTCAGTAGACATGGCCAAGCAAGCGAATCGATTTGACCGGTTGGAGGAGAGAGAAGACCGGCAGACGGTGGAGGCGGCGGCGGCGGCGGGAGGCGATTCCGGCGACGATGAGAGCACGGTTGCGGAGGAGACGGACGTCAATCGCCGGCACATTAAGCGACCTCGCTAGAGAAGAAGCCGTCCACGCCATTTTTGTCTGAAGTCTGAAGTCTGAAATATTATTCTGTCGTCAATCGGTTTTTATAGTAAAGTCAAAAAAATGGGAGAAAGCTGTTACAAAGAGAATGGATATGGAAAAAGGTTATATTGGGCCTTCTTGGGCCCATTTCAATGATAGATAAGTGAAATATCAATATGGATTAGATTGTTGATGTAATGATTTTTATGTTTAAAAGGATTTGAATAATTTAATTTAATAAAGTTGGGAAAAAAGTTGTGGGTTTTGGTTCGGAATGATTTTTTTTAACGACAGTTAACTCAACACACGTTTTAATATGAATTCGACAAGGTATTCGAGATTCATGCGGGCATCCGATTAATCCTTACTGAAAGTCAATCCATGGTCAGAGTATCGTCAAATGCTCACCCCATGAATCAAACCGGTAGAAAATGTCATTCACTGTCCCTCTTAAAGATGTTACCGAGTATTAGACTATTAATGCTTTGACGATTTGAAATGAATTTGAATTTCATTATTTAAAAATAGGTGAAATGTCTTTTATTTAATTGATTATTAGAAAATAGATGTTTTTTTTATGTATTTTAAAATGTTATTATGTACATATCCTTTGAAATCCTAACCATTCTTGGGATTTCAATATCTTATGTTTGAGGGATTTGAAAGAAGTTATAGGATTTCAAATTTGGAAATTCTGCAAACAATGACGGAATGGAATGAATTTGAAGTATATAAATTCCTCTTTTAACCCGTTCCATTGTTGCAAACCAAGCAAACCCATATGGGTGTTCAGTTGGTGGAATACAAGAGAATTTGATGAAATTGAAGTGACAATTTCTTTGATCAATTTTTTACTAATGTTTGGTTTACATATAAAGTGAAGGAATTTTTGAATTCCACAATTTAAGAAATTCACCATTCTATGGCTAATTCCATCAAATTTCATTCTAACTCATCTATAGTCAAACCAAAGATGGTCTAGCCTAGTGGTGGAGGTAACACCTTGTGCCTTCAGGGGATGGGGGAGTTGACCAAGTTCAAACCCTGCAGGCGACGACTTGCTGCGGTATTTAGCTATTGGGTTGGTCCATAGGGCCGGTTTAGGGGCGTGTTCATGGGCCAGTCCATAGGGCTGGTTCATGGGGCAGGGGATTAGTCAGTGCCGTTTGATTCGGATACCCAGAACGTGTCGTGAGTTATTTGCCGTTAAAAAACTCATCTATAGTCAAGTTAATTCAATGGATACCAATTCCATCAAATTCTATTATGTGAACCAAAAACCCTTAATTAAAGAATTTATCATTCATTGGCTTAAGTGAAGGAATTTATTTTCTACTAACCAAACGTATGGTCAAATTTCATTTCAATTCCTTCAAAGTCAAAGTTTTCAATAGATTGCAATTCCATCAAATTCCATTTGGCAAACCAAACTCCCTTGCAGTTTTAGTCCCGTAAAAAAATTTATTCTAAGAAAAACAAAGGAAATTTCATCAATAAGTTCTCATCCTAATTTTATGTGAGTATTTTAATAGTAACTTGGATTTTGGTTCATAAGTTCTCATGCTAATTTTATGTAAGTATTGTAATAGTAACTTGGATTTTGGTTCATAAGTTTTCATCCTAATTTTATGTGAGTATTGTAATAGTAACTTGGATTTTGGTTCACAAGTTTTCATCATTGTGTAGATAAAATAGCATTTTCAACATTTAAATGATAGCCAACATGTTACTCAAACTATGTATCAAATTGTTTTTTTTTCCTTAAACGTAGATATAGCATTTGTCATTTTAAGAAGTGTGAGATTGATACCTAATTAAGAAGTTCATTGAATTTAGGTCAAGTCGAGCCAACTTCTTCCATTAATCAAGTTGAATTTAATTTTAAAATGATCGAGACAATTTGACAAGTCTATGTGATTTAAATTAAAATAATCCAACATACCAAACTTGACCATTGTGTTTACACATTGAAGCTTACCATTTTTTTAACAAATACGTAGTCATAACTTGAAGATAAAAAACGGTTTATGTTAAGTCTTCTATTTGAAAAGTTATAAGTCCTTTTATATATCATAATTAGCCAATATTGACCAAGTTTATATGACTTTAAACTTAAATAAGCCAAAGATACGAGCTTGACCTTTGCTGAGCTGAGCTTCAAAAGAACCTAACACTAAGTCTTCATAAACCAAAGCCAAATATGATTGGTTTAGTTCGTTCAAACTCAATCTTAACATAGTTATTATGGTTTTACGAAAGTTAATCACTTGATACATATAATAGTATATAAACTACATTTCAACAAACATTAATATTATATAGAAGCTTCACAACTACTAAATTATAACATGAAAATAATAGTTTCTTAGATTCATTAGGGTTGAAAACATCTTAAATTACATCAGATTTTAGATTAGTCAATCTTTGGTTAATGCAAAATCAAATTAACAGAGATGCAAACTTATCTAACAAAATCAAAGCCTTATCTATAACAAGACATGCACATGATAGATTAAAACTAAACCAACTCTACATATGCCATCAAAAATATACTATGAAAATGATAAAAATGTATTCATAACTTGTCATCTATCTACATTTCAAGGTAAAATATTTTTTTTAATGAAAAATCTTATACTTGCAAAAAGCAAAACTATGAGCACACAAAAGATAATTTCTTGTACATCTTTTTTTTTTTTTTTTTTTTTTTTTTTGAGAAGGTTCACCTGGACTTTGGCCAGACTACATCCTTGGCAATTTTTACCGAGAGCTAAAACATGCTCCCCTGGGATTAATACTCAGTGGCCCCTGGTTGCTCACCCCCGGATTCGAACTTGGGTGGGTTTTTCCCCAACACCAAGCCTTAACCGGTAGGCTGCCCCATTGGGGTTTCTTGTACATCTTATTAGTCTTGCAAATGTATATTCAATTCATAAGGCCTTCGATAGCGCAACTCACAAGCCTACAAGCCTGAATTCTCCACATCATCTTTACTTATAAGCCTTCATCAAGCTTTCAATCCGAAGCCCACATGGGGCTGTAGCCCTACCCAACTGACGCCCGTGAAACGCACCCAAAGCCTGTGGCTATGCCCGCATGGGCTACCACCAGCCTAAGACTCATCCATGACAAGTCTACTAACCTTCTTTTTTTGTTTTTAAAAGAAAAACATATTTTCATAATTTCATTTACACTTTCCAAAACATGACAAACCTAACCCTTTAGGTTTCAAATTTGACAGAATTGGTCCCTAAACACCCCTTCTACGAATAAGACAAGACAGAACCACTCCTTTTTTCGTTTTCTACAAAGACCATATTTTCATTTACACTTTCCAAAACAAGACAAACCAACCCCTTTAGGTTTCAAATTTGACATAATTGGTCCCTAAACATTCCTCCTACAAATAGGACAAGAACCACTCCTAATAAGCCAATCATCTATGCATTTTAAGTGAAATGTATGTCTACAACTTGGCAACTCTCTTCCCTCTTCTCTGTTCTTGAAGCTTTGTAAACAAATTGCACAACTTCTTTCATGGCTTCCATTTCTTCCAATCTTCTTGCAAGAAATCTTGAAAATGCATTTGGGTAGTTTCTTTATGGAATCTTCGGATAACCCTTTTGACCCGTTGCCCTCAAACACATCGAAAATCTCCCCAAAACTCGTCTCAAGTCCACTAATCTGTGTAATCACAAAGCAAAAATCTTTTAGGAATTCACAGACTAACCTCAGATCACTACAACAAAATTGACTTTACAGAGACCTTTATGTCTAAGCGTCTTGAT
Source organism: Centaurea solstitialis (assembly GCA_030169165.1). NCBI lineage: Eukaryota > Viridiplantae > Streptophyta > Magnoliopsida > Asterales > Asteraceae > Centaurea > Centaurea solstitialis. The sequence goes on along the minus strand of CM058043.1, from coordinate 24,209,780 downwards.
AGAATGCTTTATAGAACTTGTTTACCGAACCAAACCAAAAAAAAACATCTTATCTAAAAGTGTTACAATAAGTCTACGAAACACTTTTAGGCGTTTTAACAAGCCTTTCAGGTCGCTTTTAAAATAAAGTGTCGTATTAGTTATGTTACTTGACGTTTTTTAGAAGTGTCCTATAAACCCATTTTTTTTACATTACATATTTTTAAATGGCGTTGTATTAAATAGCTTATATGATAAAAAAAACTTGTTAAAAGGCATAAATAAAATGTCTACTGTAACACTTTTAGATATGTTACATTATGATTTGGTCATACAAACTTGAACTTCCTGTAAACCCATGTTTATAGAACACTTATTCAAATGGTGACTTACAAAATTAGCAAATACAATATTGTATTTTAAAAAAGTCCTAGAAACTTGTTAAAAGGCCTAAAAGTATCCTATAAATTTATTGTTCCATTTTTAGACCGGATGTTCTTTTGTTCGATCGTACATACCCATTTTTTATAGAACATTTTTTTTTCAAAATATTGTCAAACAAAATTAGCTAATACAACAAAAGATCTTAAAAGAATTCCTAAAGCCCTATTAAAATGCCTAAAAGTGTCATATAAATTTACTGTTACATGACATTTTGTTGAATTGTATAAACTTTTAAGTCCATTAAAGTGTTTTTACAAAACAAATATTTAAGTCATTTTAGCCGTCTTACAAACTCAATTTTATTACAACGATTGTTTGTAGTTGGTTTAAGAGATATTTTTTTATACTTACTTGCCACTGGTAAGCTTTAAGCACAGCAGGAGTCACCCATTCTGCAAACACTTGCCCATTTACAAGACTATATAACAATGAAACCTGCAAAAACAATGGAGGATATGAATAGATTTGCTTTTGAAATATATGAATAATAAAAAAAGGGAATAGAACAACCTTAGAGAATGGTTCACCATTAACAATCATATCCATTAGCTGCAAGGCTGTAATGGCACCGGTGATCGCACCCACGATGGCTCCACGGAACAGACCCGTTTCCGTTGTCGGACCCTTAATCGCCCCGGTTACTATCCCCACCGTCGATCCTCCTGAAAAAAACCCGTGAATTCAACATCAAAATCATGGAATTACAAGTGAATTTACACTCATGGTGTAAGTTGTAACACCCGATAAGTGTTCGACGAAATGTCTAGCCCAATTTCTGAGTTCTTTTATGAAAACGGGAATGGTTTAGTTCCTGAAAATGTATCAAAGTTGTCATATTTTGCTATTGTATGTACTGAACCTGAAAATCTACTATTTAGTATACCAAAGTTCTAAAACCTACCAAATAATGTACAAATTTACCTTTTTTTCATTCTGTAACCGGTTTTTTTAAAGGGTTTGAATTAAACTTGGTAAAATAGAACTTCATTATTGAGTTTTCAAATTCATGAAAAGCCCAACTCCAAAGCTATTAAAAATACCGGCTACCGAATAAAAAGGGTAGATTTGTACATCATTTGGTAAGTTTTATAACTACGATACATTAAATGATAGATTCTCAAGCTTTTCTTTTGGAAGAGGTATCCCAGACCATATTGGGCCTAGATTAATACTCGGCAATTTTGGGCCAAAGCCCGACTGCTAAAGCATGCAACCCGGGTCGAAACCCCCGTACCTCCAGAATGCGTCCCCTAGGGCTCGAACTCAGGTTCACCACTATGTAGTGCCCAAGTCTTACCACTATGCTAAGGCTATACAAATTTACCTTTTCATCCGGTACCCAATATTTTTAATGGGTTTGAATTAAACTTGGTAAAAAAAATTTCCTTACTAGGTTTTCAAATTCATGAAAAACCCCTATCCAAACCCATTAAAAATACTAGCTACCCAATGAAAATGGTAAATTCGCATATTTTTTGGTAGAATTTAGAACTCTGGTTCACTAAATAATAGATTTTTAAGTTCAGTATATACAGTAGCAAAAGCAATTGACGACAACTTGGATACATTTTCCGAAACTAAAACACAAACCGAATTTGAGAAAGTGAAAAGTGAGCACCCCGAAAGTGTTCGACGAAACGTCAACTCCAAATTCCGATTTCTTTTTGTGAAAAAACAGAACACACCCAACAAGTGTTCGACGAAATGCCAACTCCAAATTTCAATCGATTCCTTTCCGGAATTAAAACCCGAAAAAAAGAGAATTAAAACGTACCGAGAGCAACGATACAAGCAAGAATACCCATGAACACTCTGTTGAAAACGTTGAATAAACGTTCGAATTTAGAATCCGCCATTGATGATATATAGAGCTTAATTAGTTTGTGGTGTACCCAGATGGAGAGTGAAATCAATGGATTCAATTAATTTAGGGTTTATGAATAGAGATGAATATATTGCATTTATAGAAGAGAAAAAACAGAGGAGAGAAATAGAATAGTGAAGTGCATTTAAGGGTGGATTCAGAGAAGAGCTACGTAGCTCTACACTTGCCCTACATGCACAATGCATCCATGGTTTGATTTCATTTAAGAAAGTTTTAACTTCTTTTTTTTTTGAAAAAAAAAAACATAAGTAATAGGAGATATTTTTTTAATTAATATTTTTGAAAATGATAAAAGTCTGTTTATGAAAGAGGGAGAGAGTTCGGTGATAATGATAAACGTTTAGGGTGCGTTTGGTGCACTGGACAGGGTGGGACAGGACAGGACAGGACAGTCCTGTCATGCGTTTGGCGCGCCCCAACCTTGGACTAAGTAGAACACAGTAGCACAAGACATGGGACAAGTGTGTCCACCCCCTTACCCATGGAACTAAGTGGAACAAGGAACTTAATGACCAAAATACCCCTAAAATAAGAAACCTAATTAAATATCCCTTCTTTTTTTTTCAACCGCTTTCTCCCAAACTCCATCTCCTCTTCGATTTCACGACCTCGGATCTACCTCCCTCTCCGTCGATGTCCGGCGACCTGCGGCTGTTACCTCCGGCGACCTCCGCCTCCCTCTACGGCGATGTCCGGCGACCTGTGGCTGCTACCTCCGGCGACCTTCGCCTCCCTCTCCGGCGACCTACAGCTGCTACCTCCGGCGACGTCCGACGTCCGGCGGCCTCCGCCTCCCTCTCCGGCGATGTCCGGCGACTTGCGGCTGCTACCTCCGGCGACATCCGACGTCCGGCGGCCTCCGCCTCCTTCTCCGGCGATGTCCGACGACCTGTAACTGCTACTTCCGGCGACAACTTATAGACTTTATCAATAAAACAGTACTATAAGGTTTTAAATTCTTTGTTATTATACATTAAATTGATTATTTATTAATAAAACAGTACACAGCTCATCAGGGGTAAACTGGTCATTTTAACATGTTCTGGCTTGTCCTGTCCTATGTTGTTCTAGCTTACCAAACGCTGGACACCTGTCCTGTCCTGTTTTGTCCTGTCCTGTCCTGTTCTGTCCTGTCCTGTCCCGTCTGCGTACCAAACGCACCCTTATATTTGAAAACGAATGATATGTTTATAAGATCAAGGCTATGTGTGGCAAGCATAAGCTAGCTGATAAGCTAGCTTATAAGCTAGTCCATCCAAACATGTACCAGGAAGCTAGCTTATCAGCTAGCTTATCAGCTAGCTTATAAGCTAGCTTTTTGAAACGCTACTTTGAGTAGCTTATGAGGAGCTTATTATAGTTTTTTTCCAATTATACCCTTATTAATATTAATTATTAAATTCAAATATACCCTTTTTGGTCATTTTACATACTCATAAGCTAGTTTTTGCCAAACATAATTTGTTCAACAGCTAGCTTATCAGCTACTAGCAAGCTTATCAATCAACAACTAGCTTATCAGCTATCCGCTAGCTTACCAGCTACCAGCTAGCTTATAAGCTACGCTTGCCAAACATAGCCCAAGTATTTATTAGATTAAATAAATGGATAAGATTAGCTTACAAAATTTATAACATTGTTTACAAAAGAAATACATCTTCGTTCCCCCCCCCCTCTCTCTCTCTCTATATATATATATATATATATATATATATAGAGAGAGAGAGAGAGAGAGAGAGAGAGAGAGAAATGTGAACTCAATCCGTAACCGAAGATGTGTGGCTGAGATTCGTCTTCACGTTCACAACCAAAATTGAGTTCACATTTGAACCTAACCCTATATATGTATACACACACATGAGGGTCAGACCTACATGATGGAAAAAAATTAACGAAAACATTTATAAACAATTGATATATTTATAAAATCGAATATTTATTAGATTAAATGAACGATTGAGTGATTGGTTTACAAGATTTATAGTATTTATAATGTTTTCAAAAAATACATCCTATATACACACACTATGGGTGGACCTACATGGATGGAAAAAATAACGTTAGTGAAAGATGTCACTGTATCATCTTGTTGGATATTATTATATAACTTTTGAAAATGAAATACTAACACAAGTCTTTAATTTTTCTTAAAAAAACACCAAGACTTTAATAGCAAAATGATAAATGACTAAAATGTTAATGCCTCTCTACACCAAGCCTTGATTTGAGTCCAAGAGTTGTCAATTTTCTTGTTTTATCAACTTGAATTTTGGTACATCTGTTTGTTTTTAAAAGGGATTAGTTAAAAAAATCAATGAATTATTTGATTTAAAATGATTAAGTCCTGAGTTATTTCAAAAATAAAAAAATAATTAACTTTTTTATTTTAAGTAATTAAGTCACTAAATATTTGATTAATAATAAGTAAATTATTAAATCTTTTATTATTTTTTTTATACCAACATCATTTTAATATAATGCATACCCTTGAATAAAACACTTTATCATGAATATTTTTCATATCATTTAGAACACTACATATAATAGGTAACTCCCTATTCTCTATAATATTTTAAAGTCCCTAGATAAAATTGTTTTTAATCTTTTTCCTTTCTCTTTTATTAATACATCCATGTATAAAATAGAGATGACGGAAATTAGATCATGAGTCAAATGTTCATATTGTGTTGATTTACCAATAACTTCTCAACTTCGTTAGAACATTTCTGATAAATTCTTTAAAGTTTATTTAGAATGAAAAATTAAAATTTAAAATATTTAACAATATACATCCAAGTCCAATGGATTATTTATTTGAGAAAATAGAGTATGTTTTCAACAGGTATGCTAAAACAACTTTTTGTTCCGACATATATGTTATCTTGTATGCTAAAATAGTGAAAATTAAAGAGACCGATTATAAAAATCTCTAAAACTTTTTAAAAAGTGAAGAAAAATATTTTAATTTATTTTTGAGTAAACTACAAATTTGGTCCCTGAAGTTTACCTAAATTTGCATGTTTCGTCCTTGAACTTCAAAAACTACAAAAAGCGTACCCAAGGTTCCATTTTCGCAACAGGTTTCGTCCCTGCTCACTAACGCCGTTTGAACCCAGTTAAGTGAGGGGCTCTTTTTGTACATTTATAACCTTAGGGACCATATTGTAACTCTCTCTTTCTCTCTCTTTCTTATCTTCTTCATCTTCATCATCTTTATTAAACCACCACCAGGGACCATCGAATCCGAGCAGCGGTTGGGTTGGAAATCAAGGTGGGAATTCGAACCAAGAATGGGGTTCAGGCTCACCATCGGGTAGGAATCGAGGCATATGGGATGACCGAAGTGGGTTTTTAGGGCAAAAGAGGAACAGAGGTGGCTATGGCGGTGGTGGTAATAGAAGGCAATGGGACAAGGGAGGTTCGTTTAATAACAGAGGACGGCCGAGAGATTTGGCTTAACCAGAAGCCGTAGTTTGTACAACCATTTCATTTGGGGTAGATTTCTCTTTTTTTGCTATAGTTATTACCTACTTTTCTTCAAAATTGCTCCTATCAAACAAAATTGCTCCTATCAGATCTGGTGGGGGTTATGATTTCTTTCAACGATTTTCAGATCTGGTGGGTTATGATTTTAGATCTGGTGGGGGTTATGATTTTAGATCTGGTGGGGGTTTGATTTCAGTTCTGGTGGTGTGGTGGTGGTGGTGGTGGGTGTGATGGGGATGGTGGTGGTGGTGGGTGTGGTGGAGATGGTGGTGGTTGTGAGGGAGATGGTGGTGGTGGTTTTGGTGGCGATGGTGGTGATGTTGGTGTGGCTGTGGTGGTTGTGATGGAGATGGTGGTGGTGTTAGTGTGGTGGAGATGGTGGCGGTGTTGGTGTGGTTGTGGTGGTGGTGGTGGTTGTGGTAGAGGTGGTGGTGGTGTGGTTGTGGTAGAGATGGTGGTGGAGGTGGTGGTGGTGGGTGGGTGATGGTGGTTGGTGGTAGTGGTGGTTTAATAAAGATGATGAAGATGAAGAAGATAAGAAAGAGAGAGAAAGAGAGAGTTACAATATGGTCCCTAAGGTTATAAATGTACAAAAAGAGCCCCTCACTTAACTGAGTTCAAACGGCGTTAGTGAGCAGGGACGAAACTTGTTGCGAAAATGGAACCTTGGGTACGTTTTTTGTAGTTTTTGAAGTTCAAGGACGAAACGTGCAGATTTGGGTAAACTTCAGGGACCAAATTTGTAGTTTACTCTTTATTTTTTCAACAAAAACATTGAAGTTAAATGTGTATGAGAACTAAAATATAGTAGCTTTATAGAAAATTGGTTAATATTAGTATTGTGAAAATGTAATAGCTATACATAAAACAAATATAGCATACCACTTGGAAATATTTTTACTAACATTAATTATATTATTAAAAATATGTGTACATAATAAAATATTATCTTTATCTCCTAAACTTTTTAACAACAATGTTTCTTATAGATAATAATATAATAAAATAAAAAATATTTTTCTCTTATATTTATTTTGAAAAAAGTTTTTGAAGAATTTGTAGGAACAAGATCTTCTTTAAAAATTTTATTTTAATTTATCTATTATAAATACTCTAAATAATTAAGTATGTTTATAAAAACCACATTAACACAAAAATTGGGTTACTCTCCACCCATATTTATTTTTAGCAAGACCTTTTAATTTGTTAGGTGCAAAATACCGTAAATAATAACTCCAATTTTAAGTAAACAAATAGAAATTATGTGTTATGGACGAAAGTAACTTATTGATATCCATTTGTTAAAAAAAGGGTATTTTTGGTCTAACAAATTTATTAGATTATTGAAGGGTGTTTCAATATAGGTTTTAAAAAGGAATATCTTAATTTTAAAAATTAATATAAATATGTAATTTTACATTTAATTTCAACAATTATTTCTTTAGATATTTGGATATGATAAAAGTAATAAATATGGTTGATGCTTTATATGAATAATTAGTTCCATTGTTTAACCTACCATGGAGGGTTAGTGACTTAGTTCCATTGTTCATATGAGTAATTAACTTTAATATTATTATTATTTTCATTAAAAGTCCATTTTAAATATTTAATTAGTATTTCTTAATCATATATAATTGTTTAAAATTGTCTTCAATCGATCATTTTTCTAAGATATTTTTACTTAATTTTCTTAAAAGGACATATCAACTAATCATTAATGTACCTAAACCAGTTTCATGAAATACCACGGCTAAACCTATTAAAGTTGAATTGGCTCGATCACTTAATAGCATTGTGATATTTGATGGCATGTCGTAATCCAAATCCTAATGTTTGGATCAAGCAACTTTCACGTACTGTTACAACAATCATTCAACCGTTCCGTATCATAATATCTTATGTAAGTTATTCGCAAAGCCAATAAAGGCACATAAATTATTACTTAGCTATCCATCTAAACTATGTATAATTTATAAAACGATTACAAGTTATCAAGAAAGAGCTACCAGGCAGTCTTATCAATAATTCTTGTAGTTAATAAAGATGTGACTTTTTCGTATCATAAATAAACCAAAGAATAAAAACTTATAAAATTCATTACTTGTTCAGGCCATCTCTCTATCCGGTCTTCATACTCTCAAAATATCGGGGTTTTTATCTTCGATAAAATAATCGGCCATACGTGATCCTGAATTTAGTCCTTTATTTTTCGGTACATTTCGAAAACAATGTGCAAAAACAGGATGAGAAAAAGATCGGGTACAAATAAAAAATCCTGTGGGCTTATGATGGGGCTCCATTTAATGCTTTAAATTCTACATTTATGATATATGTTATGCCTACCCACACTAGGTTTTGCCCACGGTTTGTGATCTTAATAATTAAATTATATTTCATTTAAATAAATTACGATAACTTGGGCAAAAGTTAATAACAGACAACACCGGTCTTATACGAAACCCGTCTTTAAGAATGTCAGTGTAAAAGGATATTTTTTTAATTGGGTTCATTAAGCGGCTGAGTTTGGGGGAGGGGAAGGCTTCAGATAAAATTTGAATACTTGATTACTTGTCTTGTATTTAAGCAAAGTCATTCTGTCATTTTCGCGAATTGATATACACATGTATTAATATATAGTTGTTGGGCTCAGTTGGTTAAAAAGCGAAATGACTTTGCTCAAATACACAACATGTTCAAGTTTAAGGCTATGTTTGGCAAACTAGCTGATAAGTTAACTTATGACTGATAAGGTAACTTATAACTGATAAGGTAGCTGTTGACTGATAAGGCAGCTAGTGACTGATAAGGTAGCTGATGAAAAGTTTCGTTTGGTAAAAACTAGCTGATAAGGTAGCTTATGACTGTAAAATGACAAAAAAAGACATGTTTGAAAATTCGTGCTATAAAAGTTAGTAAGGGTATACTTGGAATAAAAAATAAAAAGTCTCATAAGTCACCAAAAGGTTGGTGGGAGTAGCTTTTCAAAAAGCTAGCTTATAAGTTAACTTATAAGTTAGCTTATGGTCATCCAAACATGTAAGTGACTTATAAGGTGACTTATAAGCTAACTTATAAGTCACCTTATTTTTACCAAACAATGCCTAAATCCTATGATAGACGAGCTTGAACTTGACACATGTCTTGTATTTGGGCAAAGTCTTTCTGCTCTTTTGCCAAGTGAGCTACATACAATAGGTTTGTTTTAAGAGCATCTCCAACAGTTATGCTATATTTTTTTCTTTAATAGAGCATTAAGACTCAAAAATCAAAATCCTAAAAAAAATGTATTTATCTCCAACGACTGTTCTATTTTAGCAATCTTAACATTTACTATATCAATAAAATATTCATTCATTACATTACCAAAGGAGTGTTAGCCTAGTGGTAAGGCTTAGGCACTACATAGTGGTGAACCTGAGTTCGAGCCATGGGGGACGCATTCTGGAGGTACGGGGGTTTCGACCCCGGGCTGCATGCTTTAGTAGTCGGACTTCGGCCCAAAATTGCCGAGGATTAGTCTGGGCCCAATGTGGTCTGTGATACCTCTTCCAAAAAAAAAAATTCGTTACATTTAATAAAATATTGTCTCTCTCCCACACATTTATTTTCAAACTCTTTTATTAGTGGAAAAATAATAAAATATTTTTCAAACTCTTTTATTAGGTGCTGTTTGTTTTTTAAGTGGTGCTGAAGACTGAATCTGTTTCCACTTCTGATTGTTAAGTGGTGGTGCTGAAGACTGAATCTGAATATGTAAAGACTGTTTGTTTTTGTAAACTGTCAAACATCTGAATCTGAATTTGATTATTCATAAGAACTAAAATCAACTGAAATACGTCAACTCAATCCAGTACAATAGTAAACTTTAACAATCTAGCAGCTTAATGAGCTTTATAGAGCAATCTAAACAAGCTTAATGAGCTTTACAGAACAATCTAAACAAGCTTAATGGGCTTAATGAACAATCCAAACAAGCTTAATGAGCTTAATGAACAATCCAAACAAGCTTAATGAGCTTAATGAGCTTAATGAACAATTCAAACAAGTCAAAGCTTCATGAACAATCCAAACAAGTCCAAGTTTGATGAAAAACTGAAAAAGTGAACAAAAAGTGGTTTTACCATCACTTTTTCAGTAAGTGGTGAAAAAGTGATAAGTGACACTTAATAAAAAAATAAAACAAACAGTCTGAATGGAAAAATCACTGACTGAATAAGTGATTTCCCCCCAAAAAGTGTTGAAAAAGTGATAAGTGGAAAAAACAAACACCCCCTTAGAGAATTCTTTAAATTTAAAGATTTTTACAATATTTTTCCCCTCCATTTTAACATACTAGATAATATAAGTGTTGGGATACAAAATTGCAAAAATTCCCTATTTTTTATTTTATTTTAGCATAGTTGTTGTAGATGCTCTAATGCTTAACTTTTCTCTAATACACATCAGGTTCAAGTTCGAATACTGTAATAGACGGGCTTAAACTCCTTTTGCTAACTTTAACATTTGGGCCAGCTTTGAAATGCCTCATTAGAACTGATTCTTAGGCCGTGCGTAGCGCGGACATCGGTTAGACGGGTTCCAAACCGACGGGTTCAGGGGCTGGGCAGGCTCCCATACGCGTACAGCAGGTTCAGCAGCTTCCAAGCTTTTTCTCCATACCGATGGTTTGCACACACTGCTGGTTTAGTGTGTGGTGTGTGTGTGTCTATGGGGTGTGTGTGTGTGTGAGAGAGAGAGAGAGAGAGGGGGGGTTGAGAGAGTTGGGTACTAATCAGAGAGAGTTCCAAAGGGTTAATTGTGATATTAGAGAAAAACTGATGTGGAAGCTGATGTGGTAGTGGGGTTAGAAGGATTGAGCGGGTTGGATACAATAGCCTTAGGAGGCAGGTTTTGGTGTACTTTTGTGAAAACAGAAGGTTTTGTGTAAATTGTAATGGTGGTAGCTTTTGTAAATAAAAAAGAATTAGGAAAAACGTCAACGATGCTAGAAAATCGAATTTTAGAACCAAGTTCTTATTGCAATAAATGCTATGAACTTTAATTAAATAATTGCATTAAGACACAATAAATTGCTATAGCATCATGCCCAAGGACATATATTTACAATTTTTTCCATTAATACACAAACTATATAATATATATATATTCACAAGTGAATACAAGATGGAGGTCACAACACAACCAACAATGTAGACTTTTAAGTTCTTATCATCTTATAGAATTCTTCCTTGCTGATCATGCCATCCTGCAAGTGTCAAGAATTTAATCAAGAATTAACCCACAAATTAAACCATGTTTGGTTTCAATTGTTAGATACATATATAAGCTAAGCATAAACCATTAGATATATATACAAAAATTTACACACACATGTGGTGATTTCATTTGCAAACCACCCTAATTTATGTTAACTGTCATTTTATTGGTTAAAATAATGAAATTGTTTCATAAAATTGTTTAATTTGATGAAAATGATTCATATAATTCATTTCTTGATGGAATTGTTTTATATATTTGTGTTTCTTATGTGAAAATGATAAAGTTTAATTAGAATGAGAAAATGCATGAAATGATTACATTAGAATGAGAAAATACATGAAATAATTTCATTTTTACACAAAAATCATAAAGTATGAAACAAATTCATTAAGAAACGAATTATATAAAAACAAAATCATCAAATTAAACACTTTCTTGAAACATTTTCATTAAATGAACTAGTGAAATCGACGCTTTGCAGAGTTTGCATAAATTATGATGATTTGTATTTAATAACACGAGGACATGACTTTGCATTGAAATCACATGCGACTACAAAAGGTCAATGCATGGGTGCCCACGTAACTTAGCTCCATACCACATCTAATTTTACACACATGTGTAATTGTAAACTCACACTTTTTGTGGATTTCTCATTTTCTTTTAATTGTTTACTATTTTCGTTTGAACATGGCTCTCTATATCCCCCCCCCCTCAATATATATATATATATATATATATATATATATAGAGTCACCTTATTTTGCAAACACATTAATTTGTACAAACCGTGCAAACTCATAGTTGCATACATAAATCAATGAAAAATCTTTTATAAAGTTGTTTAATATGATGAAAATGTTTTATATACTAAATTTTTTGATACAATTGTTTCATATGAAGGTGTTTTTCACGTAGAAATGAAAAAAGTTTCACATGAATAAGGGAAAGCTTCACATGAATAAGGAAAAAGTTTCTACGTGAAAAACATCTTCATATGAAACAATTGTATCACAAAATTTAGCATATGAAACATTTTCATCATATTAAACAACTCTACAAATAAAAATTAATTGATTTATGTATGCAACCATGAGTTTGCACGGTTTGCACAAATTAATGAGTTAGCAAAATAAGGTGACTCTCTATATATATAGAGAAATAATCAAATAAAAACCACTTTTTTTGTAAAAACTTAAGGAATAATCTACACCATAGATCAAAAAATATCTAAGGGATGAGATTGATTCCTTGGTTTTTACCCTTCCTTGGTTTTTACCTTACAATTAAGTACCTTGATCTTTGACAATTGATATTTTTTGATCTATGGTCTAGATTATTCCTTAAGTTTTAACAAAAAAAGTGGTTTTTTCTTGAAGGACCCTTTATATATATATATATATATATATATATATATATAGAGAGAGAGAGAGAGAGAGAGAGAGAGAGAGGGAAAGTTCAAATGTGAACCACTTTTTGGTTGTGAACATGAGGACGACCGAGAGTGCGACACGTGGCGACTTTGAGTGTGATCCCCCTCTTTAATTCAATGCCCTCCCATGAATCGCGCCTAGTCATCCGCTGTGGACTTGACGTGGCGCCTAGTCATCCGCCACGTGTCGCGCTCTCGGTTGTCCTCATGTTCACAACCAAAAACTGGTTCACATTTGAACCCACCCCTATATATATATATATAGAGAGAGAATGAAATTCAAAGATTTTTCATTGATTTACGTTTGCAACCATAAGTTTACACGATTTACAACTTTTTTTGGGTTTACAAATGAACTTCCCTCTCTCTCTCTATATATATATATGCATTTGTGTATATGTGTAAGGAATATTTTAACAAGAGATTTAAATTATTTCACATGATATCATAGTGTTGTCTACCATATCTCGTGACTCACACACACTTCAACTTCTTTTCTAAGGGGCACCCTTTAACCTTTGTTTGTGGAGGCCTGTTAAAGTCTGTTAGGGTCTGTATATGAGTAGAGTACAGACCATCAAACCTATATGTATATATATATATATGTGTGTGTGTGTACAAAGCTCCTCTACCTCGCTATAAAAGTTTTTCTAGAGCGAGATTCAAAAGGTTTCACATATGTTTAACAATTGAACAACTATACTCACACCAATAATTTGCATTGTATAAGATGGAGAACTTACATTATTTCTATCGACTTCAGCAAAGATATTTTCAATTGTTTGTGTTAACTCGTCGCCAGTCAAATGTTGTTCCAATGCCAATCTTAATTCCTCTTTTGAAATAGATCTATGATGACAAATTTCCATATTAGTATTAATTATGATGCTAATTAAACTAGATCAAGGCCAATAATTTGTATAAAACAATAGAAGCTTAATTACCCACTGTCATCCTTGTCAAAATGTTTGAAAGCTTTAACAAGGTGTTCTTCTTTATGTAATGTCTCATAGTTCATCATGACTGTAATGAACTCCTTGTAGCTGATAAATCCATCCCCATTTGCATCAGCCTGCAATAAATGTATAAAAAGATATTATAAATATACTTGTTATTTGATGAATAATATATATTTAAGATTATTTCTAACATATTCTGAAAAATGTAGAATTAATAGTCATCGATCTTCAAAAGAAATATACTTTTGAGTTTAACAACTTTTACATTTTATAGATAACGATATCAATTATATTATTAAAATATTCAAGATAATTCATAATATATTCTTTTTCTTTCCTAAATATTTAATTTCAAAATTTCGTATTGGTTTTTCTAGAATAAAAACCATTTTTCTTTCCTAAGCAATCATTTGTAAAGAGTTTGTTGGAAATACTCTAATAGAACTTTATTGGTTTTCCATTAAATCATCTATGGATATAGTTGTGTGACTGAATTAATCTTATCTATTTAGACTAAGAAGGTTTTTGTTTGAGAGATTTCATAGATATAATGAGCATATTTTTTAATTGAGAATGATAGATTTGGAAAGAAAACTTGGTTTTCCGCATATACAAAGCTCCCTCCTAGAAGCTTATTGAATAAGCCACCTTCTTTATCATTAAACCACTACCAAATAATTATATATAACTTATTGAATAAGTTGTGAGTCCATTAAGCTACTACTTTAACATTTTAAAAGACCCACTTTCTTGTATTGGTATATATAGATTTCACTCTTAGATTTTGGAAGAATTCTTACGGCTTCAACGATTTGATTAACTTCATCCGGCGGAATATCTGATCCATGCTTACCCAACCATGTTGCAAGTTTTTCACGCGACAGGACTTTGTCTTCATCTGTGCCATCCTCCGAAAACATCGCTCTCAGTTCTTTAAGTTCTTCGGTGGGACGATATCAGCAATTACCTAATTAAGATTAATTCACATGTATCGAAAAGCTTATTAGCAACGATAGATCGAGATTTAACGATTAATAATGCCTATAATTATTTAACATAATACAATTTATATAGTCATTAATTAAATAATCATTGGAAGATATATAAGTATGTATACCTCTAGTGCAAGTTTCTTGAATTTGTTCATGCCTCTAAAACGCTTCATCTTAGGAAGCAACACACTTACATGTGGATTATCTTCTGCCACTCCATTATCCCTTAACCATGGATCCTCTATAAATCATCATATGTATGTTTATAAAAAATTTATGTAAACAAAATTAGGATGTTAAATTAATATGTATAAATATTTTTTAGGATTTAAGTTTATAGAATCAAACAATTGTGTATCTTATGTAAGACATTTGTTAAAATGTCACTTTATTTCAGCAAGTGTTTAAAAAAATTCATTTGAATGTCCAACTACGTTATGATAACTTACTGTAACATCTATATATAGGATACACACTTGTTTGGTTCTATAAAAAAAGTATATAATTAGACGTTTAGACACATTTAGCGTCATTGAAGCCAATTTTATTGCAATGGTGTTTGTGTATAACACACAAAAGTTCAGCAGCAAACTCATTTTTTATTGCAAACATGAGGACGTTTATTCAACTTGAATGTCGTATTATTGATCATGAATAGTGCATGAACTATGAACATTCACATTCATTATTCATACTGAGTGTGACACGTGTCGCACTCTGGTTGTTTTTACGTTAGCAATGAAATATGAGTTTTCATTTGAACATACCCACATATATTACACACACACATACACACGAAAGTTCGGCCGTGAACTCAAATTTTATTACGAACATGAGGAAAATTGAGAGCGCGCCATGTGGTATATTCACGCTGAATAATAATGTATTATTCAGACTGAATAATACTAAATATGCCATATGTAGCGCTCTTGTTGTCCTCACGTTCGCAATGAAGATGAGTTTTCATTTGAACCTGACCCTATATAGGGTCAGATTTTAACGGAAACTCAAATTTTATTGCGAGCATGAGAACAACCGAGAGTGCAGGCGTGTATCTTATTCGGCTCATATTCAGTATGAGATTATTCAAACCGAATATTATGCATTATTTAAGACGAATAATACAATATTCAGTATCATTTGGTCTGAATATTGTATTCTTTACCTTGAACAATGCATAATACTTGGTTTGAATAATCCTATCTTATTCAAACTGAACATGCACATACAACGCTCTCGATTGTCCTCACATTCGCAATGAAAAATGAGTTTCAATTTGAATCCCCCCCCCCCCCCTTTCCTCTATAAAGGGAGAGAGAGGTTCGTTTCTATGAGAGCCTTGAATGTGACGATGAAAAACATACTAAGAACCCCCGCAGCAGACGGGCGGTCCATTGGATTGACGGATAACATCTTCTTCACCAGTTCCTTTGCGTTCTTTGATATCGATGGCCACGGATGGCTCTTCATATCAAGAACACTCTCCGCATTCCGTATCTTTTCGAATATGTCTCTCTCCTTTTCTACAATTTTGTTGGTTTAAGTTAAGTTAAAATAAAATAAGAAAACAACCAAATCCATGTAATTAAAGAACACTATCAATGCAAGGTAACCAAAGTTGTGTGAATCATATATAATTTTACACTGATTGTAGTGTAACATCACATGTAATGCAATTGATTCCTTAGTCTTTTGGTTATATTTATATATCTAATAACATGTTAGCTAGAGAATTATTAATGTTGGTATATATATATATATTATATTCTTACCACCATAAAAGGGAGGTACCCCTGTGAGTAACATATATAGAATGACACCTGCACTCCATATATCCACTTCTTTTCCATATGCTTGACGCCTTAAAACCTCAGGGGCCACGTAGAAAGCAGTTCCAACTTTCTCTTGGTTCGGCTTTCCTATAAATAAAACAAAATATATATCATCATCTCTCACCTGAGATTATGTTATATTATATATATAGGGCAGCTTCAAATGTCAACTCATTTTTCGTTGCGAACGTGAGGACATCTGAGAGCACGTCACGTGGCATATTCAGTTTACATGTTATGTGTTATTCAAACTGAATAACAATGCATTCAGTCGTTTGAATAACAATGAATGCAGTGTTATTCAATTTCAATAACACATGAATATTCAAACTGAATATGCCATGTGACGCGATTTTAGTGGTCCTCGTGTTCACAACAAAAATTGAGTTCACATTTGAACCCCCCCCTCTCTCTCTCTCTCTCTCTCTCTCTCTCTCTCTCTCTCTCTATATATATATATATATATATATATAGGTGGAGGTTCTAAACGAGAACCCTTCTTATTTGCGAGGACATTCGTCCATATACAAACAAATTTAATTTTACACTAACGGGAAAATGGGATGCAAAGACTTTGTACATGAAAATAACCCCCCCTCCCCCCCCCCCCCCCCCCCCTCTCTCTCTCTATATATATATATGTGTGTGTTTTTGTATATAAATCACATATGATTAAACACTTGTTAAAACGTCCAAAAACACCATTGCACCTTTTAATAACACATTTATATGTGAGTATAAAATCGAACCCTAACTATGAAGTCTTGTATATTAAATAATTAAAAAGTCTAGACATATTTGACTAATCGTGGGTCACCGACTTGCAAGACCACTAGAGATTTTATTAACCGTTCTCCGGCCTCCTCTAGGGCCGCTAAATTTAGTTGAGGTACATGCATGCTGGTCGAGATACCACGATTAACAAAATAAAAACGATCGAGCAAATTACCTTTCTCGATGAAAGTAGATAACCCGAAATCTATGGCCTTCAAGAGGGTATAATCAGCAAAACATGGAAGAATCCCTAATATTTTTCTCTTTGGCAACAAGAAATTCTCAGGCTTCAAATCTCTATGCATAACACCCATGTAATGAAGAGAATAAACAACTTTCATTATAGAACTTAGAATCTGAGCTGCAATTTTTTCCCTGAATCTACCCTTTAATTTCATCTTATCGAAAAGCTCTCCCCCTTCGCAATACTCCATAACTAAATGCACACATCGCTTATCTTCAAATACCTCGATCAATTCGACAACATTTCTTTGACCACTTAAAAGATTCATAATCTTAACCTCCCTCTTCACATCTTCCTTATCTCCTTCTGTAACAAGTCTCGCCTTCTGTATTGACTTGCACGCGTATTTCTTTTTATTTAATTTCTCAATACAAAGAAAGGTGATCGCGAACTTTCCACGGCCTAATTCTCTACCCATTTTGTATTTTTTTTCGATATTACTTGGTTCCATGCCAAGGATGGAGCCTACCCTGTTTAACGCCGCATGGGTTGATGGTTGAGGCGGTGGCAGTGGCGGGGGCGGAGATGTGCTTTTTTGGCGTTTGGTTGTGGAAACATCCATTTTTGGGAGAATTTTGGTAAAGGGTATTGATGTTTTTGATGGTTTATGTGGAAAATGTAACATAAATGGAGTTTAGAAAGAAAATATATCATATGGGAAAGAATTGAAGGAAAGAATACTTGGTACGATGGATGAAATCATGCACCATTCTTCAATCAATTAAAGGTATCGGATCCTATTTGAATTTTGGCCATTTTTGGTTAATGTGTTATTCTTTATGGATTCCACTCCATATCCTTAAGAAATTATTAATTTGCAAATAAAATAGGTAAAATAGTTTCACTTTAATACTTGAAGTCGGTAAGGCAATCCACTGTCGACCCTTTACAACCCAATGATTTCAGCTGCCACATCAGCGCCACATCAGCTTTCCACAAAACTACCCCAAACTACCCATTTCATCCACTGTCGACCCACTGCAACCCACTCCATCAAAATTAATTTTAATTAATTTTAAAATATTAATAATAAAAATTAAAAAAAATACATTTAAATTGAAAATAAAAATAATACTAACATTAAAACTAAAAAATAAAAACGTTACAATAAAATTAAAATTAAAATTGCGTTAAATATAAAAAATTAAGAACTAAAAATCATTCGAGAGCCGGCCATCCGTATTTTCTTCGTAGCTCCTCTTTCATTTGCAACGTTGTTTGTAACGCACCGCTCGAAAGATGCGCATGCGGCGATATGTAAAACCTATAGTCTCGCCGTTGCTTCTTTTCCTCCGCCTCCGATTGGTTTGGGTTTGTCGGCATCGGTTGGTTTGGGTTTGTCGGCATCGGTTGGCTTTGGGTTTGTCGGGTTCTTCTTTGTGTCGGAGTGTTTTGCGAATCCATTTGGATGTGTAGTTGAGTTGTGTAGAGAGTTGTGTGTATAGTGTAGTAAGTTGTGTGTATAGTGTAGTAAGTTGTGTGTATAGTTGTGTGTATAGTGTAGTATATATATAGTGTAGTAAATATATTGAATTTTGAAAAAGGAAAAAAGAAAAAAAAATATTAAAATAGCCGTTGGAGGCAACGGTCAAAAAATCAATCGGCTTGGGAGAACCGATGTCCTCTTACCCGACGGAGGCCGCGGCGGTGTTCCCTTGGGAACCCGTCGGCTTGTTGCAAACCGAAGGGAACCCGATGGTGAGCCGCTGTCCACTACGGATGGCCTTAACGATGCAAGAGTTTTATCGAGTGATTATATTATTTAAGAGCATCCATAATGTAATTTTTCGCAGCTTTTTAAGAGGTTTTTCAAAAAACAAAAACCTCACTTTGAGGTTTTTAACATAGCGTAAAGCTTTTTCGGACGAGGTTTTTCATGAGTTTTTGCGTCATAGGTCGTAACTGCATGACCTGTTTTTTCAGAGGTTTTTCGTATTTAATCTGTTTTAACTTTATAAAGTTTTATAAGATCTCATATTAATCAGTTATATTTCTTATATAAAGTTTTTATACTTAAAATTTATTATATATTAATAAAAATGTTAAATTAATTATATATTTTATATATTTAAATTAAATGTCTCAAAGTTAAGATTTTTATATGATTGTTTATATATTTTTAACTCACTTTTAATTTTTCAATACATTTTTTATTTAAATTTTGTTGCATATAGTTTTAGAATTCTTAATGATCAAATGTTTATTTTTTATTATACATACTTTTAAACTTATCATTTTTTATTTTTATTTTTCATACGTTTATACAATTTTACGTATTTCTTAATAACCCAAAATATATTTTATTGAAATATTTAACAAAATTATGTATAATAAATACATAATTAATGCAATAGTATTTTCTCGATATAAATAAATATTCATTTGTATTAATTCTATTTTATTTATTTTCATAAATAAAAATATAAACAATATAAAGTTAAAATGGTGAGACTCTGGAAATTCTGAAAAGCTTGAGTAAAGTTTTTCACATAGTGGAAATATATAGAGGTTTTTAAATTGTTGATGTAACAATAATACGTAAGAAAAAACATGTAAAAAAGCTGGGTAAAAAACTTATACATTATGGATGCTCGCTCTAAGACAGTCTCAAAGTCCATGCAATTGCCCGATATTCCATGGTTTTAAGATTTCTTTTTGATTATTTTGAGGATTTTTTTTTTTTTTTTCATTTCGATTTTTTTTGGCCGTGCCTAATTTTTAGTATGTAACCAAGGGTTATGAGGATGGGCTCCCCATCAATAAAAAGAATTTCTTTTTAAGTTAAAACTATTTTCTTTTACTTTTTATCAAAGTTTTCTTCAGTAATTTCTTATCGAACTCCCATCAACTCTAAAAAATGCATCGAAGTCGATAAAAGAAAAACTTAAAAATCCTTCAAAATGGTGGAATCAGACTAAAAACCGACCATCCAACTTTTTAAGGTTTTTTAATTAATTTGGAAGGAATTTTTATATTGATTTTGAGAGGACTTTTAAGGTTTCGTGGATTGATTCGTAAGGACTATTTTAAGCTCTTAGTTGGTGTTTCTTATATTTTATAATATCCCCAAGGACATCTTCAAAGTTAAGAAGTATATTTTTCATATCTAAAAGAAAAGTTACTTACAAAAATAGGTTGAGTGGAAACACGTGATCCCACACACGTTACTTTCCAATTTTAGTTATTTTAAAGAAAGTTTTAGAGAATATTATCATAAAAAACTTTTAAAAAAACCCACAATATCCAATTCAAAAAAGTTTTGGGCTATCGAACCCAAACCAACCCGATTAATGGATAATAATTGAACCGGGCCCAAAAAGATAAACGCTAAGTCCGGCCCATAAATTAAATTCTAAACAAAACTATGCTTCACATCCTTATACTTTTTAAAAAAAATTTATTTCATCCATATAGTTTTAAGATGTCATTTTCTTTATCTCTGTACTTTACAATTCATTTTTATTTTTGTTCTAAAGCTAATCATTGTCGGGGTGACAGGTTGACAATAATATCGTGTTCAGTTTGATGATCAGATAGGCTCAACTAAAACAACCGTTTACTAATCGTGTTGATAAGCTAACTCGAACACGACCCATGTAACTCATTTAACTATACGGGTTGACGGGTTGACGTGTCAATTACTAGTTCAAAACTTCAAATACAACCAAAATTAATTTGATTTACTAATTTTAGGAGTTGACTTGAAATTGAAAAAGTAAAAGCAAAAGCAAAAGTCAAAAGTCAAAATAAAAGTTTGTTATATAAAAACTATTAAAAAACTATTAAAAAGATAAACGGGTTGGCGGGTTAACCTGTGAACCATACACCAACCCAAACACGACTCAGAAAATAAACGGGTTGGCACACTAAATGGGTTATACGATTCGAAAAATGGAAGTTTTTTCCTTTTCCTATATCCCACCTAATTAAACTTTGGAGTCGGCGGCTCTCCTAGGGTTCCCTTATCGGGGATCCCTGGGAAGAGGATCAAGTTGGCCCTTGTCAAACTTCTTTTTCCGCCTCAGTCTGACTAACCTTTCTCTGTTCAATATATCCGATATGGAAGTAGGCCAATGTTTTATTGGAAAATCAAGGGGTTTCTAAGTCACGGCTAAAATGAGATTTTCATCTCAAGGGATAGGCGAAATTGGTATGGACTTAATTGGATTGACAACATCCACTAATTCGAAACTTAACAATAGATTCTTCTCAAACAGGTCAAAAACTCAACCCAACCCCGTTTATCTTCGTGTAGGGTTCGTGTTTCATGTCATGTTGAGAATTATTACCCCTAAACCAGTGCTTTTAAGTATATGGAACTATAAGAACAAAACAACAATCAATTATAAACCATGAGAACAAAAACAACAATCAAGGTTACATATCAAAACGAGTGTTAATTAGTAATTTTCTAGTTTCCGTTTCATTTTACTCCCATGTTTGTCCCACTTCGTCCCATGTCGCACCTAACGCAAGACATGAATTCTTATTCCATCCCATACTGCACCAAAACATGGGGACAAGTAAGTTCTATCCCATCCTTTCATGTCCCATGTACCAAACGCAACCTATAGACAGAAACTATCTCAAGGAAAAAAAACAACAACAAATTACAAACCATACGGACAAAAATAAAAAACAAAAAAAAAACTAAATTTTCAACTAACCATAAGGGCTAAAATCGTAATTTACTTACTTTACTAGTTTACTCTACTTCATTGTCAACCGATTTCAGAATACACCAACTGAAAATCGTTATGTCGATAACCACCGCCAAAACCACCAACCACCGCCACGCCACCGCCACCGCCACCGGATCACAACCGTGAGCTCACCCGAGCGGTTCGATCCTCGGCATCCCCCCGAAAAACATCGAGGACACTACAAGCTCGGCCGCGAGCTCGGCCGCGGCAAGTTTGCCATCACCTCCCTCTGCAGACACAAGTCAACGGGGAAGAAGTTCGCCTGCAAATCCATCCCGAAACGAAAGCTCGTTACGGAATCCGAGAAGCAGGACTCAAAAGAGAGGTCAGGATCATGGAGCATTTAAGAAATCAAAAGAAGTGGTTGAATTGATCGAGGCCTTTGAGGATAAGAAAGGTGTGCATCTGGTGATGGAGTACTGCGAAGGCGGGAGCTTTTCGAGAAGATGAAGTCGAAAGGTCGGTTTAGCGAGCGGACCGCTGCTCGGATTATCGGTTCGATAATGAAGGTTGTGCGATCGCTTCATTTCATGGGGGTTATGCATCGAGATTTGAAGCCGGAGAATTTATGCTGGCGAAGAAAGGGAGGTTAGGGTTAGGGTTTTTGCCCTGTTTTGGGGATTATAGTCGGTTGAAGGCGATTGATTTTGGGTTGTCTGCCTACATTGATGAAGGTATTTTGTCTCAATTTTTTGAATTTATTAAAAAATAAGCTAGCTTATCAGGCAGTTCATATCCAAACATGTACCATAAGCTAGCTTATTGAAACGCTAGTTGGAGTAGCATTTTGTAGTTTTTTCCAATTGTACCTTATTAATATTAATTATTGTATGTCAAGATACCCTTTTTGGTCATTTTACATACTCATAGTAGTTTTGCGAACATAATGATTCATAAGCTAGTTTTTGCCGAACATAATTGATTCATAAGCTAGCTTATTAGTCAACATCTAGCTTATCAACTGCCGGCTAGCTGATAGCTGATAAGCTAGCTGTTGACTAATAAGCTGGCTAGCGGCTAATAGGCTAGCTTATGAATAAATTATATTTGACCTAAAACTAGCTTATAAGTATGTAAAATGACCAAAAAAAGGTATCTTGGGTATAATAATTAACATTAACAAGGGTATAATTGGAAAAAGCTACAAAAAGCTTCTAAAATGCTGCTACAACTAGTGTTTCAAATAGCTAGCTTATGAGCTATAAGCTAGCATATGGTCCATCCAAACAGCCGAACACAGCCTAAGGGCTTGTTTGATAGCAGCTTAATTAAGCTTAATGGAACTCGCAACTTATTCAATCAACTATATTTTGACTGTTTGGTAGTGACTTAATGATATAGAAGGTGCCTTATTTAGGAAGTTTCATGAGACAGCTTAATCCAGAAAGCCAAGTTTTTTAAGCCTGTTTATACCAGTTAAAAAACATGCTCAAACTATCTTTGAAAAACCTTCAAAACAAAAACCTTTTTAATCTATACATACAAATTAATCCACACCGATAGCTTTATACATACATGACTTAATGGAAAACAACCAAAGAGCCCCTAAAAATATGCAAGATTTTGCATGTCTCAATCTCAATAAAAAGTTGATTTCGCAAGTTGCAGTGCTAGATGCAAAATCTTGGTTGTTTAGGTCAATTTTGTAGAACGGAAATGAAGTGAAATCGAAGGGTTAAAAACGGGTTATTTTGGACAACTTTCTTTTGAATTGATATAGAAACCTACATTACAATAGAATCGACTGTATAGAAAGTCAAAGATGTGTCAGTGTCCCAATAGAATGTGTTATGAAACTTTAAGTTTATAGCGCTAAACAATTACAGTGATTTGTAGGAAAGCCGAACCAAGAGAAAGTTGGAACTGCTTTCTATGTTGCCCCCGAGGTTTTGCGACGTCAAGCATATGGAAAAGAAGTAGATATATGGAGTGCAGGGGTGATTTTGTATATGTTACTCACCGGGGTGCCTCCTTTTTATGGTGGTAAGATCAAGATTCTGTAATGTAGAGGAAAGTTCTGTTAGGAACTTAGGAACCCAGAAACCGCCTACAGTGTTGTCCATCTTCAGGATGAATATTCATCATGAAAGGGTGCCTCACTTTTATGGAAGTGTTATTCATCATGAATCACATATATTCATGATGAATATATGCCACGTGTTGTGCTATAGGTGGTTTATGGATTCTTAATGCAACTTGCTCATACA
The DNA here is from genome assembly GCA_030169165.1 of Centaurea solstitialis. Taxonomy (NCBI): domain Eukaryota; kingdom Viridiplantae; phylum Streptophyta; class Magnoliopsida; order Asterales; family Asteraceae; genus Centaurea; species Centaurea solstitialis. The sequence continues at coordinate 24,185,581 of CM058043.1, read as the reverse complement.
CACATAGAGGCATATGCAATTGCAAACTTGTGAACTTGGAGACAAAGGAGGGCAGTCCCAGAATTTCACAAGAATTCATCATCAGTGGTGTAACATTCATCGTTTATGATGAATAGTGTAACATCCATCATCCATGATGATGAATGGGAATAAATGGGACACTGTCGCACTTCCTTTGTCCCGATTCACACAGAGAACGGGTTTGCAATGAACTCTCTCTCTCTCCTCCTTTTCGTCTCTCTCTCTATATAATATATATATAGGTGAAGTTCAATTGCAAACCACCTTTCATTGTGAACGTGAGGACAAACGGAGCGCGAACGTGGCACTTTGAAAAATTCGACTAGTTATTCAAGAATAACACTAACATGCACTCTGATGCAATGGACGCGGCGGTCAGCCGCGGTCATCCGCGGGTCAAGCTTATTCAGTCTGAATAACGCTTTATTCATCTGAATAACGCTTATTCAGACTGATATCTTGACCCCGATTTCAATTGCCACGGTCGCGCTCAGGCTGTCCTCACGTCACAACGAAAAAGTGGTTTGCATTGACCCGCCCATATATATATGTATTATGTTGTTTACCATTTATTCAATCAACTGTGAAAATTAAATTCTAACTTGAACTCGAAATTGTAGAGAAAGAGAAAGAGATATTTGATGCCATACTGAATGCAGAGAAAGTTCTTGATATGGACAGCCATCCATGGCCATCGATATCAAATAACGCAAGGGAACTGGTGAGGAAGATGCTCTCAGTGGATCCAAAGAAGCGACCGACTGCTTCTGATGTTCTTAGTATGTTTCTGATCATAACAATCAAAACTCGTAGAACAAAATTGGCTTTATAGGATGCCAAAATATGTCTAAATATCCTAATAAATTGTTTAATAGATTCAAGTTTATAAGACCAAACAATTATGCTTTAAGTTTTGTTTCACAATAGAGGTATCTATAAAATCTAGGCAGTATTTTAGTATTGATTAACATATATTTGTTTCATAATGTAACTGTTTTATGTGTATTTGGTTCACAGCGTAAAACCTCAGTATCTGTATCTTTTGTTTCACAAATCTTTTGTTTCACAACACACCAAAAATTTGTACATAGTGAACCGAGTACATGTGAAATAAAAACAATGTCAAACAAATATATGTTAACAAATACTCGAAATCCTAGTTTTAGATGGAAAAAAATCATATGAAATAGCACATGATGCACTAGCTTTCTAAGCTATCACAATTTCATAGGTTCTCAAAAGAAGGTTCCTCTCTCTTTCTCTTCTCTCTCTCTCTCTCTCTCTATAATATATAATATATTATAAAAGAGGAAAGTTCAAATGTAACCAAATTTTTTGGGTTTTGAACTGAGGATCAGCCGAGAGCACGACACGTGGCGGCTTTGAGTGTGGCCCCCTCCTTTAATCCAATGCCCTCCCATGAATTGCGCCTAGTCACCCGCCGTGGACTTGACGTGGCGCCTAGTCATCCGCCACATGTCGCGCTCTCGGTTGTATATATAGGGGTGGGTTCAAATGCGAACCACTTTTTGGTTGTGAACGTGAGAACAACCGAGAGCGCGACACGTGGCATATGACTAGGCGCCACGTCAAGTCTACGGCGGATGACTATGCGCGATTCATGGGGAGGGCATTGAATTAAAGGGGGGGGGGGGGGACCACACTCAAAGCCGACGTGGCGCCTAGTCATCCGCCACGTGTCGCGCTCTTGGTTGTCCTCACGTTCACAACCAAAAGTGGTTCACATTTGAACTTTCTTTATATATACATATAGGGGTGGGTTCAAATGTGAACCACTTTTTGGTTGTGAACGTGAGGACAACCGAGAGCGCGACACGTGACGAATGACTAGGCGCCACATCAGATCCACGGCGGATGACTAGGCGCGATTCATGGGAGGGCATTGAATTAAAGAGGGGGACCACGCTCAAAGTCGCCACGTGTCGCCCTCTCGGCTGTCCTCACGTTCATAACCAAAAAGTAGTTCACGTTTGAACTTTCCTCTATATATATATACATACATACATAGAGGAAAGTTCAAATGTGAACTCATCTTTCATTGTGAACGTGAGGACCAAATCGTGCCACGTGGCATATTCAGTCTGAATATTCATGTACTATTCAAACGGAATATTCATGTATTATGCAATGTTATTCAGTTTGAATAATACATGAATATTCAGATTGAATATGCCACTTGATGCGCTCTCGGCTTAGTCTCACGTTCACAATGAAAGATGAGTTCACATTTGAACCTAACCCTATATATATATATATATATATATATATATATATATATATATGGTTTAAGCTTTTACTAAATTTTGCATAAACTCTATGTTAACTTTGATAAATACATCATATTCTAGAGGATAAGTGGATGGTTGAAAATGGAGAAGATCCAGATAATCAAATAGACAGTGAGCTTCTTGCTAGAATGAAGCACTTCAAAGCTTTGAATGAATTCAAGAAACTTGCACTCAAGGTATTTTCCAAGAATGATAAGTTAGTTATAGAAGTTCGATCCTGGTGGTTAACTGATAAGTTTTACGCTTAAAATCTTATAGATAATTGCTGATATTATCCCACACGAAGAACTCGAAGGATTGGAAGCAATGTTTCGGAACATGGACACAGATGAAAACAAAGTTATCTCCGTTGAAGAACTGGGGTCTTCATTGGCTAGACTTGGATCAGATCTTAGCTCAGAAGAAGTTCAGCTTATTTCTGAAGCTGTAAGAATTCTAACGAAAGTGAAAGTGCCAAATTTATGTGTAAACACACACACACACACACGTGTATATATATACATGCATAGAGGAAAGTTCAAATGTGAACTCATCTTTCATGATGAACATAAGGACCAACAAAATCGCGCTACGTGGCAATCTGAATCGACGCCTAAGCTGTATTCATTCAGTCTGAATATTCATGCTTTATTTTGACTGAATAAAAGTTTTATTCAGTCTGAATAAAGCATGAATATTCAGACTAAATATTGTCACGTGGCGCGATACTAGTGATCCTTACGTTAACAATGAAAGATGATTCACATTTGAACCTGACCCTACATGCAATATGTAATATTTTTTGGTCATTAGCTAGAAATATATGTAATACTTTTCGGTCATTAGCTAGTTTATCAGTCATTTTGCCAAACATAGCATATATGTAATATTTTGCATAATGCAGGCAGATGCAGATGGGAATGGATGTATTGACTACAATGAGTTCATTACAGCCATGATGAACTTTCAGAGGTTTCATAAAAAAGAACATCTTGATAAAGCTTTTCAGCATTTTGACAAGGATAAAAATGGGTAACTAAGCATCTTCTTGAATGTTTTTTAAATTAATTATTGCTGTTTAGTGTAACATCCTGATGGGAAACTGAATTGAATGATAGGTTTATATCAAAAGGGGAACTAAAATTAGCATTGGAAGAATACAAATTGAAGAAGGAAACCATTGAAGATATAGTATCAGAAGTTGATACAAATAAGGTAAGAGTTGGTTCATGTTTTCAGTTTGCAAGTTGTTTTCATCGAACACAACATATATAGGCGAAAGATCATGTGAGAAGTTGAGTTAACAGTGAGCAGCTTGAGAACAACTTGAGAAGTGGATCTAAACTCTTGATTTATTTTAATCTCACGTCCTCACATGAATTGCGCTTTATAAGAGAATTGATTCAATGCATCTCATTCTAATGTGTATCCAACAATCGATGACCAATAATCGGAACCTAACTCCCTCTCTCTCTCTCTCTCTCTCTCTATATATATATATATATATATGTGTGTGTGTGTGTGTGTGTATAGAGAGAGAGAGAGAGAGAGAGAGAGAGGAGGGGGGGGGGGGGGGGGAGGTTCAAGGGAAAACCTCAAAATAAAAAAAAATTAAAAAAAAAAAAAACTGATGAACAACCTCGTAGCCTTCCATCTGGCCTCTATGCACTTGTGCATACTAGTAAATTAAGTTGTTTCTTTGGTTTTTTATGCACAGGTGCATTATGCATTTAGATGGAGGGCAATGAGAGTGTTCCTCGGTTTTCTATTGAACTTGACCATGTATATATAGGGGAGGTTCAAATGAGAAGCTAATTTTTTTGCAAAAAGAAGAGAAGCGTTGTATCATATATGATATACAAGCTTAATCATATATGATTAAACAAAGCAAAAAGGCATATAATCATATATGATATTAAGACTTTTCACCTTCTCACAAAATGTTTAACTTCTGGCATGATCCTTATGCTCTCTATACACTGTGTTTGGGTATTATTATATTATATACTCTTGACTGATTCTGTCATTCTTGCAGGATGGTGTAATCAGCTTTGAAGAATTCTGTGCAATGATAAGAAGCTAAAAGCTAACATATCAAAGTATATTAGGTGTTCATTCTTTGTGGTTTCAAAAAATGTGTATATTTATTCATTGACGAACGCGTGTCCAATTTGCATATATCTTCTCGACCTGTGGGTGCGTGTGTGACCATAATAGAGTGTGTTTGGGATTGCTTATTTAAAACAACTTTTCTTTTATGAAAGTGTTTTATCAATTTATGTGGTGTTAAAAAAGAGCCTTGTAAAAAATGTGGATTAGCTTATGACAGTACCAAAACATAATAAGTTAACAAGTTGGTTTTTAGAGGGTGTTTGAAATTGATTATACTATAAAATAACTAAAATGTTGATAAGTTGTTTTAAACAAGTTAATAAGTAAAAATGAAATGAATTTTCAAAAACTCCTTTATCGTTCAAAGTAAAAAAAAGATAGAAGCAAAAAAGAACGAGACTCACAGAGATAGAAGCAAAAAAGAACGAGACTCTCATTCACAATGCAACAGTCAAATTCATACATCTTGTGATAAAAACACATATGATACAACACAAAAAGCCGAACCCGAATAGTTAGTTATATCACGCACATACATCTTGTGATAAAAACACATGATATAACACAAAAAGACGAACCTGAATAGTTAGTTAGTTAGTTAGTTATATCACGCACTGGGTAAACGGTTAAGATCCATTTCGACTTGGTGAATCGTCCACTGCATATTCTCTAGTTTCTGCAAACAATACGTACATTGTTTCACCATCTTATTACTATTAATAACTAATAAGCACCACAGGCTGACAAGACCAAACCAAATAGACCCAGTAAATCTCACTCGAAAGCAGTATTATAGGGGTCTAAGATGTATGCAGAATTGACATCTACCTCAAACTGCATACATCAGACACCACCAAACCATATTAATTCCACTCGCAAGTAGAATCTGGCAGGGGGTGAGATGTATACGACTTGACCTCTACCTCAAAGAGTAACTAACAGACAATACCAAACCAAGTCAAACTGAACAACCCAGTAAAATCCTACTCAAAAGCAAGGGAGGACCCAACTTAGAATATACGGTGGCAAATGCCACCGTTCCATCTCTCTATCCTAGTATAAAATTTTAGTAGAGTAGATTTGTAAGACTTCTCTTCCACCTCAAAGCAGAGTTCAAGTCCCGCTAGTGTCATTTTCTTGGTTTTTAGCTTTAAATTTCAGATTTATTGTGTTTCTAAAAGAACTTGCAACAAAAGACTTGAAAATGGGACTTCATATTTTGAAAAGCAAGAAACTCACCACCAAACCAATGTTGATTTTGTGAAAAATATAACATATAATTATTTCTCATAATCAAATGACGCCTCTAGTTAAAAAAAATCTAGGTAGCTCTCTGCTAGAAAGTAGGATTTGTGGGTGAGATGTATTCAGTATTGAGACTTGACCTCTACCTCAAAGAGTAACTAATAGACAAACTGAACAAACCCAGTAAATCACACTTGAAATTAGGATCTGTAGGTATACAGACCTGACTTCTACCTCAAAGAGTAACTAATAGCCAAACACCAAACCAAATCAAACTGAACAAACCTAGTAAATCCCACTCAAAAGCAGGATTTGAGGCTGAGCTATACACAGACCTGACCTCTACCTCAAAGAGTAAGACAGTGGAAGAGACTGTGTTTATGTATTTACCTTCACTACATCCTGGTATTGCCTTGCAATTGTGTCAAAGTGTGGGTCAACCCCTTGGTATTCACGAAGCCGTGTCACCTACAAGTATACTCGAGTCAGTATCAAACATACATCCGTTAGATCTCCAAAACGTATGATCCCAAAACTAGAAACTAAAAACTCCAAAATCAAAATTTTCTCCATTTTTTAGAAACTGTTGGAGATGCTCGACCGAACGAGCCGAATATATCCCACCTCGAGGTGGGTCCCTAAAGAGTTAAAGAAAATAACCAGAAAATACGATTAAGGATCAAAGTTTAAAAAAAAAAAAGTACTGCTTTGTTGTACGCAAGTGAAGCTTCTTCTGTAGCTTCCACCAGATATTTCCTGCAACAAACGGTAAAATAAATAATCAAATGATTAGTTAAACTTGTTTAAATCGGGAGAGGAAAATAATCTAAGAAAATATCATCATCTTTACCGTATCTTATGCAGTGCCGGAACTGATTCCTGAGTGTAAGTCTCGAGCAGAAGAATATGCTCCAGTACTCTAAAGATACGAAAATAGTCAACCGGCTTAGAGTAGATATAGCATCATGTACGGCTTATAAGTTAATACAAACACTTTTAGGGGTTGTTTGTTCTTTAAAAGTACCTCTTAAAACCTCTTAAGTCTGAAAATTAAGAGGTTTGCAGACTTAAGACTGTTTGTTTTATTTTTAAGAAAAGGCCTTAAAACCTCTTATCGTCCTAAAAAAAATTTAGAGGTGCACTATCCACCTTTTATTTTTTAAATGTGAAACCTCTTAAAAAACAAACGACACCTTATAGTGTTACCAACTTCGAAGAATATACGACTAGCATTCTTTCGAGATCTTAGAGGGGCATTACATTTGGAAGACCATATCAGGTTTACTTTCACAGAATGGCATTATTTAAAAAACCCGTCAAAAGATTTTTTTTATGTATATAATATTATATATACAAGAAATACTGACGCACACTCGTGACCTTCGCTGAGGTTTACCTTTGACCTAACAAGAGGCTGGGCTATACCAGTAACCCGGATACTGTTAGGTCAACGACTCTTTGGTGCCAAAAGAATTTTACAAGTAACATTATGAGTTATGATAATCGTGTAGATATGGAATTAAGCATAAGCAGTAATCCATGAGAATGAAAACAAAAAAAACTGTTTGGTTTTCATTTTTCAATAATATAATGGGCTCATTCCTCAGAAGCCCAAAATTTAATGCAAATTAATTCCATGTCATTTTCATTCCTTAGCTTGAACGAAACAGACCCTAAAAAGAACAAACCTCAATTTGGCGCTCATGGTTTCACACCGTTTGCATAACCAAGTCTTTTGCAGTTCATCCTACCAAAATTTCAAAATACATCATGTTATTGTATGATGGCACTATAGAAAACATGAAACAATTTTACAACCAAATTGCCAATGGCGCTTAGCTCAGTTGGTAATGGATGGGGGTAGTGTTTGCCCAAAATGGAATGGTACAGGGTTCGAGCCCGGGACGCCCCCATAGCCACAACCGCCGAGTGAGCAGGTATGCCCGGTTGGGGTTGCTGGTATCAAACTTTTGTCCAAAATTTGCAACCAAATTAAACGAACCCAATTGAAGTACGGTCTAGGAGTAGGATGCCTGTGGGCCTTACCTCAACCACTAGGATCGAGAGGCCATTTCCATTAAGACCCTCGACTTGTGAACAAAGAAAAGGTGTGTGTATGCGGGAAATTAGATAGGTAATATAACATAAAAAGATTTCCCTCACATATTTATGTTGATGTTGCAACTTCAAATCTTTCACAAGCTTAATAAGCACACCAAGTATCTGCTCCAACACCTTTGGAAAAAAATGTGATTTCAAGTCAGCCAATCATCGCAACTATAGATTCTATATGTACCATCCTACCCCTACTTGATCTAAATATGTACTCCCTTCGTCCCAAAATAAGTGTCCATTCTGAAAAGTGCTTACTTTGCAATCTACCTTTGATTATGAGAGGGAAAAATTCATTACCCTCTCTGTTACTAAGGGTAAAATTGACATTTAGTTAATTCAAAAAAGTTTAATAACTACACATTTTTAATACTGTATGCCTTTTTCATCATGGACATTTATTTTGGGACGGGAGGAGTATTGCAAACAAATTCAGCCAAGTTAAATGTGGTTCTGATTACATACATTGTAATATTCTGCAAACTTTCTGTCGGCAGAATATAGATCTTCACGTAAAGCTGTTTCTTCTCTTTCAATCTCCTCAATAATTAACTTTACCCTGTTTAAAATAATTAAGAAGCGTGTATTTAAAGAAGGCAAGTAATGCATGAATCTTCATTGATTGGAAAGTAATATGAAGTAGAGATTTTGATCTTATCTTCATGTTTGGTATCAACGGGTTAACAAGAGATCACTAAATGAAAAGAAAAAAGAATTACAAACCTTTCAGGAAGCCGAGCACTTGAATTTTGACTACCAGTTGATGAATCTGCAACACAGACCAAACAAAAATCAACATCTTCCAATATTTTCCACATCATATATAAGCTCATTGGATGACAATAATGATCTAGAATAGAAGGGAGTATACAGAATCATACATATGTCTTAAATCTGAATTTATCTTAAAGACATCCATTATATTAAATGCAATGCAAATCTTGGCAGGGGAATATTGGGTTACAACGTATCTTTCAAAAGGAGCATCATGAATAGACAAGGGTGCGTTTGGTTGTGGAAAATTTTGCAGTTTTCCAAGGAAATGATAATTTAGAAAACGCGTTAGGTTCACCAAGTTTTCGAAAATTCTCCAAGAAAATGAAACTTTTTGTTTTCTAACTCCTATGTAAATTAGAAAACCGATTTTAGTAGTTATCCAAAATTTTCTAAACACTTTTTCCAATTTTCTAAAATGGAAAATGAAAACTCCACAATTTCAACCAAACACGTTTTCTAAAATTTTCATAGAAAACTGAAAATGAAATCTCAACTCCATTTTCTGAAAACGTATTCTAGGAAAATGAAAACAGTTTTCCACAACCAAATGCACCCTAACTGTTTAAATTCATATGTGTGGCAAAGGAGATTCATAGTGAGAGAGACTAACCCAAGTCATCTATAAAAGCATCAGCTAACTTGTCGCATTTAGCCTTTAAGCGAATCTCAATCTCACGAAGAAGTGGCATTTGGTATTCTGCCACATCCTACAACAAATGAAAAGTAAGCCCTTATTGTTTGATCAATATTGCATAAGCATAAAAAATGTAGAATAACACACACAAACAAACTAAACAAATTCATGGGAAAAAAAAATAGTATACACGCTGGTCTAAATGTCATTACATACACAATCTTCCCCGTGCATTTTAGAAGAGACATTTTTTTAAACTCAAATATGTGACCTTACAGATGAATAAGTTTAAGTAAAAAAAAAACGCATAAAAACTACTTCCTTCGTCCCAATATAAATGTCCACATTGAAAAGAGCACACAATTTTAAGAATGTGTAATTATTACACTCTTTAGTTAACTAAATGACGAGTTTACCCTTAAATATAGAGAGCATGAATTTATCCATCTCACAATCAAGGGTAAAATTGAAAACGAGGCACTTACTTTTGCAAATGGACACTACTCTAGGAAAACTGAAATACAGATGTGGACACTTAGGCTACGTTTGGAAAACTAGCTGGTAGCTGATAAGCTAGCGGTTGACTGATAAGCTAGCTTATGAACAAATTATGTTTGGCAAAAACTAGCTTATGGGTATATAAAATGACCAAAAAAAGGTATATTAGAGTATAATAATTAATATTAATAAGGGTATAATTGGAAAAAGCTCCAAAAAGCTACCTCCAAGTAGCTTATCAAAAACTAGCTTATAAGCTATTTTTTTCCATCCAAACATGTACACAAAAAATAAGCTAGCTTATAACCTAGTTTGTGTTTACCAAACAATGCCTTATTTTGAACGGAGGGAGTAGTACATCCTTAAGAATTTATTATCATCTTAGTTCTTACCATTGGCAATGGTGCACGTTGGACCTGACTTTGCCACAAATAACCCGGTGTGATTCCAAGAAACCGGTTAGGAACACCACCAACTCCAGGATCTCCAACATCAGAACCACCGGTAGGAAACACATTGTTTGTTGAGCTACCCGTGTTTATTGAAGAAAGGTTTGTATAGTTACTTGAATTTGAGCTTATTGTGACACTGGTATTTGTACTATCAAGAGAGCTTCTTGATAGCACACTCAATTTCTCTATTTCTTCCTCGTGAACCTCACCATCTTTTGAAATTAGAGGGAGTCTCAGTCTCTGAGCGGCTTCTGCAACAACCAATCGATGTTCAAGCGCCTCATATACCTGAAATAATATAAAAAATAACATATACATGATGTACATGGTTACCTGCACAAAGTAAAGGCCAGCATAGTATACCACAACTTTTTTTGAAGTCATCAATATCAGATTGATGAGCATATAGCCTGCTTCACATTGCATGCTTATCAAGGCTGGACCCACTATCAGCATACAGTGCTGTAAAAAGTCTTAGGGTCGTGCAAGGTGCCACTGTATTTATTATTTTGTTGGGTGCAACTGTATATTCCTTAAAACTACAATAATAACACAAGCTTCTCTTGGGTAAAGTTGGTTTGCACAGTCTTTTCTCCCCTTCCAGGCACAGGTTCGGATACCATTTGTATCATTTTCTTAGTTTTTAGCTTTCAATTCAGGTTTATTATGTTTTTGGAAAAAATTGGATAAAAGAATTGAACAGTAGGCCCTCACATACAAAAAGCAAGAAACAACCAACAGACCGAGAATGATTTTGTAAAAAAATCTATAGCTTCATCTTTGATAGTCAAATGATGCCAAAAACTTAAAATTTTTCTTTGGCCTCTGATGCTTACCATTTTCCAAAACAGAGTATCAACAAGCATCAAAAATGAAATTTTGCAACAAAAATCAAACTTTTAGGAGCTGCAAATGATGGTTCACTTATATGCGAAGTATTATACAAGCAAAAGGTCAAAAGTGGCATCAGAGTTAGATATATTTCTAACTTGACATCTCTCTTTTCTAGCTCCTGGATTCCTTTGCATATCCACCTCCGAATAACAATAACATCTTGTTTGCATCAGATATGATGAAACTATGAACAAAATATGTAAAACCACATAAATTGAAAACCTAAAAGATTTATATTTTAACCTGAGGAGAATTCTTGAGGCCGAGATTGGAGTGTAGACCATGTCCCTCTCGAATGCCTCCAAGATTGGCCACTGAAACAGCCTGTTGATAATCTTCAACCATGCCAATTGCTTCACAGTAAATAGCCTACATTGTAAATCACTACACTAATAAACAACAACAAAACATAATCCCAACATAATTTCTACATATCGATCGTAAATCTCAAACCCAAGTAGTTGGCTTTCTAACCAAATGACTACTAAGCGGTGTAACCTATAATTCTATACCAACTTTTAAGTTAATTAACAACTGATTTCAAAACCTGAAATGTGCCAAAATTTCAAATTATTGGGATTAATTCCCATAACAAAAACAGATTCAAAATTGAACCATAGTTTCCAAATAGCAGTCTTTCTCTATACACTGTAAATCACTACACTAAATAAACAACAACAAAACATAATCCCCAAATAATTTCTACATACTGATCATTGAAAGTAAATCTCAAACCCTAGTAGCTCAATTTCTAACTAAATGGCTACTAAGGGCCTAATCTATATATCTACACCATTTTTTTAAGTAAATTACCAACTGATTTCAAAACCTGAAATGTGCCTTTTTTTACAAATAATTAGGGATTAATTCACATAAACATTGCAGACCATGATACGGGAACAAAACCACAAAACCAGATTCAAAATTAAACCCTGGTAGTGAATATCAAGCATACAAATGCAATTTCAGAACAAATTACCATACCGTGGTTTCCAAATAACACAGTCTTTCTCTATACATTGTAAATCACTACACTAGTACTGATCATTGATAGTAAATCTCAAACCCTAGTAGCTGATTTCTAACTAAATGGCTACTAACCAGCCTAATCTAGATATCTATACCATTTCTTTTTTAAGTTAATTACCAACTGATTTCAAAATCCAAAAATGTGCCTATTCTTCATATTAATTAGAGATTAATTCAATTCCAATAACAAAATAGCAGATCATAATACTGAGAAAAACAACTAAACCCTAGTTAGTGAAAAATCAAGCATACAAATGCAATTCCATAAGAAATCAGCATTACCATGGCTTCCAAATAACGCAATCTCTCTCTCGCCATTTCCTCTCGCGCCTGAAACATCAATCAATCAACAAATTGAAATCAACAAATTGAAATAAACGATTCAAAGAGTGTGGAAATCGAATTGGTACGAGTTGGAGATCGTTGTAGACGGATTTGGAGACGAGAGATCCATCGGGAGCTAAACAATGGCGCTCCAATTGATCGATCAATTGAGTTACATCTGGTGGAAGGTTTTGGCTACCTCCTCCTCCTTTCGCCATTGATGATACCTCCTTCTTCTTCTTCTTCTAGGGTTTGAATAGTTTGCAGACAAATTGGCCGGCCGATTAAAGTATAAAACCAGTTGTGGGTTTGAATTTTTGAATCAAATTGAAATTGTTAAGATGTGATATGTTGGTTGGTTGTTTGGTAAAATGGATGATTATATGTTTATAAAAGTTTTCATGTTTTTTCTTTAAAAAGGGTATTTGAGGCTTTGACCGAACTAATCCGGTAAGGTTCAGTTAAAGCATGTTGTTCAGAGTTGATCTTTCGGCGGCCACAATCCGGAAGCAACTAGATTCGAACCTGAGATAGAAGGGTTAACTAGCCACTTCCCCTATAAACTAATCCCGGCAAGGTTCAGTTAAAGCATGTTGTCCTGAGTTAATCTCCAGTGGCCACAATCTGGAAGCACCTAGATTCGAACATGAGATAGAAGGGTTAACTAGCCACTTCCCCTATAAACTAATCCCGGCAAGGTTCAGTTAAAGCATGTTATCCTGAGTTAATCTCCAGTTGCCACAGTCTGGAAACACATAGATTCGAACCTAAAATAGAAGGTTAACTAGCCACTTCCCTTGTAAGCCTTAACCAATATGCGACAACATTGTTAAATCACCAAATTTTGAAAAAGTGGTTTGTTGATGTAAAATAACTAGATGATAAGCCCGGGCTTCGCGCCGGGTTATAAAATATGATAGATTTGATCATAAGTAATAACATGAATTTATATGAAACATAAACTTTGTACAAATGTTGTCATACTAAAGGTTTAATAAAATAAATAAAAAGATTTAAAAAATCAAAAAATCAAAAAATTTATTTTTAAGAGATTTTAATAATACTAACAATTACCAGGAAGCCAAAAGACTGTTCATGAACAGTAGGTACCGGCACTTTAACATATTTCAGTCAATATATGATATATGACTAAAACACACAATGAAATATAGAAAACTAAAAGGTAAAAGGTGAATAAATATTATAAGTTTAAGGAGCTAAAATGTAACTTTTCAAAATGTCAGTAGCTGTTGTTCATAAACAGTGTTTTGGCTTCATATAATCGTACTATATATAGTATATAATAAAATAGTCACATCAAAAAATATTCTACATTAGGCTTATTTCGATCGTATCGACGATACGATTATAATGGTGTAATTTGTTAAAATTAAAACGTATTTTTTTAAACATATTTTAGCAAATATACGATATATGAGTAAAACATAAATTGAAATATTGAAAAGTAAAAGGTATACAGTGAATAAATATTATACGTTTAGCGGGCTAATATGTAAATTTGAAAATGCGAATAGGATTTTGGTCGGTTGAAGCGTATATTATATATAGTATATAATAAAATAATTACATCAAAAAATATTTAATATTAGACTTATTTCGATCGTATTGACGATACGATTATAATGACGTAATTTGTTAAAATTAAAACGTATTTTTATAATTTATTTTGGGAAATATACGATATATGTGTAAAACATAAAATGAAATATTGAAAAGGTAAAAGATATACACTGAATAAATATTATAAATTTAGGAGGTTAATATGTAAATTTGGTCCATATAATCGTAATATATATAGTATATAATAAAATAAGTACATCAAAAAATATTCAATATTAGGCTCATTTCAAATAATGACGTAATTTGTTAAAATTAAAACGTATTTGTTTAATATATTTTAGCCAATATACGATATATGATTAAAACGTAAAATGAAATATTGAAAAGTAAAAGGTATAAAATAAATAATCATTATAAGTTTAGGGGGTTATATGTAAATTTGAAATTAAATATAGGATTAAATTGTATGGGTCGGAGCCGGTGCAAGTCGGAGTATGGGTTTGGGCCGGAGTGCCTGATAAATGTATAAGATATATAATTTAAATTTTGTAATTTAATGGTGGGGAGTTTCTTTTAAGAAGAAAAAAAAATGAAAAGAATGTTATCTTCTCAAACTTTTCAAACTAGAAAAAGAAAGGAAGATATATTGTTGATTTTCCTCCCAAACTCTCTCGAAGGGAAAAAGGTTATTATAAATACTTTTGAATTATATATTTAGTTAAGGTTTAAGCAAAAACAATATTTATTTAAAAGAAAATGAAAGTCAATAAATTATATATGATTTTACATTTAAAAGAAAAAAAACATACGAAGGAGTTTGGTTGCGACTTGAAAAGTCGTGTGAGTCATATATGATTTTATACATGAATTATATGCAATTTTGTTGGTACTAAAGTTCTTTTAAACATATATTATTCTCGTTTAATCATTTATCTACCCATCAATTATAGCTTGTAAGGAAATAAATAAGAATATATTGGTAAAATCAACCTATTTTGTTTCCTTTCTCACTATTGAAGAATATGAAACTTTATTTTCTCTGTTTTCAGAGATTGAAAGTGATCATTTTTTAAATGTATTTGGTTTGATCCATAAACTAATAAGGCTTTAGCATGTTTAGCTTGCCCATTTGTTTGACAAGATAATACTTAGATAGATGATGTAATACATGGATGATGAATTTTTGTAGTGGTTTAAGTAGAGAATGATTCATGCGAGGAACATAACTTTTTAAGAAAATACAAGAAGCAATCTCAACCACTTATCTCGGTCAACAAAGACGGCTTTGACGGGTCCCCCTTTAATAATCTCTACCGTCAATCCTCCGTGATCACGTCTACCGTAATAGCGAAATGAGTGGCTGAGATTGCTTCTCGTTTTTTCTTAAATTAACATGCTTCTCATTTGAATCTTCCCGGTTTAAGTAATGTTTACTTTACTAACGAACTTGATAAAATCCATTAAATTCCACTACAAAGAAATTTATCATGCTTTGACTTAAGTAAATGAATTAAATTTCTACCAATCAAATACGTGATTATATTCCATCAAATTCTATTTTGTTTGAACAAAAGCCCCTAACACTTGCTGTTTATTGTATTTAGTTGACATTCTCCTATTATTTTGTTGAGAAATACTCTTGTTATGAATTGAAATCCCAAGTTTTTGTAAATTTCAATTTTCTCCTATTATAGAAGTGTTACAAAATCAATAAAAATACAACACTCCTTTAGTTTCATTAACCTATCTAATCCACTTACACCAATCCATTACTCAACTTCTTTACCATATAACTTAAAATTTGCAGAAAAGATGAAGCATTAAAAATAGCATGAATAACTCAAATCCTGCATTGTTTTAGCAAACACTTTTAACTTTCTGCTACCAAAATCTTCAATCTTACCAAATTACAAATAAAAACTCATACAGGAAGACAATGTAAATTCCTGACGACGTTATTTCAGAACACTCGAAAAGTTGCATTTCGGAACTCCAACATGGCTTCTATTTCTTTATCAGGTTCCTGATCACATATGGAAGGATCCCACCATGGTCAAAGTAAGTCAACTCTACCTGCGAATACAAAAAAACACAAACAATTCCATACATCAAAATTCTACTCTACGTCATCGGATAAATTACTAATCGAGTAAATTATGCTTTTCGTTCGTGTGGTTTGTAAAAAATAGCAATTTTCGTCCCTGTGCTTTAGAAATTGCAATTTTCATCCCTATGGTTTGCAATTCATTGCTATTTTGGTATTTATGATTTACAATTCATTGGTGTTTTTTGGCCTTGTACTCTTGTAGTGTACAAATCATTACTATTTTGGTCAGGGACGGACATCATAAGGTATCCCCACTAAATAAGAAAAAACCAACTTTACGTCCCAAACATAGGGACGAAAACTGTTATTTACTCATACTAATCAGAAAAGAGATTAAGACGACGGGCGTTACCTGTGTGTCGAATCGCACTGTACACGTGAAAGATTTACCATTGTCGGTTGTAACCGTAATATCTTGACCAGGCTTAATGTCGCTGGCTTTCGACGGTAGCTCGATCGTGTAACGTTCGTGTCCGGTCAGCCCGAGCGTGTCGGCATCCTCGCCGGCCTTGAAACACAACGGGATGATACCCATTCCGACCAGGTTACTGCGATGGATTCTCTCAAAACTTTTCGCAATCACCGCTTTCACTCCCTGCAAATAAGTCCGATATGGTTAAAAGTTATAATATGTCGGTATAAATTAGGAATGTAATCTTTTGGGAGGGTTTTTTCATATAGATGATGGAAGGAAAATGTTTTTTAATTGGGAGGGAAGACATGGAGAGAACTTTGGCTTTCTGCATAAAGCTTCCCCCTAAAAGCTTACTGAATAAGCCACTTTCTATATCATTAATGGCTGTTTTGCCAAATTCTTACCAGGTAAGGGCTTACCCGCAAGAGATTCACCTTCATTTACCGTATCATGTAACATCCAGGCCATGAAGTTGAATTGTTGGTAAGCAACTAAGCATCTTAAACCCGGTAAGCGCTTATTGGGTAAAAGTCGTTTCCCAGACTTACAGGATAAGATCCTTGCATTGTCTCTTACCCGGTAAGCTACTATGTCCTTTCCATTCTCAATCAATAAAGTAAATGATATTGGTAACCACTTACCGGTAAGTGTTTACTAAACAGCCCCTTAATGTTTTCTAGAAAATCTATCTTACTGTTCCAGCTTGTTTGGTTGGTTTTCCATCAAGTCAGGTTTTAATAAAGTGGTCTGAAAATTGGGAGGGTTTTTTCATATACGGATCGGGAGGGCAGGTTTGGAAAAACTTGGGCTTTCTATATAACACTCCCCCTAAAAGCTTACTCAATAAGCCACTCTCTACATCATTAAGCCACTACCAAACAGTCATGTATGGCTGACAAGTGACGAATAAGTTGCGAGTCCTATTCAACTCATTAAGCTGCTAACAAACAGGCCTTGGTAAATGACTAGTGCTGACCCATTCAGCACTCTTACCCATTAGAGCTTACCGAACTTGTGTTCGTAAACGGACCCTAGAAGAAAAAAATTAAATAATTCCTTACCTGTAACATCGGTCCCTTGGCAGCCCAGTCCCGGGAACTGCCACTTCCATATTCTGCTCCAGCCAAAACAATAGTGTCCTGCCCAGCCTCTTTGTACCTCTGCAACATTCACAAGCCAAATCTCACTATAAATCAACTCAAAAACGACCATATGACACCATGAAGGTTAAATACGCAAGGAAATCGACAAATTCAAAGATTCAGAACAAAATAATTGAATATTACCATTGCTACATCAAAGACGGAAAGCTTCTCTCCAGTGGGAATATGAACGGTCTTGGGGCCCACCTCCCCATTTAACAACTTGTTAACAATGCGAATATTCGCAAAGGTTCCTCTTGCCATAATCTCATCATTCCCACGACGACTGCCGTAAGAGTTGAAGTCCTTACGGTCAACCCCACGCTCAAGAAGAAACTTGGCAGCAGGGCTGTCCTTGTGGATACTTCCCGCCGGTGAAATATGATCGGTGGTGATACTGTCACCGAAATTCAGCAAACAGTAAGCATCCTTCACTCCATGTGGGCCCGGTGGGTCCATGGTCATGTCCTTGAAATACGGTGGTTCGTGAATGTAGGTCGAGTTAGGGTCCCACGAATAGAGGCTGGATGAAGGGACGGATAACGTATTCCACATTGGATTTCCCTTTGTGATGGCCTCGTAAGTACTCTTGAACATATCAGGCAGCACGCTTGATTGGACCACCTGTCAAATTATCATAATTTTCATTTGTGTGAGCATGACTTGTAACACTTGAGCATAACTTAGCATTTGAATTTGGATGTGTTTGAACTTTTTATTCAATTATGACCCACCAACCCACAAACCCAGTTACCCTTGAACTCGTATAATAAAACGGGTTACGCAGGTCGTATACGAGTTAAGCATATACGGGTTAGGGTTGATCAATGCGACATGATTAATTATATGGGCGGTGTCCGGGTTAAGCTACCTGACCGTGACCCGCCAACTCGAACACAACACAATTGCCACCCCTACGGAGGACGGTGTACCACAATGGAAAACGTAACAACGTAACTAACGTACACGGGAAAAACAGAGCTACTGCGGAAATCCATCAAAATAAGGAGACCCAATTTAAGACGACATAAGTATAACTACAAATTTAAAGAACAAAATCTATACTGTCTAAAGAGATTTATCTTCGCCCTAAATCAGAAGGGAAAAAAGAACTGATTCGAAGACGTAAAGTACCTCAGCAATTTCTTCGTTACTTGGCCAGACATCCTTGAAATACACACTCTTTCCGTCCTTTGTAGTTCCGATTGGCTCCTTCTCGAAGTCGATATCGACCTGAAACACAACATGCAAACTCTTTGATGATTAAGCACATCAACTACTAGAAGCATTGACCTTCTATTCTTCAAGGCAGAAAAAGGAACAAATAAAATAAGGTGATAAATATAACTCCATTCATCTGAAAATGAATGTGAAAATTGAAAATAAAATTGAAAAGGGAACAAATAAAATGAATGTGGTTTGTTATAATTTCAATTTTCGTCCCTGTCATTTAAAATTTTCCATTTCCGTCCATATAGTTTGCAATTTATTGCTATTTTCGTCCTTAGACTAATTCCTACCTTTAAAGTACAAGGAACCAAAATAGTAAGAATTATAAACCACAAGGACCAAAACAACAATAAATCATAAGGACGAAAATAGACATGAACTACAGAAACGAAAACTGCAATTTCTAAACCATTGGGACAAAAAATCCCAATGTTTGATAAACCATAGGAACAGAAACTATAATTTACTCCTAACAAAATGACAAGTTTACCCATAATAGCATGAGTAGTAATGAATTTCTATATCTCATAACTAAGAGTAGAATTGACATTAACTTTTGAAACTGGACACTTATTCTAGGATATCAAAAAACTGCAAAACCAGAGAACTAAAAATTTCCACATACCGTGCCAGCAAGAGCATAAGCCACAACCAAGGGAGGTGAAGCAAGATAGTTGGCTCGTGTTAGAGGGTGAACACGTCCTTCAAAGTTTCGGTTTCCGGAAAGCACGGCTGCAGCAACAATATCTGCAAGAGACACCACAAATTGCTATAAAAGAAACACCGAGGATCCTGATGATGATACATTCTCAAGCTAAACTTTGAGGACCTCTTAACACTTGACATTACAATCATACCATTATCCGTAATTGCAGAGGCAACCGACTCATGAAGATCTCCTGAGTTCCCAATACATGTAGTGCAGCCATAGCCCACTATACTGAATCCCTGTTGGTCCAAGTACTTTTGCAGGCCACTACATTAAGATAAGAGGAAGGCTTAGCTACTACATATACAGATCTAAGTATCAAAGGAAAGAAAAGAAAGGGAAAGGGGAGGGAAGTAAAAAAGACTGAGTGTTCTCGAAATAAATTTACGAGAGAAAGAAAAGGAGAAGGAAGAAAAATAATAAGTTCCCTTCCAAAACTTTCCTCCCAAATGTGGGACAATACAAAAGGGAAGGAAACTAAAACTATTAAAAATATTCCTAAAATTACAAAACTATCCAACCCTTCATTATACAAATATATTTTAAAGGGTATGTTTGTAAAAAATGAAATCTTTTATTTCCTCTCTCCTGTTGAAGAACACAAAGAAACAATTAAAAAAATCTTTCTTTTCCTTTCCTTCCCTTTCAAGAACACAAATAAAAAAATTATTTTCCTTTTCTTTTTTTTTTTTCTATTTATTTCTTTTCTTTTCTTCTCTCTCCATATTCGAGAACACAGCGTAAAAGGAAAGCTTAAATTTTCAAGGTGAGGAATAAAACAAACTAGTTTTCACCTCTGGAGCAAGTATTTTGTAACAACCCCAGAACCCGGAGCAAGGCTTGTTTTCACCCATGGCTTAACCTGACACATGATAAGAAAGACTAGTTTAACAAAAAGAACAATCCTCTTACAGAATCAAAAAGCAAAATGTTGCCGTGAGTATAGAACATTTTGAGAGCCGTAAACCAACCTCCAAACCAAGTTCGCAAGCCTTCTTCGCAACAAGACCAGCCCCAAGCATGACACTAGGGTTAGATGTGTTTGTACAACTTGTGATAGCTGCTATCACAACACTACCATGCTTCAGCTCAGCAGTTTGTCCATCAAATGGGAAGCTGATGACCTTGTCTTGTGCCTCCTTTGGTACAGCAAAGCCCTGCATAAACCTTGAAAGATTAGAACTGAACAGCACCAAATCCTTTGATTAAAAACTATCCAGAGGTGAGAAATCTCAACTAAGAAGAACCTCCAGCAACAATGGCAGTTGAAAGGGGAGAAATCACATATTGCTAGTAGCAAATAAAACAATAGTCTCATCTCACCTTGAATCCAACTTTGCTATCAAGGCATGAATGCCAGTCGGTCTTCATTTCTTTTATGGGAACACGGTCATGCGGCCTGTTAGCAGGAGAGTAGTCATGAATTTGAGTATGAGTTTAAATAAAAAGGTAACATGAACGGTGAACCTATAAAAATCAGAACATAATACACCATCGCAACAAGTCATACCGTTTAGGACCAGAAATACAAGGTTCGACATCACTTAGATCCAGTTGTAGTTGAGATGAGTAAAGTTTCTCTTGTTGAGGCTGATTTCACAATATCATTAGTGACAAATAGATAACATCAGTTTACAAAATGAAGGAATGATGGGACAAAGATGAAAGAAACCAACCTCACTATAATCGACAAACATATTGTTTGCTCGCAAGTATGCTTCAATCATAGCCACCTGCAAGCAATCAAGGCAAAAAAAATACCATGAAATTAATGCACTCTAATTCCACTATTGTTCACATTTTTATTGGCTAACAAGAGAATTTCTTTCTGAATACAGAGAAGACAACTCACGGTATCGTCACTTCTTCCTGTTAATTTCAGGTACTGCAATGTGACGTGATCTACCGGGAAGAAACCCATGGTTGCACCATACTCTGGTGACATATTTGCAATAGTTGCTCTATCAGCTAACGACAGTTCACGCATACCCTCGCCTGCATGAACAACAAGAGAGAGGGGTATCACATACATGACCTTAATAAATGTTGCTGCGAAGTACAATTAAAGAAATGATAAAAAAAAATCTGATTGCTGGGATGCAGAGACGACATTACCAAAGAACTCAACAAATTTGCCAACAACCCCATGCTTTCTCAACATTTGGGTCACAGTTAACACCAAATCAGTAGCTGTGACACCATTTTGCAACTTTCCAGACAACTTGAATCCAACAACACCAGGCAATACCATGCTCATGGGCTGTCAATGTCAGAGAAAGATCAATCAATTATAATAAACACAGCCACACCAACCGCCAGCCATTAGACAAGAAAAGAATTTCCCCAACTTAATACTCATCAACAGACAGATTATAATGATAACTTGATATTTCATTTCACCAAACAAGATTGCACCACTCAAAGGTTTGGCTGCAACATTGAAATTCCATATAAGTTGGATAACTTGTAAAACACTATACCTGTCCAAGCATTGTTGCTTCTGCTTCAATTCCTCCTACTCCCCAGCCAGCCACTCCCAATCCATCAATCATGGTTGTGTGGGAATCAGTTCCAACAACACTATCAGGATAGAGAATGCCTTCAGTGTTGAAGACAACTCGACCAAGATACTCCAGATTGACCTGGAGATATAAAAATAACCTGCTTAGTCTAGGATCCTAGTGAAGTTTCCAAGCATATAAGAAAAGGAAAAGAAGAAAGAGTAGAATGCAAGCCAAAGCAAACATATAAGGACTTGCCATATTGAATGTGGCATGAGCCATGCACTACAACCATGTGCTTTGAATGTATAAATCTTTTTACCTGGTGAACAATACCAGAACCAGGAGGAACAACAAGCATGTTGTCAAAGGCATGCGATCCCCATTTAAGGAAAGCAAAACGCTCATTGTTGCGCTGAAATTCAAGGTCCATGTTTGCTTGAACAGCATTTGCACTTCTTGCTACATCGACCTGAACGGAGTGGTCAATAACAAGGTCTACTGGCACCTGAAAAATATCAATATTTCAAATCATGATTCCAAGAATATGCCATCATGGGAGTTATGTCCAATATACAGCACAATGTTGGTTTGTTAAATCAGTATTTCCAAATTGCAATAAGGTCAATTGGTATACCTCCATCATATGAACAAATACAAAATGCCGATGATGGAAGAAATAAGCAATAATGAAGAGTTTAGCATGAAAAAGGACGTGATATAGAAAAGAGCAGATGACTGAACTCTCAAATAAGCAATCACCATGAAGGAAAGACTAATCACATGCGTCAATGGCTCATAATGACAAGCAGATGAAATATTACTTACCAATGGATTGATCTTCTTAGAGTCACCACCAAGCCTGTTCATTGCATCTCGCATACAAGCAAGGTCAACTACAGCCGGAACTCCAGTAAAATCCTAAAGAAATATCATGCATTATTTAAACCGAGCAAACAATTGCAAACTAAGTACACTTGCATATATAATGCGATTTACCTGTAAGAGAACACGAGCAGGTTTAAATGGAATCTCCACTTGCTTCGGTGAAGTATTTTCCCAATCAATGATCTTTTCAACATCTTTCTCGGTAACTTGAAAGTTATCGCAATTGCGTATGGCAGACTCCAAAAGAATCCTGATAGAGTATGGGAGCTTGTCTACAACCACGTAAATAAAAAAACAAAGTGCCGACACATGAAAGGTTAGGTAACTGCACACAAATAGTAACAGAACAAATTGAGGGATCCTCCAATAATACTTTGAATAATAATAACAATTACACTGTAAGTTTGTAAACTTGATCACAACCCACATGAGTTAGGGGCTGTTTGGCAGTTGCTGAATAGTTTAGTGCTGGATGATTAAGTGGTCAGAATGATTAAGAGACTCTTATGATATAATGTAAAATGAAAAATGGTTGTTCAGTAATTGTTGAGAATGAAATCAGGGCGCTTAATAGTTAAGGGAGGTCCAGGATACAAAACCATTCAGAGGGTTTTAGAACCATTAAGAGACTTTTCTTTTTTGTCAAAAAGGATTTACCTCTTAACGATTCATAGGCTGCCTCTTAATGGAACTGTTAAGAGGTAAACAAACATCCCCTTAACTGAAGAAGAACCAGAGGACTAAACAAAATGTTACGATCTGTTCTGTATCCACTCGACCACTCACACAAACAATAGGAATATTGATAACCTTAAAAGGTCCATTTGCACATTTACCAAATCACATAGACTCAACAGGTAACATAAAACAGACTAAGACATAGATAAATAAATAAAAAAGATATCCTGTGAGCACAAATTATATGTCCATACCGATCCTGGGATCATTTAGAGCAGGAAGACTGTAAAATTTTCCGAACTCGCCTCCATCAGGCCTGGGGAGAGTAGTGAATATGCCTTTGAATGGATTTTCAGAAGCTGCATAGATAAAGCAAAAAATTAGTATAAAAGATAGCAAAAATGAAAGACAAAATAAATAATGAACTTCCACCACCAAAATATAACAAATGTTTGTTCCCTTCATCACATTGACCACCTCATCGGTTCAATGAAAAGTTCCAACACCCAATAAAATTAGACAGTGGCACATGTACCATTGTCGATAGATTGGATTCCAAGCAATCCAAATACATAAGCCAATCAGAAACCATTTTGCATAGGGCTACCAATAGCTTTTTTAAAGGGAACAACAAAAGGCAAATCAGATAAAGCTTTACTCAGCACTATAAAGTTAATATTCCCTTCAGATCCAGAAAAGGAACATGTTGCCTACTTTGATTCAACAAATTCGCAAGTAAAAGTGGTAAAATGTTTGGAATCAAATTGGCAGCAAATCCAAATCAACATCGATTTGACATTAAAGGTATAACTTCTTATTTCAAAAAATCAAGGCATAATTTCTTATTTCATAACTGAACAAATCAACCTGAAACGATAGCTTCAGTCCAATCATCAAGTACAACCTCCAATATTAGCGTTTTTGTAGGCGGTTGACAAATGACGACGATTAACTTAATGATAAAATCAACAGATTACGTTATCGACTAATTATAAAAAAAACTCAAAAGTCAAAACCAAAAATCGAATCACCAAAAACTCAAAAACCGCTATATTCTTCACTCTACTAATCTAACAAACATCAAATCAACGAAGAATCGATCTCAATTTCTCAATCACTATAGATTCATAGATATCAGCGTGTTTGTAAGCCATCGGTTGACAAAATGACAACGATTAAATTAACAATAAAATCAACAAATTACGTTATCAACTAAAAACCAAAAATCAAATCATCATAACTTCAAAAACCTCTATACTTTTCCCTCTACTAATCTAACAAAATCAAAATCAACGAATACTCGATCTCGATCAGTATAAAATACTACAGATTCATAACCTAATTAAACAACTGAAATCGAAAAATCTAATCACCAAAACGTCAAAACTCACTATACTCTCCACTCTACTAATCTAACAACATCAAAATCAACGAATAATCGATCTCGATCAGTATAGAATACTATAGATTCATAAACTAATCACCAAAACGTCAAAAACCTCTAATACTCTTCACTCTACTAATCTAACAACATCAAATCAATTTCGATCAGTATAGAACACTATAGATTCATAGAAATATTATAGATTCACAGAATATACCCATGGAAACGAAGTTTCGTTGATTTTTTTCAATCACAGGAGCACCGGTTCCGATCTGAGCCCTAACAGTGACGGAGGACTTCCACCGCGATACAGAACGGAACGCCGGCGACGAGCTTAACGATCTGATTGACGGCAGAAATGGAAGTGAAGAAGGTTTGGATAGTAGAAGAATCGAAGAAGAGAAACGAAGTCTAGAAGAAGAAGAAGAAGCCCTAATGAGAATTGAAGATGAAGATGAAGATGATGAAGTTGTTGTGATCGCTATATGCATCACGATTGTCAGAAGAAAATATATATAAAAAAAATAAAAATTAAAACCCTAAAAATTCAAAAGTAGAGAGAGAAAAGTGAATAGGTCGTTCATGGCTGCGCTCTTCGGTGAGCTTGAAGAGGAATTATCCAAATTAGCCAACAAAAATAAATATTTACTAAAATATCTTCAAAACAGTATTTTGGTAAGCTAGACGGTAGCTGATAAGTTAACTTACGAATAAGTTATGTTTGATTCAGAAACGCTATCTCTATTAGTGTTTCAATAAGTTAACTTATGGTCCATCCAAATATGTACCAGCTAATAAACTAACTTATTTTTACCAAACACGGCCTAAAACTAGCAAGATGTGATACAACAAGCCTATTTTTGCTTGCGGTGTTAATACCTTTGACATCTTTTTCGGATGAAAAAATAATAAAACAATAAACCGTAAGCCTTAAAGTGAAATTGTAACATGCAGTTTTTATTGAATTTTCAAGAAATGTTATTTTCGTACCCATAGTTTTTAAATTATGCTTTTCTTTCACATAACCATGCCTTTTTGTTTTATGTGTTATGTTAAAAATTGCTATTTGTTTAATAAATTAGCGACGTAAAAAACAATAATTAAAAATCATATCGACCCCGTCGTTATCTAGGACGAAAATAGCTATTTTTGAAAATTCAATGAAGCAACTTGTGGTTTTCAACGTAGTTGAGCTTTTCCTACTTCTTGAATCTTGAGGTTCTACCAAACAATTGTCACGTGTCTTGAAATCGCAAGTTGTTGCATGTTATTTTATTGAATTTTTTTTTCATTTTGATGGAAAGGACGTTAAAAAAAATACTGAAAAGTAGACTTACAATGTTAGATTTACGATTTTAGGGACATTTTTGTAAAACTCGAGTTTTAATGGCTAAAAACTGAAAATCATTTTCTCATGTAGATACTCTGGATAATTGCTGAAGCTTGAAAGTGAGAGGGGTGTTCGTGTGTGGGAAGGTGTACCGTAGGGAGGATGAGGGTGAGATGATGGACGGTGGAATTTGCATGTGGGGAAAGATGAACGGTGTTGATGAGGTGTTTGACTTTGTCTGTAGTGGGCTTGGTCGGCTTGGTTAGTTGGATATTTTGAGCTTAGCTCGGCTTGAGTCGGCTTAAAGTGAAAAGAGTGTGGGTTACACTCACTCCATTCACCTACCTCTATTTATCTTTTATCTTTTATTTTTTGATTTTTTATATTTTTATGCCATTTGGCCATTTGGGAACCTCGTGGTGGATGGGTTAAATTATTAGATTGGATTGACAATTGTAATCATAGGATTCTATGATATAAATAATTACTATTAAATTTTTAATTGTAATAAAGGAGTTCATTAAGTGTATAAAACTATAAATGTTTGATAAATTTTAGCCAAATACATCTCATACTACATTAATCCATTAAATAAAAAATGTTGAGTGTGTTGTAAAGAGTATTAATGCAAAAGGTGTAATAATTTATAAGAATGTATTTAATACAATGTTTTATAAAGAAAAATGATTTTTATAATAACTTTAGGGTCTATTTAGTTTGCATGAGTTGAACAAGTTTTGAGGGGATTCGAATTTCAAATTTATCCAATTCCATGTTTGTCCGAATTTAAAATTCTAGAATATCTTTGAATATCTTGAACATTAGGGCTATTTGGCATTGTTGAATGATTTAGAACTGGATGATTAAGTGGTCATAAATCATAATTATTAAAATGCTCTTATGATATAGTGCAACATCAAATATGGTTCTTTGATAATTGTTGATGATGAAATCAAAGTTCTGAATGGTTAATAGAAAATCATGATACGAAATCATTAAGAGGGTTGATGATGATGCTCTTATGATTTTTTGCCAAACAATATATTTTAACGATTGAGATGTTGCTTTTTAATGAAACTGTTAAAAAAGCAAACAAACCGTCCCTTACTTTTTGCATTGGAACAACCGCTTGATATCTAAGATTTCCATTTTTATAAATTTGTTAACATAATATTTAATCTACAGTAAAATACACAATATAGCAAACTAGCTTATCGAAAACGACTACAGATACTTTATTAAAAATATAAATTTAAATACGACCATATAACATATATCGGCAACTACTTGTATAAACTAAAATAAATGCAATTTATCCACATAATATTCTTTTTCTCTTAGCAAGTTACGTGTGGCCGCAAAACATGTGTCACGAGAAAATGAAAGATAAGATGGATATTGCAACTCCCAAAGAAAATGACGTCTATTTATTCTTGTCTTCATCAAACAAAATAATTATCTTATCAAGGGGGATACTGGGTTTCGTGAACAAACCCTACCTTCTTACAAGGATCGAGCCAGAACATTTTTCAAGTGGTGGCACTATATAATTAAATTTTTAGTTGATTTTCGAGAGATTTTTTTCAATTTTTTGGTGGAAATCTGGAGAGAAATTTTTTGGCTTTTTGGTTGATTTTTGAGGATTTTTCGGTTTTTTGGTTGATTTCAAGAGGACTTTTAGGTTTTTTGGTTGATTCTGAGAGAGCTTTTAGGTTTTTTGGTTGATTTTAATAGGTTTTATTTGGTTTTTAGGTGCACCCTTAGAAGTTTTAAATGATACGGTGGCACCCTCCAAAACGATACGGTTGCACCTTCAAGAAACTAAAAAAATTTACCCTTCACCAGATAAATAATACGGTGGCATGTGTCATCGTATGAGCTACTATAGCTCCATCCATACCTTCTTAGGCTATGCGTAACGGACGATTAGGCTGGACGGACTACACGCCGATGGGATGTTGGACTCGGGCGGGTTCCGCTACCTAAGGATCGGAATCGGCGATCTCAGGCTCAAGCGGTGTGGCCACACCAATGAAGCCCAACTTCATGTCTCACTCTCTTATCCTTTCTCTCTATCTCTCTCTACGCTTTTTTTCTCTCCTCTCTCTCTCTCTTCTTTTTAAATTTAAAAAATATATGTATTAGGTATCTGGTTTGGAGGGTTCGAGTACTGATAGAGAGGACTCTAGAGGACTTATAAAGGGTTTATGGAAAAGTTGATGTGACGCTGATGTGATAGATAGGTCAGAGGGCTCGGATACGGATGGCCTTATTGATCTTCTACCCATTTTCTTTTCAATTTTTATAAAATACTCATCAATGGACGGTGGATACTCATCGTCCCTTATTGATGAACCCAATTAAAACAAGATAAAAATGAAGTCAAATGGTTAGATCAATATCAAAGCATTAGCAGCCTAGTGGTTGGTAACATCTTTGAAAGGGACGGTGGATGGCATTCCTATATACCCCGGTTCGATTCATGGGGTGAGCATGTGGCAATACCCAGACTATGGATCGACTTTCGGGTCACTCCATGGTCGTCAAGGATTAGCAGGATGCCCGTATAGATCCCGAATATCTTGTCAACTTTGTATCAGGTGTGCTAAAAATATACCCAAGTTAGCAAACCTTTTTCTTGTGCAAATTTGTCTTCTTTTTAGCTTTTAGATGGGTCCGTTCAAAACAAACCTAATTTAGCGGACCTGATAAACATTCTACAAAAATAAACAAACCTAATTTATCTTGTATACTATTTTCTTGCTAGATAAATATTCCACTATTTGATCTATTAAGGCTGTGTTTGATAAAAATCAACTATCTTATAAGCTAACCTAGTTGATAAGCTAGTCCAACAAAACATGTGCTAAAAGCTAGCTTATAAACTAGTTTTTTGAAGAGCTACATTGAGTAGCTTTTTGGAAGCTTTTTCCAATTATATATTTATTAATATTAATCATTAAATTCAAGGGTTTAGTTCTACAAAATGTATCAAACTATACCCGAAATGTTATTGTGTGTATCCACCTTTCAAAAATGCTTTTTGATATATCAAACTTTACTTTTTTTGTTATTGTGTGTATCAGGTGACTTGTAACCTGTTGAGCAGGTCACCTCCACCGTTGCCGCCGCCAAGAACCACCATCGCCGCTGAGAACCGTCACCGGGAACCACCGTCGTCGCTGGGAACCACCGTCGCCGGCGAGAACCACCGCCACCCACCTCCACCATCACCCACCTCCACCCACCTCCACCCACCTCCACCCCCTCCACCATCACCCACCATCATCATCACCCACCTCCACCCATCTCCACCATCACCCACCGTCTCCATCACCACCACCGCACCTCACCATCATCGCCGCCGAGAACCGTCGCCGGGAACCACCGTCGCCGCCGAGAACCACCGCCACCCACCTCCACCATCACCCACCTCCACCCACCTCCACCCACCTCCACCCCCTCCACCATCACCCACCATCATCATCACCCACCTCCACCCATCTCCACCATCACCCACCGTCTCCATCACCACCGCCAGCACCATCACCATCACCGTCGCCATCACCGCCGTCGTCACCATCACCATCGGACCGTCGCCCATCGCCACCACCATCACCATCAAACCGCCACCATCATCATCGACCCACACCCCCGCCATCGGAAACCACCATCGCCGACCGCCAACCACCACCATCGTCCGTACCCGACCCAAAACCATCACCCAGAACCACCATTGCCGCCCCCAGCACCTTCGGCCGCCGTTTAACAGCTGGTGACCGGTTGTTGACCGGTTGAACCGGTCACGATACACACAATAGCAAAAAATATAAAGTTTGATACATCAAAAAGCATTTTTGAAAGGTGGATACACACAATAACATTTCGGGTATAGTTTGATACATTTTGGAGAACTAAACCCTAAATTCAAAGATACTTTTTTTAGTTATGGACTATTTTTACCATAATGTATCCAACTTTACCCAAATTCCTATTGTATGTATCGAACTTAAAAAAGTGCTATTGTGTGTAATAAACTTACAATTTCGGTTTATTGTATGTACAAGTTTACCTACTAAACAGGTTACCGGTCACCCCCTTCTTCTCCGGCGACTCCCTTCTCCGGCCACCACCACCACCAAACCCTCCGACCACCACCACCACCACCACAACCACCATCTCCACCACCAAACCCTCCGGCCACCACCACCACCAAACCCTCCGACCACCACCACCACCAAACCCTCTGGCCACCACCACCACCACCACAGCCACCATCTCCACCACCACCATCACCAAACCCACTACCTTTCACCGGCCACCACCACCACCACAACCACCACCACCACCACCAAACCCATCGGCCACCACCACCATCACCAAACCCACCGGCCACCACCACCACCACAGCCACCATCTCCACCACCACAACCACCACCACCATCACCAAACCCACAATATATGAACCCTAATTTCAATATACCAAGAACCCTAAATTCAAAAGCCCCAAATATACCAAGAACCCTAATTTCAATATATGAACCCTAATTTCAATATACCAACCGACAATGAAGGTGGTGTAGGGGTGGTGGTTGACGGTGGTAGTTGCAGCGGTCTGTGGCGACGGTCGTCGTCGGTGTCGCCGGAGAAGGGTGGTGGCGGTGTTGGTGGTGGGTTTTGGTGATGGTGGTGGTGGCTGTGGTGGTGGTGGTGGCTGAAGAATGGAGTCGTCGGATAAGGGTGTTGCCGGAGAAGGGAGTCGCCGGAAAAATTACCTGATACACATCAGTATAAACCGGTTTAGTAGGTAACTTGTACATACAATAGTCCAAATTGAAAGTTTATTACACACAATAACACTTTTTTAAGTTCGATACATACAATAGGAATTTGGGTAAAGTTGGATACATTATGGTGAAGATAGTCCTTTAGTTATCTTACATACTTGTAAGCTAGTTTTTACCAAACATAATTTATTTAACAGCTAGCTTATTAGCTACTAATTAGTTTATCAATCAGCAGCTAGCTTATCACCTAGTTCGCCAAACATTAAGATTTTACTAACGGTATGTGTGCAACCACATATATTCACACTATGATAAAATGGACCACGTCATATGTGTTTTCTAATTTCTTTTATGTGGAAGTCAGGTTTAATTATATATTTTAAATGGGATTACTTTTTTAAAATGTATCCATCTATTCCCAATATACTATTGTGTGTATCAACCTAAAAAAATTCATTTTCTATATATCAAACTTTATTTTTGAGTCTATTATGTGTATTTTTGAGTCTATTATGTGTATCCAACTATCCCCCAATATACTATTGTGTGTATCAAAAATACAAACAATAGACTAAAAAATAAAATTTGATATATACAAAAGGAATTTTTTAAGGTGGATACATACAATAGTATATTAGGGATAGTTGGATACATTTTGAAGAAGTAATCTCATTTTAAATATAAAAGATAAGTTTTGATGTATGAGAAAAATAAAAATCCGAAAGATTTATCATTTATTTAATAACATATACGAATACATTTAGGGGGTTGCTATATGCACCCAAAAAGTGCATCGGGAATTGAAAAAGTAGCATCGGGAATTGAAAAAGTAGCCTTTGACGTTGACATGTGTGTATATGACGCATTCACTTTTTGGGTGCATTTGGTAAAAAGTCGGGTGTATTTAGCAATTGCCTACATTTAACCCATTCCAACTGCATTTTATGTTGCAATGAGTATTTGATTGATTGATAAGGAAATGGAATCAATTCAATTATTTGATTAACGATAAAATTAGAAAAGTGGCATAGAAAGAAATAATGATAGGGAGTGTATAGAGCAATTTATATTTGAACTAGCTAAAACTATTTTCTTTTAAATAACTTATATTGAGTAAACTAAAGAGTGGTTTACTAATTATCAGACTTTAGTTTATAAGACCAAAGGTTCGAATAGGGATCTTACATTCGGTAATTATCTATAGTTTTCAGGTTTTTAACAACATTCAAATATAACAGCTCGGGTCTGCTTACACATGTACCTGGAAAACAACTAGAAAAAACACTGCTCGACTTTTTAAGACTTAAACCGATGACTTCTGAGAAAAATCTTAAAGTCTGAACCTTATTATCAATTGAGCTAACCACACAATACAAATTTTGTAAATTTAAATACTGATAGTGATAATGGGGAAAAGCTTCTACACAAATGACACCCAAATCTTTTCCCACAAAGTACAAATTTTATGTGAACGAATATGAATAACAAGAGAATATCATCTTAAATAGGAAAAAAGTTCCGCACCTATAGCCACCGTTTTATTTTTTGCGCACAAAATAGCCAATAAACCGTAAGTCAATACAACAACAAAGCCTTGAGTTACAGCTTCGGATTGGTTTTTGTGCATCAACGACGCATGTCCTTGCGGTGTCTCAAATTTCCTTTTATGGTGCGCCACTTTTCATATGGGTGCGTCAGGAACGACAAAGAAAAACGTCTTAACAACGTTAAGACTTACAGTTTCTTGGCTATTTTGAAAGAAAAAGTCTAAAGATGGCTAAATTAGTAATGATGATAACCCATGAATAACATCACATATATGTCCTTCGCACGTTGTTAGCAAACATGGCCATGCCCATGCCATTCTCGGGTCGTGAATCATGATTCTTGCAATATGAAACTAAGTCAAAATTTAAGATTCAAAACATGATTAATGATATGATATATTGACCACAAGAATCTAACTAACCATGGTTAAGTTTTGAGTCCCATGATCATCTGATGAACAATAATCATGTAGGAGGTTGCCATGTTCCTGGCCTGAAAGATGCCCCTGATCCTGTTGGCTCTGCTGACCTGAAAAAAGTAGTAATTTAACCACCCGATTAAAAGACGATCCTACCCCTGACCCAGTATCCGGATGGGTCTGTTTGGTTTTGTTACAAGATTACAGTTATGTTTCTCTATGTCTCTTGAAACAGAGGTAAGCTTTTGGTCGTGTGTATATGATTAATCACACACCAAATGTTTGAATAAATGCCTAAGAGAGCAAAATTGCATGATTAAGCTTAGGATAATGACCATTTAACTTTGTTTTAATGTTTAGTATGGTAAAGTATGTTTAGAGCATTTAAATGTAGAAAATCATGAAGTCTGCATACATTCTCACCCTTGCGTATTGGGCCGAGTAACAAGTTGTTCAACCTCGAATAACTTTTTCAAGGTAGTGCTTGAGCTCAAATATTTTTTTAATGTTCAAGCTCGAGCTAACAAATTTGAATTATACATTATACCTGATATCCAAGTTTTTGAAGCTCGTTTATAAGCTCAAACTCGAGATATATTAACTCGTTTATTTGCTTGGGTTTCATAATTTTTACATTTTGATGATATGATTTTATGAACATATGAACATGTTTGGCTCGAAACAGTTTATGCTTTAATGGCATGACTCGGCTCATCAAGTTAAACAAGACTTGGGGTTGTTTACCCAATACTTACTCGGTAATCGCTTACTAGTAAGTCAACATTCTCACTTATCTTATTCTTACCGAGTAAAATTCTAATCCATTAAAATGACTTAGCATGAAATAATTTACCCAATAAGCCCTAAAAGGGTAAGAGTCTTCACCTTCACTTACCGGGTAAGACTCTTGGTCCTTGTCATTGCTCTTACAAGGTAAGATTCTCAGTTCTCAAGATTCAAGCACAAGATACCAAGCTCTTTAAAAGCTCCATAAAAGCTCAAATAATTAACATTCATACCCCTTATCCTGTCCCCGGGTGATATATACAGGGTTTGTTTAGTTTTGTCAGAAAGCGGACCAATAAATTTGTTGGCATTTGGAAGCTAATTTCAAGAATGTGAGAGTATGAATGCACTTACTCTGGATCTTGTTCTGCTTGATGAGGGGCACTTTTGTCCTCTTGTTTCTTGGTACTCCTGTGAAGGGAAATTGAATTAAATTAGCGTAAGGGTACGGTAGATATGCTTTTCTGCTAAGGTAGATGGAATATAGATTGATAGATCATGTGACTTACTGTTTGCTACTTGTTGCTTCAGATGCTTTCCCAGATTTATCAACTTTAAGACAAACATTCATGAAAAGAAAATTTAGTAAGAAATTGTCGGGCACTTTATCACCAATTATAGGGTGTGTTTGGTACATTGGACAAAACAGAACAAACAAGAACAAGTTCCACGTTTGGTAGAACTTTCATGTGAAACAGACAGAAACAAAGTGGAACAGATCTGTTCCACCCCTACCCCCATGGAACAAACTAGAACAAGGTGGAACTGAGTTATGTTTTACCCATATAACCTCAAACTAAAACATAATTTTGTTCTAAAACATCAAATACCTCTTCCTCTTTACATTTTATTCATTTTGTAAATTTTATTTATCGTATTTTACTATTTTATACTCTTTAAACTTTCACTTTACTTTCCTGAAAATATTATTTTTATACAAAATTGATTAATTTATGTAATTTAGTTAATGTTAATAATAGAAAATAATGTAGAAAAAGTATAAAATAAAAATTGGAAGCTAATTAAAACCTTTTATTATGGTATCATTTTAATTGTCTTAATTAAAGCTTTCTAACGTTATATATTGTTATGAAAAAATATTTATTTTATCACAAGTTAATCGATTACGTAATTAATCAAAATATATAAACAACTCGTTAGGGGTAAGTTGGCCATTTATCTTTTTTGTTCTATCTTGTTTTACCAAACATTGAACAGTTGTTCTGCCCTAGCTTTGTTTTGTCGTGTACTATCTTGTTCTATCTTTTTTTAATACCAAACGCACCCATGGTGTATAATCATGAGGTTTCTTTACGGCGAATTTTGGTACGCAAACAGGACCAGACTAGACGATTGAGAGAGAAGTAAGCGGACGAAAGAATTTTGAACGGTTTTAGGTTCTAGTTTGACATGGGTAGTTTAGTAATTTTCCAATTTGTCTAATCTCTCTGATTTTTGTTCCACCTATTTTAGTGTGGGACGGAAAAAATGCATTTTCAGCCCACTCAAGTCATGTCCCCATTCAAAATCGTGCCAAACTTGGACAACAAGTATTTATACCTTCTTGCCCCGTTACCAAAAATATCCTTAACGAAAGTGTAATGAAAATGTCACTATTATTTTAATCTATTCGCTTTACATCGATCCAGCTAACGATTACTCCAAGTTGTGAATCATTAAGATGCTTCAAAACATTTTTTTTGGCTATAGTTTAGTATTTAAACTTGATAAAGTATCTGGAAATATGAATCAACATGTTACCTTCTGAGGCAACTGGAAGTTGTTGAATGAAACTTTTTAGGTTTGGTCGATCACCTTTACCTGAACAAAAGTATATGTATACATCAACATAGGTTTTTGATCCATCTGTTTTCTGTTAAAGTTACAATCAATGATGAAAAGGGTAAAAGAACGAAAACTGCAGCCTACCCATGCTTGTTATTTTACGACTAGAGCCTTCCCTCGCTTTCCTTTCTTCCTCTTCCTTCTTCAGAACTTGATCACATAAAATAAATTATTGATTCAGGCTTTGATATAATCAGGAAAAATGCAGATCAGAAAAATCCACCAATTTGGGTCAAGGGAAGAATTATAACAAGTATGAAAAATAACTTAGAAATGTTACGATGAATTAACAAATGGTAATTAGAATATTAGCAAAACATAAACACAGAACGAATGATACTTACGAGCAACATTTTCTTTAACACGTTGTCGCCTTGCCTCCAGCATAGCCATCTCCTAATAACAATATGATTTAAGTTTTGTCACCAACAAAAGAAGAAACTCCAGACAACATCTTCTTAAACAAAATTTAGATTATGAACAAAGACCACTACAGCGTGCTTTAAAAACGATCGATATCGTATATACGCTATTGCTTATTTGTGTCCTTCCTTTACTTACAAAACAGGAAGCATTCCCTACTTTACACAGAAACAGCCAAGAAGTCCATATAGCCAACCCAAGTGTTTGGGTTGAAAGTTGGAATTTACCTCTGGTGACGGAGCTATCTTCCGCTGTCCATTTAGCCAACATATCCATTCAACTACAAAGAAAGTCATAACAGCTCTTGAATATGACAACATAAATCAAAATGAATAGCCTTTGTAGACTGACACCTTAATAAGGGTATTTATTCAGATTTTTGCAAGCGAAAAGCTATTATTTGCATGGGAATATTAGATCATCATAGCATTTAAAGCATGCAAGTTTTCAAGTAGATATAATCCTTGTCAATAAACAAGATTAACTCCTTTGGATTTGAATGAGCTTGTCACAATTTAATTAAATAAATTTGACATTCTTGTCAACGTATGGATAATGCAGGGTGTAGAATATAACTTTCTAGTAGTTATCCCTTTCAGCAGTACTAAATTCAGCAACTTCAAAAGTTTTTAGTGGGCTAATAAGAGAAATCTTGCAAAGAAGTAAATAACTGATGTTTGTATAAACTTACCTGGAACGGACGTGGGATCCTCTTCACCTTTAAATTCTACCCATCGTTTCTCCTTCACTGTTGCATCAAAAGGGTATTGTCATATATGATGTATTTCACCCTACCAACAGTTGTAGAATAATGTCTGCAATGTGATCATATACTCGTGTTAACTAGCAACTGCATTGACATATGTCATAAGATACACGTTGCTCACTGAACATCCTGAACATGAACCATTTTCTTATCCTACCCACAATGAAGTTTCAATTAGTTTTGTGTTCTATTCCTACCAACAGCACAAAACGATTTAGGGGCTCCTTGGTTGGTCTTCCATCAAGTCCCGTAAGAATAAAGCTATCTATGTGGATTAATCTGTCTGTATGGATTGAGAATGTTTTTGGTTATGAATTGTGAAGGTTTCTTAATAGATGGACTTAATAGATGGAAGGAGCATGTTTTTTTAATTGGGACGGAAAGTTTAAGAGGAAACTTGGCTTTATACATGAAGCTATCCCCTAGAAACTTATTGAATAAGTCATTTTTTATATCATTAAGCCACTACCAAACAGTCATGTATAGCTGACCAAATAAGCTGCAAGTCCCATTAAGCCCATTAAGCTGCTAATAAACAGGCCCTAAGAGACTCTTTATAAGCATTGGACTTGATGTTGGTCCAAATGAGATCTAATTCCAATTCACTACAATATCCAATTCACTTACACAAGTTCATCTCTGACCCAAATACTAACCATACATTTTCTGCAGGTTAGACAGAAATGCTTCACAAATTCGGTTTAACATCCAAACATCACTTACTTCATAAAAAAACACTTCTCAGCTGAGAATGCAGCAAACACTTCATTAAGAAATTCGATATTACCAAATTCGATTTATACCACAGGGCATATAGCACAAATCATCATATCGAACAGACATTTTTAGCATCAAACTCATAGACTTAATGGAACTCACTCCATCACACTTGAAGTTTACTAAGAATCAACAATACAAACACACAGTTCACGATTACAAAACCAAAATACATAACAAACTGAGCTTCATTTGAGTATATCGCATTCAACTTCCATTGAAACTAAAACAAATATGAAGAAATCGAACTAGAAAACGCACTTACTGATACCGTCGATCTGTTCCGTACGAACGTAGTATTGATTTCCGGCTTTATCTGCTCCGATAAACGTCCGATTTCTGATATACGCCGATAATCTCGACCATATTTTCGACATTTCTCCACAATTAAACGTCAAATCTACCTTCTGATCTTCAATATTTATCAACAATCAAATGAAATCAGTACGATTTGGATGAAATTTAGGGTGAATTTGATCGAAAACGAGATGAACAACGATCGAAAATGGTGTTTGTTCTACAGAATCTCGAAGGGGGGTTCTCCGATCGGCCAAGGGTTTCTTCTTTGCGTCTTTACCCCCAAATGAGATTTGTTACAGAAACTACCCCCAATGTTTTGATAAAGTTTCACTAACGACCCCTATAGGTATTAAAATTTATAAATGAACCCTCAACTTTTTTCAACATTATATTGGAAGGAGTAGATTATGATTTAGTTCCTATGGTTTGTTAAAAACTAGTTATTAAGAGTCCGGGCTTCGCACCGGGATATAACTGTGATAGATTTTATCATTTATATGAAACATAAAGTTTGTACGTATGTTGTCATACGAAAGGTTAGTGTAACGAATGCAATGTCTTGGCTATTTAACTATATGCTTACAATAAAAAAGAGGTATATGATGCAGCTGATGCCTATTTCATGTGGTTGTTAGCGTGTAGATAATGTGTGCCAATGGTTAATTAAAATAAATAAAAACATTTAATAAATCAATCAATAAAAAAATATTAATTTTAAGAGATTTTAACCTAAAGATTTGGACTTATTAATAGTTTAATGTAATTATTTGATTATTTTTATATTAAAGTTATAATAGTTTATAATTAACTAATATAACAAACCGTCTTAATAAAATAAATAACTAAAGTAAAAAGTAACCAAATGTAAATTATGTAATTTAAGAATATAAAGATGGTCTATTATAAGAACCAAATATGTAATTTAATCAAATATTTTTTGAATGAATTAACCATTTAAGTTGACAAAGTTAGATGGAGGGATGAAAATGGAATGAAAATGAAAACTATAGAGATGAAAAAAGTAGTTTTTAAAGATCAAGGACGAAAAACGTTATAAATATCAAAGCACAAGGACTAAAGTTGTAATTTTGTAAAATTTACTGTTCATCTAGCGTGAAACTTTCCTGCTAAGGGGTGGGTTCAAATGTGAACCACTTTTGTTGTGAACGTGAGGACAACCAAGAGCGCGACACGTGGCGGATGACTAGGCGCCACGTCAGATACACGGCGGATGACTAGCCGCGATTCATGGGAGGACATTGGATTAAAGGGGGGGGGGGGGACCACACTCAAAGCCGCCTTTATTGACTAGTCTCTGCCATGTGTCGCGCTCTCGGCTGTCCTCACGTTCACAACCAAAAAGTGGTTCACACTTGAACTTTCCTCTATCTCTCTCTCTCTCTCTCTCTTCTCTCTCTATATATATATATATATATAGAGAGAGAGAGAGAGAGGAAAGTTCAAATATGAACTCAATTTTGGTTATGAACATGAGGACGAATCACAGCCACTCATCCGGTCAATAAAGGCGGCTTTGACTGGTCCCCCCCCCCAATTTAATAATCTCTACCCTCCCATGAATCGCGTTAATCCTCCGTGATCACGTTTACTGTAGCCGAAAATGTATGGCTGAGATTTGTCCTCACGTTCACAATTCACAATTGAACTTGACCCTATATATATATATAGAGAGAGAGAAAAAAAAAAATATCCGTTACAAACCAGGTAGATTATACAAACTCTACAAACCTAATCTTAACCATTTATTTTGTTTATATTTTGTTTATCTCCTAATTTCAAGGTGATTTTCAAATGTGGTTGAAAGAAAGTCTAGGAACCGAATTAATCCACACCATTGATCATCTACATGTATGGTCGAGATTGGTTTGTATAATTTGTACAGACTATTCGGTTTGTAACGGATACGACCCCTATATATAGGTTCATTTGTAAACCAATTAAAGGGTGTAAACCGTGTAAACTAACCATGGTCGTTGATCAAAAAATCAAAGGATGATATGGATTCATAGAATACATGGAAATGTAAAATATATGGTAAGTCATTGATTATGGAAATATAGAAATGTGAAATATAAACGTTTTTGAAAATCAAAAGTGTGGATTGGTTTACACGTTTTACACCCTTTTAGTGGTTTACAAATGAACCTCTACACCCCCCCCCCCCCACACACATATATATGGGGGAAGGTTCAAACGAGAGGCATGTAAATTTAAGAGAACGTGAGGAGCAATCTCAACCACTCATCTCGCGGTTACGGTGGACGTGATCACGGAGGATTGACGTGATTAATGGGAGGGTAGAGATTGTTAAAGGGGAGGACCGATCAAAGCAGCATTTGTTGACCAGATGACTGGTCGAGGTTGCTTCTCACGTTCTCTTAAACTGATATGTTTAACGTTTGAACCTCCTTATATATATATATATATAGAGAGAGAGGAAAGTTCAAATGAGAACCACTTTTTGGTTGTGAACGTGAGGACAACCGAGAGCGCGACACGTGGCGGCTTTGAGTGTGGTCCCCCTCTTTAATTCAATGCCCTCCCATGAATCGCGCCTAGTCATCCGCCGTGGACTTGACGTGGCGCCTAGTCATCCGCCACGTGTCGCGCTTTCGGTTGTCCTCACGTTCACAACCAAAAAGTGGTTCACATTTGAACCCACCCCCATATATATATATATATATATATATATATATATAGTAGGTATCATTTGCAAACCCCTTAATTCTAGCAAACTTTGCAAACCATTTATAGCCAATCATTTCAAAATATTTTATTAATTTCGTTTTTTAATTAATTATATAAGTTAAGGATAGTTAAGTAATTTGGTATTTAATTAATTTATTATTTAATTTTATTGTTATGGATAATACTGGATATTTCCGATTTTCATGCCATGTAATCCTGATTTCTATGAACTTTATCATCTTCCCCATGATTGTTTTCTCTCTCTATCAATTTGTATTTAGTTTTTCATTTTGTCATTACTGTAGAATTTATTTATCATCAACAAAATTTATTTTGATGGAAGAAGTTTTTGAAAGAGATGCTAACGAGAGAAGTTTGATTCATCGGCCAAATTAAAGCGTGATCATTTTTCCGGATTAGTTGATAAAGGTTGTTTCGTTGCTACAGATTAAACCTTTTGGGTCATTGACGAACTTCCTAGTTCACCTTTCAAGAATGTTGCGCCTGAATTTCTATATTAAACTCAAATTTTAGTAATTCGTTCATGAATAAGTAATATAGGATGTTGTATCATGCTTCACATGTCATTCATGAATAAGTGATATAATATGAATGGTTTGAATAGTTGGATAATAATTGTAACAATGACACATTAATGCAAGTACATGTAAATAAATAAATTTACTGTTGCAAGCTACCTTTTTGTTTTTTTGACCGGGACATGGTATGATCCTCTCTCCTATGTTGGTATGCATTTCGGCATAATTTAAAGTTACTGAACTATGGGTCATAGAAATTGAAGTAAAATGGTGCTTAATGGATGAATGACAATTCATGTATGGTAATTAACCATGAATGTTAACATAGTAATTCATTTCTCCTATGATCCGTGTTACGTTTTACATGTATGCTATAATTCATGATACGCTCAAACTCCATGAATTCATTATCTATTTTATTTAACATTATGGGTTATCAAATTTTAATTTTATATTGAACATTGTGTAATATGGTTTCAGCCACTGCATCATATAAAATGTAATCAAGTTTTATTAAAATTAATTTAAAAGGTCCTGATAAAATGTTTACATTCATG
This sequence comes from Centaurea solstitialis, assembly GCA_030169165.1. Classification (NCBI taxonomy): domain Eukaryota; kingdom Viridiplantae; phylum Streptophyta; class Magnoliopsida; order Asterales; family Asteraceae; genus Centaurea; species Centaurea solstitialis. The sequence goes on along the minus strand of CM058043.1, from coordinate 24,143,775 downwards.
CCTGCGGTATTCTTGAAGTTTGAGAAGGAATTTTTCTTCGTTATATGTTCACTTGGTCTTCCCACTGTAAATCCAAACTCAAACCCCCAAGTAGATGAAGAAGATGAATTCGATAGTTTGGTAAAATATTGTAAACTTTAAACCTTTATTTGGATGCATGGTTGCACCTAAAAAATAAACGATTCAGCCTAATCTTAATCCAATAGTTATCCAAACAAAAATTAATTAATAATTAGAGGAGGTTTATTCAGCATTTGATATCTCGTTGATTTTGGTTTGTGATAAAGATGAGTGTTATTGCCAAGTTTTATCCCCAAAATCACCCTCTGTTTGTTCCAATTATATAAAAATAAATACAAATTTTCAATTAATTACCCTTAATGCCATTTAATCATCTGTAGCCGTTGTTTAAATAAATCAATGGATTATATTGGTTTGCAAAGTTTGTTGAAATTAAGGGGTTTGCAAATGAAACCACCCCATATATCGTGTAGAGAGAGAGAGGTTCATTTGTAAACCAATAAAAAGTTGTAAACCGTGTAAATTAATCAACGCCATTAATTTAAAAAACGTTTTCATATTTCATATTTCACATTTCCATAATCATTGACTTATCATATATTTCACATTTCCATATTTTCTATGAATTCATATCCTCATTTGATTTTTTTTATCAACGACTATGATTGGTTTACACGGTTTTTTATTGGTTTACAAATGAACTTCCCTCTATATATATAATTATGATTTTCGTCCTTGTGATTTAGCAATTGTTGTCCTTTTTATCTCAATGGTTTGTATTTTGTTTCTATTTTCATTCATATGGACTATGGAGTAGGGAATAATTTCTATATTTAGGTTGTGTTTGACAAAGTAACTGATAAGTTAGTTAGTAACTGATAGTTAGTTGTTGACTAATAGGCTAGCTGGTAGCTAATAAATTATGTTTGGCAAAAACTATCTTATGAGTATTTTAAATGACAAAAAAGGATATCTTATGGTATGATAATTAATATTAATAAGGTATAATTTAAAAAGAAAAAAAAATACAAAAAGCTCTTGAAACATTACTCAAACTAACGTTTCAATAAGCTGACTTATAAGCTAGCTTATGAGACATCCAAACATGTACTAGCTTATAAGCTAGCTTATTTTTTGCCAAACACAACCTTAAGTAAAAAAATCAAAATTGTAAAATTGTAAACCAAAACAACAATAAACTTCAAATCACAAAATATAAAAATAGCAATGATTTACAAATCATAGGAACGAAAACTGTAATTTCTAATCATAGATGAAAAGCGAATTTTTTTAACAAACCATAAGGACGAAAATTTAATTTGCTCTATTGAAATTACATGTACTCTTATCATATTTGGTAGATGAAATCTATATAAAAAACGGCGAAATTGGCCAACATATCCATTTTGAAATTGATTATTTGCCTCCTAACTAAACCCTCTTTCACTTTGCACTCACTAGCCATGAGATCCCGTTAAATTACCTCGTTAAATTTTATTTGCAGAATCTGTTAACTAGATCCAGTAAAAGACAAAAAAACCCCAAAAACTCGACATTCCGTTAAATGTATTAGTTAAAAACCTCCGCAAAAAAATGAATTTAACGGAATCTTTGAGATTCCGTTAAAAATGTCCGTTAAATCCACTAAAAGACAAAAAACCGGTCAAAGTTTTAGGTAGAAGATAAATTTAGTTCAAAGTAAACGGATGGGCACGGTTTTCCATGTTTTACGGACTGATTTAACGGAATCTTGGAGATTCCGTTAAATCTTTCTTTTTAACGGACCTTTTTAACTTGGAGATTTAACAATCTCCTTGATTTCGTTTTTTTTTATCTTTTACTGGATCAAGTTAAGAGATTCCGCCAAAAAAAAAATTAACTACACAATTTAACGGGGTCTCGTGGCTAATGAATGTAAAGTGAAAGAGGATTTAATTAAGAGGCCAATAATCAATTTCAAAATAGACAGTTGGGCCAATTTCTCATATAAGAACTTGAATTTATTAAGCCAAAATAATTCACGTTTAACATGCCCCTTTTATTTCATGTGTATAATGGCAAGTTGGCAAGTTGGCAAGCATAACATAAACGATGGCACTATTTGTTTTTAATAAAATAATATGTGGATAATTTTTTATAAAGTCATCGTTTATCTTAGTTCACTGTTTTTCATATTTTTAATTATATGTTCAATTTTTTTGTGACATTTTTTTAAAAAAGTAATAAATCTGAAATTAAAAGATAAGAACTAAAAAAATAACATTAGTTAGATTCAAACCCGGTCTAAGATGGAAAAAAAGTGTTGCGAGTTGCATAAACTTGTGTTTTGTAGTTTCAACATAAAAATGGTGTCACACGACAAATTGATATAATGACATTTTTCACGACCTTATAAAATTTTGCACTGCCAAGGATAAACAAAACAGTGACAAAGGCTACTATATGCTCTATATTGGGTCCAAACAAATAAAAATATATATAGGGGCTAACCTATGGAGGTCCTATCTGTTGGAAATGGTGTCCAAATTATTAACTGTTGGTAGTATTTTAATAATGGCAGGGTCCTTTTGGGTTGCCCTTAAGACCCAAATAAACAATCAAGAAACTAGAGGGGGTGAAAGTGATTAAATTATTTATCAGTTGAGGATAAATATATTTAATCAGATAATATCCAAAATATAATTAATTAGATTAATTATAGATAAAGGATAATATATTGATAATAATTAAAAGAGTTTTTAATTGGTTTATCAGTTTGTCTAGGATTAGGAATCCTAATTCAAGAGATTATAAATAGATGCCTTGAGATCAAACTCAATTGATCAATTCATTTATTCTCTCTTTTCTTTGTGGCATCCTCCTTCTCTTTCCCTCTCCAAATAGCCAAAAGGTTTGAGCGTTTTTGGTTGTTAGTATTTGGTGATCTTATGTGTGAGCCACTAGAGGGATTCATACTATTGGTCATTGACATCCGAGAGGCAATATCAAAGGTTTGATTTTTCCATCAAGTTAATTCTTCAACAATCGCTATCAAGTAAGTTTTTTTATCATTCTTTTGTAGTTAAGTTTCTAAGAACATGTGCATCCGTAAAAAGTTTTAATTTGTTGTTACCATAGTTTTTTTTGAATATGCTTCCGTTGCTTGAATGTGGTAATAGATTTGACTAAAACCTAACACTATCCCCCCAGAAGGGTTACATGCACCCACTCAAGAGATTTTCGAAAACAAAGTGGCTTGTCTTTTAAGGTATAAAAGTTGCACATGTTAAACTTTGAATGGTGCTCTTGGATATTAGAAGAGTACAAAGAACATCAACCAAAAAATCGAAAAAGTTCACAAAAATCAATTAAAAAAGCTTAAAAATCCCTCCAAACAGTGAAATTCGACTAAAGATGCACAAAACGATTTTTTTGCAAGCCTTTGATTTATCTTAAAGGTACACCCGTTTGGCAAAAAAGAAAAAAGAAAAAAGGGACATTAGATACATAACCATAAGATTTGTGGTGATTCATGAGCACATACTTTTAAAGAGATGGATTAACGATAGATGTAATGTTTTTTGGATTATCTGAAAAAGGTCATTGATTACTATACGAAAACCTAAATCTTCTCCTATGGGGCATAATAATCGATGCCACTAGAGAAATTCCAAGAAAAAGAACTAAGTGTACATACACAACAATTAGTATGGATTTTTTTTAAAGGCATAGGATCATGTGAGAAGTGCTTTTTAATCGTTGATTACTTTAATCAAATATTTTTCTATGAATTACGACTTAAAATAGAATTGATTTGATGCATTTCATTCTAATATTTGATGCATTTCTCATCCATTAGATTTGACATTTCTCACAAAACCCACCATCGTTTAAAAATATAAAGCAAGAGATTGTTTGCAAACATCTATTTCTGTGTGGCTTTGCATAACTTGTAGTGGTAATATTGAATCACAATAAATGAACTTTTAAGACTTGTTAAAGGAATATGAGGATAGAGTTTGGTTTGTCTTTGTCACAACTCATGTGTTTAGTGAAGTTTATATTTTTGTAGTGCAACTTTGTCGATGGGACACATTGGTTATTTCATGCAATATATATTTTTTTTGGAAGGTTCACCTGGACTTTGGCCAGACTACATCCTTGGCAAATTTTACCGAGAGCTAAAGCATGCTCCCCTGGGATTAACACTCAGTGGCTCCTGGTTGCTCACCCCCGGATTCGAACTTGGGTGGGTTTTTCCCCAACACCAAGCTTTAACCGGTAGGCTGCCCCATTGGGGTTATTTCACACAATATTTTATTTTAAAAGCAATTTTTAAACTCGAACAAAATGAAAAAAAAAGGATTGAAAGGAAGGAATAAAAATGCCAAAATTAAAGTCATTCATCTAACTTGAGTGAGTTATACCAATCACCTTAGGTTGTCAGTATCCAACCCTCTCAACCCTCTTAATTCCACTGCTACATCAGCTTTTTTTCAACTTTCTCATTAACGCTTTGGAACCCTTTCTGATTAGTACCCAACCCCTCCCAACTCTCTCACACACAACAGACACAACACACACACACACACCACACAACGGCTTCTCACACCACAATCGGCTTCAGGAGATCGCTCGCGCTCCCAACCTGCCCAAGCCGCCATCGGCATACCGACAGCCCGTCAGCCCGGCGGGTTGGAAGCCGCTCAAAAAAAATTGTCGTTAAGCACAACCTTAGAAACAAAGTTATAGCTCCAAATGTGAAGCCGTACCATAAATGAGAACCAAATGGGTAAAAAGTAAATTTCGAGAATCAAATTTTTTTTTTCAAATTTCCCAACTTAGTAAATAACGGATAGGCAAGGAACAATTGCAACCTTGCAGGTATAGTTTATTTCTTATGGTTAACCAATAAAGATCGCGTGTAAAATACATGATTAAACCGTAAAAGATTTGTTGTTGTGATGAAGTTGTGTAACTTCATATGCAATTTCACATGTGATATTATATTTGTATAAGAATAATCAATGTAATATTCATTACATGAAGTTGTGCAACTTTATATTGAGATTCAGGATGTGTCGTTTCACATAAAACCCGATTATAGATCTGACAAAAAAAAAAAAAACTGGTTAAAAAGGTGAAAATATATAATAATATCATTCTCAAATTAAAAAGAATATAGTACATTGTTTTCATGAAATTTATCAGACCCCAATGTTGATTAATAATGATATAAACTAGATTAAACCACAATTTTCCTAATTACAATTTTAGTCGGCCATGTATATATCTTGATGCAAATTTTAAAGGTTAGTCTCAATCGTTAGACCAAATTAAAGTTGATGATCTAAACATTTTCTTACATTCTAAACCAATTTCAATTATGCATCTAGTATAATAAATATTTAATATAAAATTATATATGACTCATGCGACTTTGTCCCACAACTCAAATCATGGCCAAAGTCACCCTCGTCCGGCTTTTGACGATAATTTAAAAATTAAAATCACATTCTATTAACCACCAAGGTGTGGCATAGTGGTAAGTTCCTGAAGGGTGGTAGCTTCCACCCGGGTTCAAATCCATGCGTGCGCAATTGGTGGCCACTGAGTATTAATCCCAGGGGAGCATGTTTTAGCTTTCGGTAAAAATTGCCAAGGCCCAAGGATGTAGTCTGGGCAAAGCCCAGATGAACCTTCTCAAAAAAGATCACATTCTATTTAGCAAATTACCGTTTTATTAAATAGTTAGCATTTTGTTTGAATGTTATACATATGCACACACTTTTCCAATTAACATGAATCAAGTAGATACACATCCAAAACACACACACACACACACACACACACACACACATAATATTAGGTTCAAACGAAAAGTGCTAAAAAAATACGAAGTGGAAAAAAGATATCCACTACTCATCCGGTCAATAAAGATGGCTTTGACCAGTCACCCTTTATGAATCGCGTTCATCAACAATTGAAATAACTTATCTACTTCGTAATTTTTTTAGCACTTTTCATTTGAACCTCTGTATCTATATATGTATATACACTTTTTAAGTTAACATGAATCAATGTAGAGTCACACCCAAGACCCAACCATCAAGAAAAACAAACCCTTCACCAAAAAGCCATAGACCATGTGATAAATGATAAAAGAATTACATTTCTATCAAGAACACATACATACTCATTCACACAAAAGTACAAATCATTTATATATCTAATTATATTCTCTAATTCACATTAATCATATAAAGTCACATCCAACCAAAGACAATAATTCAAAAAAAAAAAAAAAAAAAACATTATCCTAGTTAACAACAAAAAACACATACACTTACACACACAACACGTGAATTATTTTTAATATATCGATTCATCATTATAAATATGTGTATTATATATCCAGTTTTAAAATAATTTGAGATCAGAAAGACATATATAATCACCTAATAGTTAATTGCCAATATCAATGAAAACCATATGTTTTATACTCGAATAATATATTCTATTACAACTTTTTGATCACCAAACCAATTGATAAATTACATTCATTGGTCAACATATTCGATTAACTTCGTTTAACACACTGTTGAGATTCTTTTATTTTTATTTTTTTTGAAAATTATGCTTTTATCGATTTTTAACAGAAAAAATATAATATTAAACACACTTTTGGAAATGCAATTGAAGTGGTTGGAGATTTTATTGCTATGTTAATAATTAAAACATTTATTTTCTCTCCTTATCGTTTTATTAGATTATCTGTAGTGGGGGTGGGTTTGGGCGGTTTCAAAGCCGCCGGTTTGAGCAGGTTGGGCGGGATGGGGTATGCGGGGGGCGGGTTGGGCGGGCTGGGGAGGAAAACGGTTTGGCCACACTGCTTTGCTTGTGTGTGTTTTGGAGAGGGTTGAGTACTAATAAGAGAGGGTTCGAGAGGGTTAAATGTGGGGTTGAGAAAAAGTTGATGTGGCAGTAGGATTGGGAGAGTTGGTTACTCATGGCCTTACGGGTTGGTAAAGTAAAAAAACTATTTTTAGCGTTTGAATAAATGTGTTTATTACTAATTGAAAACGTAAATAAACAGTTTTAAAAAAGTCAAATTGGAACTACTTTTTGAAAACACAAATAAACGCTTTCTTAAAAAAAGATAATCACTTTCAAACACCTCCTAAAGACCCATCAAAGTTTTGAAGATATAAGAGCATCAATAGTGGTAGACCCTCTAAAAACCTTATTTGCTATAATTTTTATTGTCACATCATTGTCACACAAATTAAGAATCTCTTTAAAAACTCTACAACGAGGGTTCTTACAAAAATCTCATTTAAATTTGGGGTAGACAATTTGCACACTTTGACTTACCATCTACAACCCCAAAAGTGAATTGCTCTCTGATGCGGTAATTATTGTATATAAAAAGCGAAACAAGTTTTAACCTCTAAAATCATACCCACTATTACCACATTCACAGGCAAGCGTACCTGATCGCGAGTAATATAGTTTAGAAAAGTCCGGGTATCGTTCTTACCACATGGAACGGTTAAGCTAGATATCAACTAAAGCTATAATCAGTTAATCTGGAAAATTAGGGGTTTTGCTTTTGAAAAGGAATTTTAAAAGATAAAAGACAAATAATAAATAAACCTAACCAAGAAGTGGAAAACTGATGAACAGACACACATTGGAGATAAGTGAATCCATTATGGTTTACTTTCATAAGACATAGATTTATGATTGTTGTTAGAATTTAAGCACATAGCACCCAAGCATGTATATCTAAGATTATCAACCAGACTTTTGTTCCTCCTAGTCCCAATACATAGACTGTTTGTCAGACAATCTAGTACCGGTCACCCAATCCTATCTCTATTGCACGGTATTCTAATATCTGGTCGCTCTCAATCTAAGCTACCACCTAACACAACTCTCCGGGTTTCCGAAGGAAAGGTCAAAGAAAGGTTGATTAACCTATCGGAGTCTATCTATTTTAGTAAAACAGATACACCCAACCAACGAGTTCAAATAACCATACAATACGAATCAAATCGGAATCAAAGACAACATTCAACAAATCATGCATCTAATTAATAAACTGAAATCCAAAGTATCCAAACCATAATGAAAACACAAACGGAATCAGTACATAGACATACTAATCGTAAATGCGTAAACAAACCAAACTAAAGACCGGCCGGTTTGTCGCGGCATTCCCTCGAATCTCCTCCGTAGTCGTCACATCGAGCCTCCAACTTCTCGGGTTGGAAACCCTAAGCGGCTCCCAACATCTAACCTAAACTAAGAGAGTATTACAGAAAATTAGATTGTGAGATGATAAAACTGAATGACCCTAGGCTTGTATTTATAATTAAACTCGGCAGGCGCATCTTGGCGATCGTGAAACGGCAACTTGGCACCGCGAAATAGCGCGGATTGCCTTGGCGACGCTGATAACTCCAAAATTATACATATTTTACTCATGCTAATTCCCCACTTTTGTCCTTATTTTGAGAGTATTTTCGATACTGTTTGACTTAAAAAGGTATAAATCCTGATTTTGTAGGTTTTGGAGGTGCTTAAGCGTAAAAGTATAAAAAGAGGGTGAAAAGCGTCAAAAAGGAGACTTTTGTGCAGGCTTTGGAAATTCAGATATTTCTTGGCTCCTAAGGCGGTTTTCTTGCTCTCTAAGTCAGATAAATTCCTCCAAAAGACGGATCTTCAACAGACAAGGCAAGAGAATATTTTGGAAGATCTCGGAAGCTGGTTTTTACACTGCTCGCGCCGCGAAGGTAGTGCTCGCGCCGCGAAGGTAGTGCTCGCGCCGCGAAGCTCGTATTTTCTCGTCGGAAGCTTCCAGAAAGTTAGGGTTTGATTGATAAGTGTTTAGCGTCGCCAAACTTGCCGTTTCGCGATCGCCAGATGACCCCTGGACGTTTTCTTATAAATACAGGCCTTGGTCATTCAGTTTTATGCATCCAGAAAAGCTTAGTTTCAGTAATACTCTCTTAGGTTAGATGTTGGGAGCCTCTTAGGGTTTCCAACCCGAGAAGTCGGAGGCTCGATGTGACGGCTACGGAGGAGATGATTCGAGAGGATGATGCGCCAAATCTGCCGGTCTTTAGTATGGTTTGGTTATTTATCTGTAGTTAATATGTCTATGTATTAATTCTCGTGCTATTATGGTTTGAATACTTTGGTTATTTAATTAATAGATTTATGATTGTTGAATGTTTAATCTGAGGTTCCTATGTTCTTGTTTAAATCGTGGTTATTCGATTCATGAATAGGTTTAGCTAGTTGACCGATACTTGCTAGACTCCCTTTGGGTTAATGTTCATAATCACTTTTCACTCCGGTGACGCGGAGGGACGTAGTGACCAATCTCTCGGACCAGAGTAGGATTGGACGATAGGATTCCACAACTTAGCATTGATATAGGGTGACTTTCACTAGATTTGTTGACACCAAATCCCTGTGTTTGGACCGGGAGACCGACCTGGTTGATAATCTCAGATGTTCATGTATGATACATTCATTAATCTATATCTTATGAAAGTAAACCATCATGAAATGTCTGTTCATCAGTTTTCCACTTCTTCGTTAGGTTAATTTATTATTTGTCTTTTATATTTTTCTAAAAGCAAAACCCCCAAAAAGCTTAAGGTTAATTAAACTAGTTTAGATTAATAGTCTATAAAACTTGACCGTTCCCAGTGGTAGATACGATACCTGGACTTTCCTACACTATATTATTCACGATCAGATACGCTTGTCTGTATATGTGGTAAGACAGTGGCTAGGCATTAGAGGTTAAAACTTGTTACGCTTTTTATATAGGATAATTAACGCATCAAGTTTTTGGCGCCGTTGCTGGGGAACGGTAGTTACTAGATTTTTGATCTTTATTAGTTTGATTAATCGATCCTTGATTGGGAATTTATTCCCGATTAAGTTATTTGCTTTCTAGTTTAGTTTTTAATTTTTCTCTTTTATATTTTCGTGCTACTCCGGGTATTTTTCTTGTGTTGCAGATATGGAGATCAACAAAGGACTGATCAAAATGATCTTCACTATATCATTTGACGGGAGACCTGGCGGAGAACCATACAAACACCTCGAAGCATTCGAAGACATCTGTGATCTATTCAACACTACGGAAGACGAGGTAAAATTAAGAGTATTTCCCTTTACCTTGACAAATAAGGCAAAAGACTGGTTTAAAAGACTAACCCCAGGATCCATTAAGACCTGGAAAGATTTGAAATCTGCCTTTTTGTCAAGATACTTTCCCATTTCCAAGGTTAATAAAATAAAAGCCGAAATTCGGCAATTTAAACAAGGAAAAGAACATCTTGCGAAAGCATGGGAAAGATATAAGGATTTACTCTTAAAGCTTCCAAGCCATGGTATTGATGATAAAGAGGTGATGGATATATTTTATGTCGGGTTGACTAACGATTCTCGATTATGGTTAGACTCATCTTTTGGTGGTATCTTTCATTATAAGACAGTTAAGGAAGCACGTAAGCTCCTGGACGACTTAGAGGCACATTATCTAGACTGGTCCAATGATGAGGAGGAGAGCAAATCGGCACAGCTAAACGGGATTTCATCATCCGATAAGCCGCAAGTCAAATGCAGAAACTGCGGAAACGCTCCTCCAACGGAAGGCCACACTTGGAAGTCATTTCTTGCGCAATCTAAGTCGAGTAACGGAATAATCAAACAGTTGTTCCGTCATTTTTCAGAATAAGGAAAGACGAACACAAACGAAGAACAACAATTCCGAGAGTTCGTGAATTTCGTTGCAGGAATATACAAAAGTACCGACCAGATTCTCCGAGAAGTCAAGGGAGCATATCCTCATGTGGAAATAAACGAACAAGCTGAAGTGTTTGCTGCTACGAAAGGAGGTAAGAGTGTTGTGGGACCACCTATGCTCAAAACTGACCAAATTCCTAATCTGCAGGTTGTTGAACCGGAGGTCGAATTATCATCACCCCCGATGAAAGAAGTCAGAAAGGAAACAGTCAAGGAGTCTACAACACCACATGAGCCGACACGAATCGAAGAGCTTTCGACAATGGATCAATCTATGACTCAACATGAGGTAATTCCACTGTTTGGGTGAAATTTTATCATCGAACGATCGAACGATTAAAATCGTAAGATATCTTTCAGGATGATATTCCTGTATTAAGATAAGGTCCTGAAGTAAAGATATAATTACCATCAAACAAAGACAAGTGGTCATCGAAGATAATCGTGCGATATCATCATATGATCGTACGATTAAACTAACAATATACATGTATAAGTTTGCTCTTATTGCAGGAAAGCTTATCCAAGATAACCACGAAGCACAGCCATCGTCCATCGAGCTTAAATCCGACCGTTTGAGCAAGATACGCTTCTCATTAAAAACTCAGACGTTACGATCGAGAATTCAGCTTCAGTTATGACCGTTGCATTTATAGCTCAATTATGGGATGACAGTTACGATCCAAGCAGCTATAAAAGAGATTCAAGATCCTACACTCAAAACAACTGATTCCGAGAGAAAAATAGCAATAACAACATTATTCTCTGTATTCACATTCGATAGCATTCTTTTCTTTATTGTAATCGTACGATACAACTGTAACATCGAGGATATCACCCCTTATTGGTGATCAATAGTGCAACGTCGACTATCCTATTTAGTCGGCCGCAGGTTTTTTCCTCGATTCAGAGGTTTTTCCTGCGTCATCAATCTTTCTGTCCACTTACTTTCATTTATCGCACGTTTTATCGAACGGGAATTCTTTCTTTTGACGATTTTGCCTCACGACATCTTACAATAATAACTTAAGTAAATTTTTACACAAACAGTTTGGCGCCCACCGTGGGGCCCGTTTTGAGAAAATCTTGTTCGATAAAGCGTCAGCTTACTAACCTATTTCTTCGAGCTTCTTTGTGAATTAAGTGCAGGAATATGGCAAGCAGTTCTCAACCAACCTTGCAACAACAATTGGCAGCAGCACAAGAACAAATCCAATGGTTATATGAGCAGAATCTACAAATGAATGGCGAACTGTCTAGATTGAGAGCATCGAATCCGCAAACTTCTCACATTCCAGTTTCCACTCATCAACTGAGGCCATTCTTCCCTCAAAATCAACCTCATGTTTCTCAACAACCATTTGTCCAGCCACAAATATCACAACCATTTGTCCAGCCACAAATATCACAACCTTTTATCCACCCGCAAGTGTCACAAGTTAGCTTACCACCGCCACCTCCAGTCAACAACCCGCGTCCTATCTTTCCTCCGTTACCATCAGGTCCTTACCCAGGAGCAACCACGTTCACTTACAACCAACCTCAAACAGGGCCTCGTCCCTTTGTACCTATTCCAGAACCTATATCGCACGTTCCCACCGCAGCTACCCCCATAACTCATATTCCAAACTTATCGAACGTTTCAGGAACCTCCAGTAATCCACCACACAATGACATCGTGGATATTCGACTAAAAATGCTAGAAGAACAAAACAAAGCAATGCTCGCATTGTTAACCAAACTTCCTGGAGCCGCCGTACCCATCGAAGTTGAACCTAAAACTGGATTCCAAGCTTCACCCTATATCGATGAGATTGCTCTCGTTGATATTCCCAAAAAATATAACATCCCAGCCTTCACACCAAAATACTCTGGAATCTCTGATCCTGTGGAACACATCGCACAATACAAGCAACTAGTGTGGACAGTTCCTATTCCAACCCAGTTTCAAGAAATATGCATGTGCAAGGGCTTTGGATCAACACTTACCGGAGCTGCGTTGCAATGGTTAATCAATTTGAAACCCAAAAGCATCGCATCGTGGTCTGAGTTAGTAAACCAGTTTACTCGACAGTTTGCAAGCAGTCGCAAGATGGAGAAACAAACAAGCGATCTCTACTATGTCGTGCAAAAAACAGGTGAAACCATTCGTGAATATTTTAACAGGTTCAATGCAGAGATGATCGAAGTTAAGAACTGCGATGTGCGGACGGCGATCGAAGCATACAAACGTGGGTTAGATACATCCTCGGAGTTATACACAGATCTAACGAAGTATCCACCAGAAAACTTCGATGATGTACGAGCTCGTACGTTGGCACACATGAGGATCGAAGATGACGCCATTTTCCGGCGTAAACACTCGAACGATAAGAAGAATCTTGGAGCACAGAAACACGATTTCAAACCTAAACGAGTAAACAAGATTGATAATTCCCGACGCGATCAGAATAAACGTTCGAACCAAGGTAAAGGTAAAGTAAGATATCCAGATTTGTCAACTTACCATTTTGCAGGTACAACGAAAGACTTGGTGGATTCTCTACGGAACTTAGAAGTTAACGTACGATGGCCCAAAAAACCAGAGAATCCTAGCAAGGACAAAGACCAAACAAAATGGTGCGACTTCCACAGCGATCACGGACACAATACAGATGATTGTATTAGCTTGAAGAAGGAGATCGCGTACCTCAAATCGAACGGACATCTTAAAAACCTTCTAGGCGATGATTCGAAAAGACCAACGTCACCCGTTCCAACGAAGGTTGTAAACTGCATTACAGGTGGATCAGAAGTGTGTGGCCTCACCTATTCTGCGGCAAAAAGGCACGCACGAGAAGGGCCTGAAGGACATCCCGTCCCAAATGAATCCAGGTCTACGGAAGAAAAAGAGCTCGATGCTACAAAGATATCGTTCGATATCGAAGATATGTCAGACGCTCATCAAAAACACCATGATGCACTGGTTATTCAGTTGACAATTGGTAACTGTCTAACCAAGAGAGTACTAATCGACGGAGGCAGCTCAGCCAACGTGATATTCGCAGAAACACTCAAGATCATGGGTATTGATCGATCCAGTATTGTACGACGAACAACGACGTTAATCGGATTCAAGGGAGATGCAACTAATACTCTTGGAGAGATCATACTACCAGTCTTCGCTAAAGGCATAAATAAGCAAACAAAGTTCAACGTCATTGATTGTCCTTCCGCCTACAACGCTATACTTGGAAGACCTTGGATCCACGATATGAAGGCCGTACCATCAACGTATCATCAGAAGATCAAATTCCCATCTCCATGGGGCGTGCAAGAGATAGTCAGTGAAAAGAAAATCGCAAGGGAGTGCTACAAGATTACGATGAAGGCCAAACCGCACGATATCTAGCAATTACAGAGCCAGGATGGAGTACGATCGTACGATGATCTTCAATTGGAAGAAGTCGTGTTGGATCACAAACATCCTGATCGTAAGGTCTTCGTAGGTGCAACTCTAACCCCCGATATAAAAAGTAGTATAATTTCTTTTTTGCAGGAACACTCGGATTGTTTTGCGTGGTCACACGAGGATATGGTGGGGATAGATCCTAACATCATATCGCACAAGTTGAACGTGGATCCTACGTTTAAACCCGTTAAGCAAAAAAGACGCAAGTTTGCACCAGAACGCAACAAGGTGATCAACGAGGAAGTGGAAAATCTACTCAAAACGGGAAAAATTCGAGAAGTAAAATATCCAGATTGGCTCGCCAACGTGGTGGTAGTACAAAAGAAGAATGGAAAGTGGCGAGTATGCATTGACTTCACGGACCTAAACAAAGCTTGTCCAAAGGATCCCTTTCCTTTGCCACACATCGATGCGATGGTCGATGCAACAGCGGGGCACGAGTTACTAACGTTCATGGACGCTTATTCCGGATATAACCAGATTCTAATGCATAAAGACGATCAAGAGAGGACTGCGTTTATGACCGATAAGGGCATATACTGTTACAAAGTAATGCCATTTGGTCTCAAGAATGCTGGATCAACGTACCAAAGGCTCGTAAACAGGATGTTCAAAGATCACCTCGGACATACGATGGAAGTATATATCGACGATATGCTGGTAAAATCGGAACGATCACAAGATCACATCCAGCATCTAAAGCAATCGTTCGATATATTACGGGAATACAAGATGAAACTCAACCCAACCAAGTGCTCTTTCGGAGTGCGTGCGGGTAAATTCCTTGGATACATGGTTACACGACGAGGGATCGAAGCGAGCCCAGAGCAGATCAAAGCAATCTTGGAAATCCAGTCACCAAGGCAAGGAATGTAAAAGAGGTACAAAAGCTGACTGGGCGAGTAACAGCCCTGAACAGGTTCATCTCACGATCGTCCGATAAATGTCACTTGTTCTACAACGTGCTTCGTAAGAACAAAGGCTTCGATTGGACAGAGGCACACGAGGAAGCACTACAAAGCTTAAAGAAGTATATGTCCAATCCTCCATTGTTGACGAAACCAATCGAAGGAGAGAGCTTGCAATTATACCTCGCTGTGAGCAACAACGCTGTTAGCGCAGT
The DNA here is from genome assembly GCA_030169165.1 of Centaurea solstitialis. NCBI lineage: Eukaryota > Viridiplantae > Streptophyta > Magnoliopsida > Asterales > Asteraceae > Centaurea > Centaurea solstitialis. The sequence goes on along the minus strand of CM058043.1, from coordinate 24,128,371 downwards.
GCTCGTACGAGAAGGTGACCAACAACAGCAACCTATCTATTATATAAGTAAGTCTTTCCTCGATGCCGAAACAAGGTACACGTCTATGGAAAAGCTCTTACTTGGCCTCGTAACTACAGCTAAAAAGTTAAGACATTATTTCGAATCACATCATATAATCGTTGTTACTAACTATCCTCTTAAGATCGTACTTCGTAAGCCTGAACTTACAGGACGATTAGCAAAGTGGAGCATTTATCTTAGCAGCTTCGATCTAACGTATCAACCAAGAACAGCGATAAAATCTCAAGCGTTAGCAGATTTCGTAGCTGAATTCAGTCCTGGGATCGAGGAACCATCGTATGATGAAATCAGTAATGTGATGATTCACGACAACGAACCATGGACCATGCATGTTGATGGAGCTTCTAACGCACGAGGATCAGGATTGGGAGTTGTCCTGAAATCATCACATGGGGGCAATATGGTGTATTCGGTACGATGTGAGTTCAAAACCACCAAAAACGAAGCAGAATATGAAGCCTTGATCGCTGGATTGGATATGGCATATAACTTAGGAGCACGATGGTTACATGTACGAAGTGATTCGCTACTAGTTGTGAACCAAATCAATGGCGAATTCCAGGCAAAAGATTCAAAGATGATATCGTACCTCAAGATTGCAAAAGATAAGATCGCACGATTTGATAAATTCTCGATAGAACAAATCCCAAGAGATCTGAACATGCAAGCCGATGCCTTAGCTAACTTGGGGTCCGCATTCAACGAACCAACTCTAGAAAGCGTTCCGATAGTACATCTTATGTCACCAACAATCGAAGAAGTTCAAATGATCGAAGAAAACCACGATTGGTCGAACGATATATGGAACTACCTCAAGAATGACCAACTCCCTGAAGACAAGTGTTTGGGTGAAATTTTATCATCGAACGATCGAACGATTAAAATCGTAAGATATCTTTCAGGATGATATTCCTGTATTAAGATAAGGTCCTGAAATAAAGGCACAACTACCACCATACAAGGATAAGTGATCATCGAAGAGGATCGTACGATATCATCATATGATCGCACGATTAAACTAACGATATACATGTTCAAAGTTTACTCTTATTGCAGGAAAGCTTATCCAAGATAACCTCGAAGCATAGCCATCGTCCATTGAATTTAAATACGACCGTTTGAACCAGATACGTTCATCATTATAGAGCTCAGACGTTACGATCGAGAATTCAGCTTCAGTTATGACCGTTGCATTTATGGCTCAATAATGGACGAGTAATTACAACATCAACAGCTATAAAAAGAGACCTAAGACAATACATTCGGGACAACTGATTCTGAGAGAGAAATAGCAATACCAATATTATTCTCTGTATTTACGTTCGATAGCATTCATTTCCTTATTGTAATCGTACGATACAACTGTAACATCGAGGATATCACCCCTTATTGGTGATCTATAGTGCAACGTCGACTATCCTATTTAGTCGGCCGCAGGTTTTTTCCTCGATTCAGAGGTTTTTCCTGCGTCATCAATCTTCTTGTCAATTTACTTTTATTTATCGCACGTTTTATCGAACGAGAATTCTTTCTTTTGACGATTTTGCCTCACGACATCTTACGATAACGATTTAAGTAAATTTTTACACAAACAGTTTGGCGCCCACCGTGGGGCCCGTTTTGAGAAAATCTTGTTCGATAAGGCGTCAGCTTACTAACCTATTTCTTCGAGCTTCTTTGTGAATTGAGTACAGGAACATGGCAAGCAGTTCTCAAACAACCTTGCAGCAACAATTGGCAGCAGCACAAGAACAAATCCAATGGTTAAATGAGCAGAATTTACAAATGAATGGCGAACTGTCCAGGTTGAGAGCATCGAATCCACAAACTTCTCACATCCCAGTTTCCATTCATCAACAAAGGCCATTTTTTCCGCAAAATCCACCCCCTGTTTCTCAACCTCCATTTGTCCAGCCACAAATGTCACAATCTTTCATTCCACCTCAAGTATCGCAAGTTAACTTGCCACCACCACCGCAAATATCGCAAGTTAGCTTACCACCGCCACCTCCAGTCAACAATTCACGTCCTATCTTCCCTCCGTTACCATCAGGTCCTTACCCAGGAGCAACCACGTTTACTTACAACCAACCTCAAACAGGGCCTCGACCCTTTATACCTATTCCAGAACCTATATCGCACGTTCCCACCGCAGCTACCCCCATAACTCATATTCCGAACTTATCAAACGTTTCAGGAACCTCTAGTAATCCACCATCCAATGATATCGTGGATATTCGGCTAAAAATGCTAGAAGAACAAAATAAAGCAATGCTCGCATTGTTAACCAAACTTCCTGGAGCTGCTGTGCCCATCGAAGTTGAACCTAAAACTGGATTCCAAGCCTCACCCTATATCGATGAGATTGCTCTTGTTGATATTCCCAAAAAATATAACATCCCAGCTTTTACACCAAAATACTCTGGAATCTCTGATCCTGTGGAACACATCGCACAGTACAAGCAGCTAGTGTGGACAGTTCCTATTCCAACCCAGTTTCAAGAAATATGTATGTGCAAAGGCTTTGGATCAACACTTACCGGAGCTGCGTTGCAGTGGTTAATCAATTTGAAACCCAAGAGCATCGCATCGTGGGCTGAGTTAGTAAACCAGTTTACTCGACAGTTTGCAAGCAGTCGCAAGATGGAGAAACAAACGAACGATCTCTACTATGTCGTGCAAAAAACAGGTGAAACCATTCGTGAATATTTTAACAGGTTCAATGCAGAAATGATCGAAGTTAAGAACTGCGATGTGCGGACGGCGATCGAAGCATACAAACGTGGATTAGATACATCCTCGGAGTTATACACAGATTTAACGAAGTATCCACCAGAAAACTTCGATGATGTACGAGCTCGTACGTTGGCACACATGAGAATCGAAGATGATGCCCTTTTCCGGCGTAAACATTCGAACGATAAGAAAAATCTTGGAGCGCAGAAACATGATTTCAAACCTAAACGAGTAAACAAGATTGATAATTCTCGACGCGATCAGAATAAACGTTCAACCCAAGGTAAAGGTAAAGTAAGATATCCAGATTTGTCAACTTACCATTTTGCAGGTACAACGAAGGACTTAGTGGATTCTCTACGGAACTTGGAAGTCAACGTACGATGGCCCAAAAAACCAGAGAATCCTAACAAGGACAGAGACCAAACAAAATGGTGCGACTTCCACAGCGACCACGGACACAATACAGATGATTGTATCAGCTTGAAGAAGGAGAGCGCATACCTCAAATCGAACGGACATCTCAAAAACCTTCTAGGCGATGATTCAAAAAGACCGACGTCACCTGTTCCAACGAAGGTTGTAAATTGCATTACTGGTGGATCCGAAGTATGTGGTTTGACATACTCTGCGGCCAAACGACACGCACGAGAAGGACCTGAAGGATATCCTGTTCCTGAAGATTCGAAGACTGCGGCTGAAAGAGAACTCGATGCAGCTAAACTAACGTTCGATCAAGACGATCTATCGGGCGTTAACCAAAAACACCATGATGCTCTAGTCATACAGTTAAACATTGGAAACTGTTTGACCAGGAGAGTATTGGTGGATGGAGGTAGCTCAGCTAACGTTATATTCTCAGATACTCTAAAGATCATGGGTATTGATCGGTCCAACATCGTACGACGAACAACAACGCTAATTGGATTCAACGGAGATGCCACTAGTACTCTTGGAGAAATCATACTACCAGTCTTCGCTAAAGGCATAAACAAGCAAACGAAGTTCAACGTCATCGATTGTCCTTCCGCTTACAATGCCATACTCGGAAGACCTTGGATTCACGATATGAAGGCTATACCATCGACGTATCATCAGAAGATCAAGTTCCCATCTCCCTGGGGCGTGCAAGAGATAGTCAGCGAAAAGAAAATCGCAAGGGAGTGCTACAAGATTACGATGAAGGCCAAACCGCACGATATTTAGCAATTACAGAGCCAGGATGGAGTACGATCGTACGATGATCTTCAATTAGAAGAAGTCGTGTTGGATCACAAACATCCTGATCGCAAGGTCTTCGTAGGTGCAACTCTAACTCCTGATATAAAAAATAGTATAATTTCTTTTTTGCAGGAACACTCGGGTTGTTTTGCGTGGTCGCACGAGGATATGGTAGGAATTGATCCTAACATCATATCGCACAAGTTGAACGTGGATCCTACGTTTAAACCCGTTAAGCAAAAAAGACGCAAGTTTGCACCAGAGCGCAACAAGGTCATCAATGAGGAGGTAGACAACCTACTCAAAACAGGAAAAATTCGAGAAGTAAAGTATCCAGATTGGCTCGCCAACGTGGTGGTAGTACAAAAGAAGAATGGAAAGTGGCGAGTATGCATCGACTTCACAGACCTAAACAAAGCTTGTCCAAAGGATCCCTTTCCTTTGCCGCATATTGATGCGATGGTCGATGCAACTGCGGGGCACGAGCTACTAACGTTCATGGATGCTTATTCCGGATATAACCAGATCCTAATGCACAAAGATGATCAAGAGAAGACTGCGTTTATGACCGATAAGGGCATATACTGTTACAAAGTAATGCCATTTGGGCTCAAGAATGCTGGATCAACGTACCAAAGGCTTGTAAACAGGATGTTCAAAGATCATCTCGGACGTACGATGGAAGTATATATCGATGATATGCTCGTAAAATCAGAACGATCACAAGATCATATTCAGCATCTGAAGCAATCGTTCGATATATTACGAGAATACAAGATGAAACTCAACCCAACCAAGTGCTCTTTCGGAGTGCGTGCAGGAAAGTTTCTTGGATACATGGTTACACGACGAGGGATCGAGGCAAGTCCAGAACAGATCAAAGCAATCCTGGAAATTCAATCACCAAGGAATATAAAAGAGGTACAAAAGCTGACCGGACGAGTTGCGGCCCTGAACAGGTTCATCTCACGATCATCCGATAAGTGTCACTTATTCTACAACGTGCTTCGAAAAAACAAAGGCTTCGATTGGACAGAAGCGCACGAGGAAGCACTACAAAGCTTAAAGAAATATATGTCCAATCCTCCACTATTGACGAAACCAATCGAAGGTGAAAGCTTGCAATTGTACCTCGCTGTAAGTAACAACGCTGTTAGTGCAGTGCTCGTACGAGAAGGTGACCAACATCAGCAACCTATCTATTATATAAGTAAGTCTTTCCTCGATGCTGAAACAAGGTACACGTCTATGGAAAAACTTTTGCTTGGCCTCGTAACTGCAGCAAAAAAGCTAAGGCATTATTTCGAATCGCATCATATAATCGTTGTTACTAATTATCCTCTTAAGATCGTACTTCGTAAGCCTGAACTTACAGGACGATTAGCAAAGTGGAGTATTTATCTTAGCAGCTTCGATCTAACGTACCAACCAAGAACAGCGATAAAATCTCAGGCGTTAGCAGATTTCATAGCAGAATTCAGTCCTGGGATCGAAGAACCATCGTACGATGAAATTAGTAATGTGATGATTCATGACAACGAACCATGGACCATGCATGTTGATGGAGCTTCTAACGCACGAGGATCAGGATTGGGAGTAGTCCTGAAATCATCACATGGGGGCAATATGGTGTATTCAGTACGATGTGAGTTCAAAACCACTAACAATGAAGCAGAATATGAAGCCTTGATTGCCGGATTGGATATGGCATATGACTTGGGGGCACGATGGCTACACGTACGAAGCGATTCACTACTAGTAGTGAACCAAATCAATGGCGAATTTCAAGCAAAAGATTCAAAGATGATATCGTACCTCAAGATCGCAAAAGATAAGATCGCGCGATTCGATAAGTTCTCGATAGAGCAAATCCCAAGAGATCTGAATATGCAAGCCGATGCCTTGGCTAACTTGGGATCCGCATTCAATGAACCAACTTTAGAAAGTGTTCCGATAATACATCTTATGTCACCAACAATCGAAGAAGTTCAAGTGATCGAAGAAAACTACGATTGGTCAAATGATATATGGAACTATCTCAAAAACGATCAGCTTCCTGAAGACAAATTAGAAGCCCGGAAAGTCAGACTTAAAAGCTCTCGATATACGATCTTCGATGATCAGCTGTATCGAAGATCCACAACGGGTCTAATCTTACGATGCGTGGTGAATAAGCGACAAATCGATCGAATCCTTCAAGAGATGCATGATGGAGAATGTGGAAACCATTCCGGGGGCAGAAGTCTTGCTAACAGAATCTCGAGACAAGGATATTATTGGCCTACTCTTCGAGAGGACTCGGTAAGGTATGTTCAAAGGTGCGATGCTTGTCAAAGGCACTCAGGTACGTCACATCTACCTTCTGAACCCCTACACTCCGTCCTAATCCCATGGCCATTCATGCGATGGGGGATGGATATCGTAAGAAAATTACCACCTGCTCCAGGTCAAAAAGTATTTTTACTAGTTCTTACTGATTATTTCTCTAAATGGATTGAAGCCGCAGCCTTCTCACAGGTTAGGGATAAGGAAGTTATCTCCTTTATCCAAACTAACATTATTTACAGGTTTGGAGTACCATTAGAAATAACGTGCGATAATGGGTCCCAATTTATAAGCGAAAGAACTCGAAAGTTCTGCGATGAACGCGGGATAAAACTCATTACATCGACCCCAAGATATCCACAATCCAACGGTTTGGCCGAATCCAGCAATAAGACCATTATTAATTCTATTCGAAAGAGGTTGAAAGCTGCAAAGGGTCGATGGGTCGAGGAGTTACCATCTGTTTTATGGGCAAATCGCACGACGCCTAGAATTGCAACTGGGCAAACTCCTTTTTCCCTGGTATATGGATGTGAAGCAGTCCTTCCAATCGAATCACAAGTTCCTATTGCTCGACATCGTACGATTGAACAAAACTCGATAGACTTGTGTTACGATATTGATGCTTTGGAAGAACTAAGAGAGAAAGCCTTTCAAAAAATGGCATCGCAGAAAGCCATGGTTGAACGCAACTTCAATAAAAAGGTAAAAGTCAAGGTATTTCAGCTTGGAGATTATGTCCTGCGACGTGTCTTTCCGAACACACAAGAATCGAACGCTGGAAAACTTTCCATCAAATAAGAAGGACCTTACATCATTACCAAGATCGTGGGGAAAGGTGCCTATAAGATTTCCACCATCGAAGGTAATGAAATCCCACGTAGTTGGAATGCAACTCATTTGAAAAGGTACTACTTCTAAAACCCTTTTTTATTTTCTACTATTATTTCATCGGACGATTACTGACTTAGGCATCGGAGCGCCGTTGGTCAATCCAACGGCCACCCCTTAGCCAATTTTACTCGCAGGTAACGCACGATTATTGCAAGACATCGCACGATTATCGCATGATATCGCACGACTACCGCAGACATCGCACGATCTATGGCAAACATCGCCCGATAAAACAACATGCTCAAATCGCATGGAACTTAAAAGATGCATCAATCGCAAGAGCGCAAGTCAAAACGCCAGACGCATGATTAACAGAAACGTTTCTAAAAATTTTTTTCTAAGTGCCTTAAACTCACAATAAACATCGCAAGTCAAAACGTACGATTAATTAAGGCCTTAAACACTGAATCAGCTAAAACGCACGATTATCTATTTACTAAAAGTACTTAGAACAAAAATAACAAGTACTGAGACATCGCACGATTGCAAAAAATAGATAATTCCATTAAAAAGTACTTAAAGTACTATGATTACATCGATTAATAATTTAAACTTCAGGGGTGGCCTCTACGCCAACACCCTCTTCTACGCTAACTTCTACGATAGGAGGAGTGACTTCAGCAGCTTTATCCACGATGCCGGATCCAGAGGCGTCTTCATTTTTATCCTCCTCCTCGATCATCGTGACTTCAGCCTCTTTGCTCTTTTCAGCATTCTCCTCCTCCTCGTCGGCATCCTTCGCATCATCAGCATCCAGGAGCTCATCAGACCCCATCGCATCACGGAAGGCCCCCAGCTCACCTTTAGCAGCTTCGATGGTGTACGTGCCACCAATGAATTGGCGTATTACGGCTGCACGGGCCACCATCCTAGATAACACCATCTCATCTTTGAGATCCTGGATCTCAGATGATGAGGCCTTCTCTCGATCTGCCATCTCCGTGCGCATCGCAGCAAGTTCCTCCTCCAACTTGGCAACACGATTATTCGCCGCTGTCAGCCTCGCACGTTGTTCTGATCGAACGTGCTCAGCCTCATCCAGCTTAGCCACCAAGTCATCCACTTCAACCCGCTTGGCTTCTAGAGCAGCAGCTATCTTCGATGCCTTCTCCTGGGCCTTCTTCGCCTCGTTCACTGCAGCCCTCTCGCTGGACATTTTCACCTTCATGTCCCTCTGAACGGTCTCCAACCTTTGATGAAGACCAAGACACGCCTGGAAGGCCTACATAAACATAAGAACAGTTAGAACAGCACATTTAATATAATCGTAAGATACAAACATCGTACGATAACTTACCATGAAAGAGTATCCAACAGCACCGGCATCGAGCTCGCCAATCCGACGAGTATCCATGTGAGCCTTCTGCGATGGAAGCAGGTATTGTTCGATGGCAGGGAATAAGTCATCCTGGTTGATGACATCACCGTCGAGGAAATTTGAAGGCAGGGATATGTTGATCGACGTTTCACCCTCCTTCCCTCTCGGAGGCTTGACCGAGGCCCTTTTCTCCTTTGACATCGTAGGAGACATCGCAGGAGGAGGAGCAGTGTGAATCGGGGTCGCATCGACCACATCATCCGCCTGTCGTACGGCTTCCTTTGATGCAGTCGAAGCACCCGAAGAAGACCTTGTCTTCTTAGGTTGTGGCTCCATGCCACTTATTCCTTTCTTCTTCTCCAGAGCCCTCTTGGCCGCCGCCAAGTTAGCCAATTTCTTAGCAGGTTTCTTTTGGCCTGAAATAAAAAACGTACGTTATTAATCGCACGATAAAATTGAGAAAACGTAAGATAAGAGGAAAAAGTTATCACACGATTTACCTTCCATCTCTTCTTCTTCTTCTCCTTCACTTAACACTTGAACCTCGAGCTCTTCGTCGCTGTCCTCCCTTGGGCTTTTTCCCTTCGATTTGGCGTACGATCTTTCCTGAACACCGTACTCCAAGAAGCGATTGACAGCTTCAGTAGATTCCTCGAAGGCAAATTCGATCTCTGCAAAAATAACACACGATAAGAAAATTATACAATAAAGATTATGCGAAACAAAAATACATAAAGTGACCTATACCTAGTGGGTTCCATTCTGGAGCTACCCATCCACCATCCTCCAAGACCGATGAGGATCGTACGAACGCATATCGAGCCTTCCACCCTCGATCGAACGCTTGAGTACCATGTACTAACATGGCATCGCCCCTACCCTTGGGATAAATCCCATACCTATCGTAATCAGAGGGTTTAACGGTGTACGCCGATAGAAGATCATCGACGGTGAAAGGGTCTCTACCCCAATTCTCAGTGACACGTTCGATAACACTCACGACCCTCCAAAATTGGGGCATGAGTTGTCCAGGAGATAAACTAAATCGTGTCATAAAGGCACGAGACAAAGGACTGAAAGGCCAAGTAAATCCTATCTTAAAGGGGTATTCGAACAACGCGAAGAAACCTGCCGGAGCATCGGCGGGCCTAACCTCACCAGGTGATTTGATCACGGCATCCTTGGGCATCCTAGCAAGTTTCTTAAGGTGAACTAGGTCGATTTCTCCCTGAATTGTGCTCCTAACCTCCATGATTTCCCTAAAGCTAAGCCGATCTAAACTTCTACGCAATCTATCGAAACGCAATAAGTCGAAGTTCTTAGGATTTTTCTCAGCTCTAACTTTCAAACGCATGAACTGAAATTGAAACAAAGGGTAGAAAGATACCTTATAGGCGGTTTGAATTTGAATCTTCTCAAAGATTAAGAGGATTCGGTTGAAGAGAAATTCAAGTTTGAAATTGGAAAAGATTTAGAGATAATTATGGAAGAAATCTTATCTTTATATGAAATTAAACTCCTTCCCAAGAAATTGAGGTCGAATCGAGCATCGACACCTGTCTCTTATAACCGTTGCAATGACAGCTTGCACTTAACCAGGTTATGACGCCGTTAACGTGAAAAAACGATTCAGATTCGATAGATTAATCATGATAAAATCGATGTACTAACGATTTGATTTTGCAGATATAAGATTCAGAAAATATATAATTTATTTTCTAAATCTTGGGGGCAAACTGTTTGGGTGAAATTTTATCATCGAACGATCGAACGATTAAAATCGTAAGATATCTTTCAGGATGATATTCCTGTATTAAGATAAGGTCCTGAAATAAAGGCACAACTACCACCATACAAGGATAAGTGATCATCGAAGAGGATCGTACGATATCATCATATGATCGCACGATTAAACTAACGATATACATGTTCAAAGTTTACTCTTATTGCAGGAAAGCTTATCCAAGATAACCTCGAAGCATAGCCATCGTCCATTGAATTTAAATACGACCGTTTGAACCAGATACGTTCATCATTAAAGAGCTCAGACGTTACGATCGAGAATTCAGCTTCAGTTATGACCGTTGCATTTATGGCTCAATAATGGACGAGTAATTACAACATCAACAGCTATAAAAAGAGACCTAAGACAATACATTCGGGACAACTGATTCTGAGAGAGAAATAGCAATACCAATATTATTCTCTGTATTTACGTTCGATAGCATTCATTTCCTTATTGTAATCGTACGATACAACTGTAACATCGAGGATATCACCCCTTATTGGTGATCTATAGTGCAACGTCGACTATCCTATTTAGTCGGCCGCAGGTTTTTTCCTCGATTCAGAGGTTTTTCCTGCGTCATCAATCTTCTTGTCAATTTACTTTTATTTATCGCACGTTTTATCGAACGAGAATTCTTTCTTTTGACGATTTTGCCTCACGACATCTTACGATAACGATTTAAGTAAATTTTTACACAAACAACAAGTTAGAAGCCCGGAAAGTCAGACTTAAAAGCTCTCGATACACGATCTTCGATGATCAGCTGTATCGAAGGTCTACGACGGGTCTAATCTTACGATGCGTGGTAAACAGGCAACAAATCGATCAAATCCTTCAAGAGATGCACGATGGAGAATGTGGAAACCATTCTGGGGGCAGAAGCCTTGCTAACAGAATCTCGAGGCAAGGGTACTATTGGCCTACTCTTCGAGAGGACTCGATAAGGTATGTTCAAAGGTGCGATGCTTGTCAAAGACACTCAGGTACGTCACATCTACCTTCTGAACCCCTACACTCTGTCTTAATCCCATGGCCATTCATGCGATGGGGGATGGACATCGTAGGAAAATTACCACCTGCTCCAGGTCAAAAAGTGTTTTTACTTGTTCTTACTGATTATTTCTCTAAATGGATTGAAGCCGCAGCTTTCTCACAAGTTAGGGATAAAGAGGTTATCTCCTTTATCCAAACTAACATTATTTACAGGTTTGGAGTGCCATCAGAAATAACATGCGATAATGGGTCCCAATTTATAAGTGAGAGAACTCGAAAGTTCTGCGATGAACGTGGGATAAAACTCATTACATCGACCCCAAGATATCCACAATCCAACGGATTGGCTGAATCTAGCAACAAGACCATTATTAATTCCATTCGAAAGAGGTTGAAAGCTGCAAAGGGTCGATGGGTCGAAGAGTTACCATCTGTTTTGTGGGCAAATCGCACGACACCTAGAACCTCAACTGGACAAACTCCCTTTTCCCTGGTATACGGATGTGAAGCAGTCCTTCCGATCGAATCACACGTTCCTGTTGCTCGACATCGTACGATTGAACAAAACTCGATAGACTTGTGTCACGATATAGATGCTTTGGAAGAACTAAGAGAGAAAGCCTTTCAAAAAATGGCATCGCAAAAAGCCATGGTCGAACGTTACTTCAATAAAAAGGTGAAGATCAAGGTATTTCAAGTTGGAGATCATGTCCTACGACGTGTCTTTCCAAATACACAGGAATCGAACGCTGGAAAACTTTCCATCAAATGGGAAGGACCTTACATCATTACTAGGATCGTTGGGAAAGGTGCTTATAAGATTTCAACCATCGAAGGTAATGAAATCCCACGTAGTTGGAATGCAACTCATCTAAAGAGGTATTACTTCTAAAACCCTTTTCATTTTCTTAACTATTATTCTATCGAACGATTACTGACTTAGGCATCGGAGCGCCGTTGGTCAAACCAACGGCCACCCCTTAGCCAATTTTATTCGCAGGTAACGCACGATTCTCGCAAGATATCGCACGATTATGGCAAACATCGCCCGATAAAACAACATGCTCAAAACGCATAGAACTTAAAAGATGCATCAATTTCAAATCGCAAGAGCGCAAGTCAAAACGCCAGACGCACGATTAACAGAAACGTTTCTAAATTTTTTTTCAAGTGCCTTAGACTCATGATAAACATCGCAAGTCAAAACGCACGATTAATTAAGGCCTTAAACACAAAATCAACTAAAACGCACGATTATCTATTTATTAAAAGTACTTAGAACAAAAATAAAAAGTACTGAGACATCGCACGATTGCAAAAAATAGATAATTTCATTAAAAAGTACTTAAAGTACTATGATTACATCGATTAATAATTTAAACTTCAGGGGTGGCCTCTACGCCAGCACCCTCTCCTACACTAACTTCTACGATAGGAGGAGTGACTTCAGCAGCCTTGTCCACGATGCCGGATCTAGAGGCATCTTCATTTTTATCCTCCTCCTCGATCATCGTGACTTCAGCTTCCTTGCTCTTTTCGACACCCTCCTCCTCTTCATCGGCATCATTGGCATCATCAGCATCCAGGAGCTCGTCAGATCCCATCGCATCGCGAAAGGCCCCCAGCTCACCCTTAGCAACCTCGATGGTGTACGTGCCACCAATAAATTGGCGTATTAAGGCTGCACGGGCCACCATCCTGGATAACACCATCTCATCTTTGAGATCCTGGATCTCAGATGATGAGGCCTTCTCCGCGATCTGCCATCTCCATTCGCAACGCGGCAAGTTCCTCCTCCAGCTTGACGATACGATTGTTGGCCGCTGTCAGCCTTGCACGTTGGTCCGATCGAACGTGCTCAGCCTCATCCAACTTAGCCATCAGATCATCCGCCTCAACCCGTTTGGCCTCCAGATCAGCAGCCATCTTTGATTCCTTCTCCTTAGCCTTCTTCGCCTCGTTCACCGCAGCCCTTTCACTGGACATCTTCATCTTCATGTCCCTCTGAACGGTCTGCAATCTTTGATGAAGACCGAGACACGCCTGGAAGGCCTACATGGACATTAGATGGTTAGAACAGCACGATTATAACATCGTAAGATAAAACATCGTAAGATAAAGAAAAACTTACCATGAAGGAGTATCCAACTGCACCAGCATCAAGCTCGCTGATCCGGCGCGTATCCATGTGAGCCTTCTGCGATGGAAGCAAATATTGTTCGATGGCAGGGAAGAGGTCATCTTGGTTGATGACATCACCATCGAGGAAGTTTGAAGGCAAGGATATGTTGATCGATGTCTCACCTTCCTTCCCCTTCGAAGACTTGACTGGAGCTCTCTTCTCCTTTGGCATCGAGGGAGACATCGTAGGAGGAGGAACGCTGTGGATTGGGGTTGCATCAACCACATCGTCCGCCTGTCGTGTGGCATCCTTCGATGAGATCGACGCACCCGAAGAAGACCTCGTCTTCTTGAGTTGTGGCTCCATGCCACTTATTCCCTTTCTTCTTCTCCAAAGCTCTCTTGGCCGCAGCCATGTTTGCCAACTTCTTCGAAGGCTTCTTTTGACCTGAAATAAAGCAAAAAAACACACATTAATATCGTACGATAAAGTTAAGAAAACGTAAGAAGATGAAAATCATCGTGCGATTTACCTTCCATATCTTCTTCTTCTTCTTCTTCTTCACTCAACACTTGAACTTCAAGCTCTTCGTCGCTATCCTCCCTTGGACTTTTCCCCTTTGATTTGGCGTACGATCTTTCTTGAACACCGTACTCTAAGAAACGATTAACAGCCTCGGTGGATTCCTCGAAAGAAAACTCGATCTCTGCAAAAAGAAACATACGATAAGGAATTATGCAATAAAAACAAACGAAGCAAAATACACAAAACATCCTATACCTAGTGGGTTCCATTCTGGGGCTACCCATCCACCTTCCTCCAAGACCGATGAGGATCGCACGAACGCATATCGAGCCTTCCACCCTCGATCGAACGCTTGAGTACCATGTACTAACATGGCATCACCCCTACCCTTGGGATAAATCCCATACCTGTCATAATCAGAAACCTTCACGGTATACGCCGTGAGAAGGTCATCGACGGTGAAAGGGGCTCTACCCCAGTTTTCAGTCACTCGTTCGATAACGCTCACGACCCTCCAGAATTGGGGCATGAGCTGTCCAGGAGAAAGACTAAATCGTGTCATGAATGCACGAGATAGAGGACTGTAAGGCCAGGTGAATCCGATCTTAAAAGGGTATTCGAACAAGGCAAAGAAACCTGCCGGAGCATCGGCGGGTCTAACCTCGCCGGGCGATTTGATTACGGCCTCCTTAGGCATCCTAGCAAGTTTCCTAAGGTGGATTAGGTCGATTTCTCCCTGGATTGTACTCTTAACCTCCATGATTTCTCTAAAACTAAGACGATCTAAACTCCTATGTAATCTGTCGAAACGCAGCAAGTCGAAATTCCTAGGATTCTTCTCAGCCCTAACTTTCAAACGCATGAACTGAATTGAAATAAGGGAAAGAAAGGTACCTTATAGGCAAATTGAAACTAAATCTTCTTAAAGATTAGAAGGATTCGGTTGGAGTGGAATTTGAATTCGAAATTGGAAAAGATTTTGTGATAATTATGGATGAAATCTTATCTTTATATGAAATTAAACTCTTCCCCAAGTAATTGAGGTCGAATCGAGCATCGACACCTGTCCCATATAACCGTTGCATTGACAGCTAGCAAAATAACCAAGTTGTAACGCCGTTAACGTGAAAACCGGTTCATATTCGACAAATTAATCACGATAAAATTGATATACTAACGATTTGATTTTACAGGTATAAGATTCAGAAAATCTATAACATATTTTCTAAATCTTGGGGGCAAACTGTTTGGGTGAAATTTTATCATCGAACGATCGAACGATTAAAATCGTAAGATAACTTTCAGGATAATATTCCTGTATTAAGATAAGGTCCTGAAGTAAAGATATAATTACCATCAAACAAAGACAAGTGGTCATCGAAGATAATCGTGCGATATCATCATATGATCGTACGATTAAACTAACAATATACATGTATAAGTTTGCTCTTATTGCAGGAAAGCTTATCCAAGATAACCACGAAGCACAGCCATCGTCCATCGAGCTTAAATCCGACCGTTTGAGCAAGATACGCTTCTCATTAAAAACTCAGACGTTACGATCGATAATTCAGCTTCAGTTATGACCGTTGCATTTATAGCTCAATTATGGGATGACAGTTACGATCCAAGCAACTATAAAAGAGATTCAAGATCCTACACTCAAAACAACTGATTCCGAGAGAAAAATAGCAATAACAACATTATTCTCTGTATTCACATTCGATAGCATTCTTTTCTTTATTGTAATCGTACGATACAACTGTAACATCGAGGATATCACCCCTTATTGGTGATCAATAGTGCAACGTCGACTATCCTATTTAGTCGGCCGCAGGTTTTTTCCTCGATTCAGAGGTTTTTCCTGCGTCATCAATCTTTCTGTCCACTTACTTTCATTTATCGCACGTTTTATCGAACGAGAATTCTTTCTTTTGACGATTTTGCCTCACGACATCTTACAATAATAACTTAAGTAAATTTTTACACAAACATCCACCATGGTCCGATTCTGATGATTCTGACGATGAGTTTTCATGGCAGGGTAATACAACGAAAGAATACCATGATGAAGACTGCCTAGATGGAATCGGAAATCTAATGCAAACGAAAAGTAAAAGAAAATGCTCAGGTTGCCTCCCGAGAAGCGCTTCGTTTTTGAATGGGTCTAGAGGTCGACCCCTTTTTCCAGCTCATTTCTTGGCACGTCGGGCTGACGAGCCCTTCTTCTTTCTATTTTCCTTCTTGGAGGTTCCCGACCCATTAGGTGTTTGATCCTTTTGATGTATCGGGTTCGGATAATCCTCCGTCCTCTTTCCGTGTTCATGAGGGAGTAGCGGGCGGTTCGTGCTCTTCTTGTAGGCCAGAGAAGGATCTTCATACGGTTCATCGAGATGTGTGACCGGCTCTCTGTTAGGATCAAAGTAAATCCGATTTTCTCCATACCCTAAGCTCGTCACTTGGTTCCGCATATCGGTATTCACTTGGGCGGTGTGGAGAAAAGCTCTTCCAAGAATGATCGGGATCTCCGTGTTCTGTGGAAGGTTAGCTATAACGAAGTCCGTAAAGTAGACAAAATTGCCTATGCGAATCGGGACTCCTTCCGCTATCCCCAACGGTTTGGTCATGTAGTCGTTCACTCCTCGATATTGATAGTCTGTTGGAATGATCTTTTTAACTCCCATTTTCCTGCAATAACCAACAGACATCATGTTATGTGCGGCACCTGTATCTACCAAAGCAAGACCCTTAAATTTATGACAAGAAATTGGTAAACTATAACTTCCCGGATCATGTTTGATAGGTGCAATGTAGGTGAGCTCATCTTCCGCCGCCTTCTCCTTCTCTTTCCCTTTGCCTTTATCCTCTTTCTTCGGTAACACGAACTCCGCGTATCCGCCTTGCTTTCCATCTTCCTCCTCATCATCACTTGAAGCAACGGGTCCTTTAAGTCCTAGATGCTCGAACGAAATGGTGAACCCCTCCGAGTCATAATCTGTAGCATAATCGGGCTCACTTCCATTATCGCTCTCCACATACTCCTTCGTGTAGATGTCCGTCCACTTCTTCTTTGATGGTTCTCCGGTCATCATGAGCATAGGTTTTACATTTTCTACCTTCGGGTTGACTTGTGTTTGCGTTGGTAACTCCCCTTGAGTCCTTTCACTTAGCATTTGCGAAACACGTCCAACCTGCAATTCCAAATTCTGGATAATACTTTGGTGGTTACGTATGTACGAACCTATCTCATCGTTTAGCTTCTTTTGTGCATCCATGAATTGGAGTATTCGGTCCTCGATAGAAACACGTGGCTCTCCATCCTGTCTCTGGTTTTGCTGATTTGGTGCAAAGAAACCGGGAGGTCTCGGGATGAAATTACGATTGTTGTTCCACCTCCCTTGGTAATCGCCTCGGTTGATATAGTTCACCTCATCGGGTGTCATCATTGGTCGATTCGGGCAATCCTTAGTCAAGTGTGGTTCATTGCACTCCTCGCATCCAACCTGCAAAGCGTGAACATGTTTAATTAGTTCTTCGATTTTTCGTTCAAACTTTACCTGTTGGTTTTTCATTGCGGCTAGTTCATCGGATGGATCGAAATCGGTTGAGATCTTTCCGGCCATCCTCGGGATTTGCAAGCGTTTGTCCGTCCTCCGGTCTATGTTGTGTATGAGCATGTCTTCGAGGAGCTTGTATCCTTCCGTGGGCGTTTTGTACATAAAGACACCTCCGGCAGATGAATCCAATGTAGCTCGTGAAGAATAAGCAAGCCCACTATAGAAAGTTTGGACTTGTTCACTCTTATTCAATCCGTGACTTGGGAAAGAATTTAGAAGGTGCTTGAAACGTTCCCATGCTTTGGATATGGTCTCCCCGTCATCTTGTTGGAAGGTCGGATCTCGGCTCTTAACTTGTCGATCTTAGACGGTGGAAAGAATCGGGAAAGGAACTTTGAACGAAGTCCTTCCCAAGTGGTGACCGAACTTGGCTCTAACGAGCGCAACCAAGCTCTAGCTTCTCCGATAAGTGTGAGAGGAAAGACTCGGAGACGAATCACATCATCTCGGCCTTCCTCCGTTTTGAACAGATCGCATATATCCACGAAGTTCTCCATATGAACGATAGGATTGCTATCGTTTTTTCCCGTCGAAGGTAAGGTCCTTGATCATGTGAAGGAGCTTCCCCGGGATCTCCTTGTTTAGGTCCGGCTTCGTGATCGGATTGGTGGGTACGGTTGGAGCAGCTCTCCTGGCGGTCCACATCGGTGCCTCGTCTCCCATCTCAAAAATCAAAGCTCTCGGGAGAACTTTGTTGGCTTTCGACTTCTTTTTATTTCTTTTTCTGAATTCTCTCTCCGGCTCCTCAAATGGCTCTAACAAGTCTGCCGTGACTGAAACCACAACAAACGGTTACGGGCAACTTGCGGGAAACAAAGAGATAAAATATAAATAACTAATTAAAACTAGAAAGCGAAAAACTTGCAAGGGAAAGAATCCCTCACAAGGATCGATTAACAAAACTAATAAAACTAAAATCTAACAACTACCGTTCCCCGGCAGCGGCGCCAAAAACTTGATGCGGTAATAATTATATATAAAAAGCGGAACAAGTTTTAACCTCTAATGCCTAGCCACTGTCTTACCACATATACAGGCAAGCGTACCTGATCGTGAGTAATATAGTGTAGGAAAGTCCAGGTATCGTATCTACCACAGGGAACGGTCAAGTTATCGTAGATTATTAATCTAAATCAGTTTAATTAACCTAAAACTTTTGGGGGGGTTTTTATGAAAAAGGTTTTAATACTAAAAAAACAACTAAATTAACTATGAACTAAGAAAGCGATTAAAAGATGGATTAAAACTATATGAAGGAAAACAGTAGCACTTATCATGGTATAGTGAATCCCCAAGTGGATGATTTAAATAGGCCAAAGGTTTGGTTGTTTTAGTTATTGTAGAAATTTAAGTCTAGGACACCCTAACATATGATGACTATGGCTATTAACTAGGTCTTGATCCTCCTAGTCCCAATACATAGATTATTTGTCAGACAATCTAGCACCGGTAACCCAATCCTATCTCTATTGCATGGTATTCTACTATCTGGCCGCTCTCGGTCTGAGTAACCACTTAACACAACTCTCCGGGATGAAAGGTAGGTCAAGGGAGATTGATTATCCTAACGGAGTCTATCTATTTAGGTCAAAACAGATACACCCAATCAACGATTTCAAATAGCCAAACAATAGGAATCAAATCGGAACCATAACACACATTCAATCAACCAAAAACAAACCAATAAACATTAAATTACGAAATCATCATCCACAATGGTTCATCGACCACGACAAGTACCACTATTAAAAGACTACTCACTAATCATAATGAAAACAGAAAAAACGATAGTAGACACAGACATGATACCGATAGTACAACGACGGATGATCGAAGATCGAACCCCGCAGCGTATCGGCACCACTCTGACTTTCACTCTCTACTCTATCGTTCCCCTCGTCTCTGCTTCGTGTTCTGAACTGAAGGAGGAGGCTGGTATTTAAAAGAAGGCGTCCAGGGGTCATTTCGCGTTCGCCAGACGGCGGTCTCGCGGCGCGAGCCACTTAGGTCAAACTCTGGATTTCCTCGTTATCGAACCTGGCGGCGCCAAACTTGAAAACTCGCGAACGCCAGATGGCTACTGGATTGATGTTGTGCATTTTTCACGTTTTCTCGCCTTTTTTCGTACTTTTCCGTTCTACGGCCTCCAAATCCTATAAAAGCAATAATAAGCTTATTTGGTGAGTGAAATGATCATAAACGGGTAAGAAATGGGGTAAAGTCATACAATTAAGCTTAACCAAAACATGTATAATTTTGGTGTTATCACACTCTCTCACACATATCAACATCAAATCCCCTTTTTACATTCCCAATACATGTTTTTTCAATTCTCAATGCATCATACCCTTATTAAAATGGTGCAAATAGCAACCCCCTTAAATTTTCTTATTTATAAATTATTATATAAATTTAATATATATATATATATATATTAAAAAAATTGAATATAATATATTAGTTTTCACAAATTAATTTTAAGTTTTCAATCTATATATTTTAGAGAAAATAATTATTATAGCCAAAATGAATAAATCATTTCACCTCCTACCCTTTGTCTCCCTCCGATGACAATTTTACCCACCGTTCCGTCATTTTCCGGCCGCCAATCGGCAAAAACAAATATTCCGGCAAAAAATTGAGTGGGCCGCCAAAAACCACTCTCCAATGGCGACCCACTCAATTTTTTTATGTATGTATATATGTGTATATGAAGGTTGCCATGCATCCATCCACCAATAGAGGCTTAACCATCCGCCAAAAATCCAGTCTCCAATAGCGGCTGGATCTTGGCGGGCCGGTGGGTAGAACTGCAAACGGAGAGAGAGAAAGGGTAGGAGGTGAAACGATTTTCGGCTTTTGGCTATAATAATTATTTTCTCTATATTTTATTAACATATTTGAAAACAATTAAAACACAAATATAATTTTATATCACAATTAAAAAAGGTGCAACTTTTGAGAAATATTAATTTTTAAAATGTATTGCAAAAATCCGAGTTTTTATTTAAGCACTTGAATTTCAATAAAAATGTAAAAAGCATCTGATTTAAATGGCTCCACTTATAAAACCCATCAAAGTTTGACTAAAATAATGTTCATCAAAGTTTGACTATAATAATGTTCGTATATCGTATTCTACGTATGATGTCAAACATTGCTTACAAACAAATAAAATGATTATAATAAAATAAAAATTAATGCCTAGACTATATTAAAAACTAGAATTTAGACTTCAAATGGCAACACGCCATCAGCCACCAGTGTTCAACAACATGGAATCTATATTACAAAACATGGAATTCAAACAATGATAGATCAAGTCAAAATAGCCAAAGTCAATGATATTCAAAGAAGAAACTTTGGTATTTTCAAGTTTAACCAAATCCAACAAGAAAAAATTAAAATGGTAGTACACAACAAAATATAATGAGGGCTTTATTTATTTTTTTAACTATAAGTTAACACATACACGCTTCAGCAGTATCGAGCTTCCAATTGGGCAATCCCACTAGCGACCCGGTCCAACCTATGGCTGAACCCGATCGGCAGGGAAGTGGATCCCATATACTGGATCCTTCCATACCGACCCGAACCCGGACCGAAGGATCAGATCCAAAGTCTGATCCTTTAAAAATACCTTTAATACATTCTAACCATTTTCAATTCAAAACATTTAAAATAACCATCTTTTCCACTAAATGAACTCCACTGTATGAGGATACAACTTTTCCGGCGACCTCTGCAAAAACAACCTCTGCCAATCACGGAGAAGGGTTAGAACCGTAAACATCGGTTCTTTAGGGATCAAAGGTGTATGTTGTTCAGGGATCAAAAGTGTAATTTTCA
The DNA here is from genome assembly GCA_030169165.1 of Centaurea solstitialis. NCBI lineage: Eukaryota > Viridiplantae > Streptophyta > Magnoliopsida > Asterales > Asteraceae > Centaurea > Centaurea solstitialis. The sequence continues at coordinate 24,106,919 of CM058043.1, read as the reverse complement.
AAACTCCTCCGCTATTAGGTGGAGGTTGGTTCTAGCAGAGGTCGCCGGAAAATGGTCTCTTCATCTAATGCATTTCATTTTGGAAAGAAATTGATTATTTTGAAGGTTTTTGAGGAGAAAATGGATAGGAAACATTAATGAAATTTCTTAAATGGCTACAAAAATTAATTTCTCTATTAATACTTGTAAAAAAAAAACTACCACAAGACAAAACAATTAGGTGATACGAAATCTTACGACTTAGAGTTTCGTCAAAAAGGTCATTCTTATAAGTGGTAACTTTTTTAACTCCACGAATACTAATCACTAATCGGAATCTTTACTTTACGGTAATCTCGTATTTGTTTCAACAACAATAATATAGATTAATATATGGGGTTAGGTTCACGTAAGACCAAGCTGTTTTCGTGAGACTGATGAGACTAACATTTTTTTCATGAAACTTCAAGCCAAAACACTGTGAAGGTAAAAAAAAATTGAACGTTCATGGTAAAAACGTTGTAAATGTTACATTAATGGTGTTTTTTGATGTGAATGATCGATATTTTTGTACCTTTAAAACATTTTCGCTATGAAGGTTCGAATTATTTATTTTTTACCTTCACAACATTTTTCGCTGTAAATGTTTCGTTTTTTTTACCATGTGTTGGATTTTTTTACACCGATAGTATTTTTTAGTATGAATATTCAAAATTTATTTACATTCACGGTGTTTTGGTAAGAAGTTACATGCGTAAAGTCTTGATCTCATGCAGTCTCATGGAAACTATTTGGTCTCACGTGATATATATATATATATAGGGCCAGGTTCGAATGTGAACTCAATTTTGGTTGTGAACGTGAGGACGAATCTCAACCACACATCTTCGGTTACGGTGGAAGTGATCATGGAGGATTGACGCAATTCATGGGAGGGTGAAGATTATTAAAGAAGGGAACCCAGTCAAAACCGTTTTTATTGATCGAATGGGTGACTGAGATTCGTTCTCACGTTCACAACAAAAAATAAGTTCACGATTAAACTTTCCTATATTTATATGTATATAACTAATAATAAAATGTCATTTCACACAAAATTAGATAAGAACCAAAGTATACGAACTCCAAAAAAAGGTAAACGACTTATAAAAACTCAACGAGTACTTTAAATTTATTGTACTTTTTACCGATAAAACCTTACATTCCTTGACCCTACCCTTCCACATATAGACAATGGACATATGAATTATTGAGTTTAACTTTTCAAATAAATCTAATATATGTTTTTGATATGTGACCCCAATATGATGTGTCTAAAATTAAATCAACACCAACTCGAAATCCAAACAAGTCAATTTATATATATTATTTTTACACTTAAAACATATACATTAACGTTATAGACGAATACATTGATCATTTAGAGGATACAAATATTTTATAAAATTTTACAAAGGGTCCTTGCTAATCTGCCTCAACGACATAGATGTAAATATGATCCATACGTGCGAGGTCCTGAATTCAAACCTAAGCACTACTCATTTGTAACGATGACCGTGGGACTTCCACAATGGAGGAAATTTGCTCGATCTTTTTACCATCGAAATATTCTAACTCCTTCAAAGCCAAACTTCTCCATTTTTCGAGTAATTCCAATTTACCCCCTTCAACTTTACCTATTTGACTTAATAACCCTTCAATTTTACCAACGTATTCGCCGTACCTTTTCAATCTCTCGACCTCCTCCTCGTTGCCGCCTCCCAATATGGCCCCACACGCGGCCCCACATCCGTGGAGTCGTCGTGACGGTTGACCACTTAATCGGTCAAACCCGTAATCTTGACCGGCGACCATCCCTTCCACGCCGGCAGCTCGGGTGATCTCAACGATCACCCTTAACAGCTCGCCAGCGTTCTTACCGGCTGGGTCCATGGACCGAGCCAGTAACTCGAAAGCAAATGGCATGATCCCATCTCCGGTAAGCAGCTCAATGTTCGAGTCATACAAATGTTGTACTGGCTCGAGCATTGAGCCATAGATGTCTGGCCTGGGCCCGGACTCGGGCGCAGGCCACACCCTATTACTTAACCGGAGATGGTCGTGGGTGTACGCAGCGGCATGCACCAGGTGCACTGCGGCCGCTGCTAAAACCGCGTCCTGTCTGTCGCCGCCGACAAGCTCGCATGCCGCGACGCACAGGGCGGACGCGACCGTTTTTGGTGCCGCAAACGTCAAGTGGTGCATCGGCTCGAAGACGGAGGCGGGTTGACGGATTTGGATTGATTTCTTCAATTGGGAATCGATATCGGAATGTATCGAGTCCCAGTACGACACGTTTCCGGCCACGCGGGCGGTGATCGTGGACCTACAGCGAGGTCGCGGTGCCGCCGGCGTGATGGATATGGATGGACGGATGAGATTTGTTTTGGAGATGATGGAGAGATGAGTTCCGGCCATTTTTTTGTTGATGGTAGCTTTAAGGGAAGCTAAAGGAGGTTGAAATGAAATTATGGTGATGTGGGTTGTACCATATTTATAGAACTATAGAAGATTTATGTTTTTTGGAATTTAGTAAGGTACAAGTTGTTAAAGCAGTATTTTTTGGGAATTGGTGAAATTGGATCTGGAAAAAGCAAATTGGTGATTTAAAAATAAAATTAAGCCATGAGGAACACGTGAGAACGAATCTGGACCGTCGAAGTTTATAGATCATCATCGTACATCGGACTTTGGATTCAAATATAACTTTCGATGGGAAACTTTTATATTTGTTAAATCCCATTCTTAACCTAAGATCATCTCCAACAACATTGCTAAAATAGAAAAAATGATATTTTTTCTTCTAAAATGCTCTAACAGCATTGTTAAATGGATTGCTAAAATAGAAAAAGTTTGAGTTTTCTCTAAATTTAGAGATTTCTCTAAAATCTTTATATGAGGAGATAGAAACTACTTTTTAATCCATTCCACCAATTGTTTAAAAGTTGGTTAATTTTTTTTATTGAAATACTACATATATTGAATATTTTAATAATAAAAATAATGATTGATTTTCTAAAATAGCAAAACTGTTGGAGATGATAGCAAATATTTTTAGAGATTTTAACTTGTTTTCTCTATTTTAGAATTTTTTTAACAATGCTGTTGGAGATGCTCTAATAATCTATTTTAAAGAAATTAACAATTTTAAATATTTTAAAATATTATATTTTCTTATAATTTTCTTCCGAAAATCCTTACAAAATACTCCCTGCGTCTTAAAATTATTGTCCAGTTTTGACTTTTGAAAGTCTTTCTTTTTCGACTTTGACCTTAAATATTATTATTTGTGTTATATAATAGTTGATACAAAATATATGAATGAGTAGTGTTTTTAATGTATGTTCGATGGTATAATTTTCATCAAGTATCATATAGCACAAACAAAATATTTAAGGTCAAAGTCGCAAAAGAAAGACTTTCAAAAGTCAAAACTGCACAATAATTTTGTGACGGAGGTAATAGTAAACTTCTCTTCAAAGTAAACTTTGTTATTTGAAAAGACTACTTTAACAACATCCGTCGTTAGGGGAGGTGTTTAAAAAATTACAGTTTTTGTCGTAACACACCTTCTGCCCCTAAGAAACGCATATTTACAGTTTCAATCTTTCTCCGCTAACTGCGGAGTTTACTTTTAGTAGAGGCTGCCGGAAAGTGGTCTCTTTAAACAGAGGAATTCATTTTATGGAGAACTTGGCTATTTTGAAGTTTTTGGGAAAAAAAATTGGTTAGAAGGTGTTATAGCATCTCCAACAACTTCTCCAAAATAGAAAAAAAAAAAATTGAGATTTTTAGTCTAAAATGTGCTCCAACAGTTTTCCGAACTCTTTTTTTCTCCAAAATGAAGAAAATAAGATAAAATTAATTTTTCTTCAAGTATGGGGATAACTCCAAAAATCATTACCATTTGAAATAGCCAATAAGAAGTCTTGAAAATAAGAATTTGGAGAAATAATTTTTTTAATAATTAACTTAAATGGGAAAACTTTTGGAGATGAAAACAATATTTTTAGAAGATTTTGGATTTTTTAATTCTTTATTTTGAAGAAATTTTGGAAAAGCTCTTACATGCTCTTAGGCTATCAGTACCCCAACCCTCTCAACCCTCCCAACCTAACTGCCACATCAGTTTTTTTCCAACCCTTTCATTAACCATCTGGAACCCTCTCTAATTAGTACCACAACCCTCTCACACACAACACACACAAAAATAGCGGTGTGAGCAACCCGTTCCTAGCCCGCCGAGCTCCTAGGCGACGTACCGCAACCCGCTCGGCCCGGCCAGCCCGGTGGGCTCGAGCCCGCTGAGCCTAGGCATGCGGTACACATAGCCTTAGTAGTATTTTATAAAATGGCTAAAAAATTAATTTCTTAACTTTTTTATATATTTTATAAATATAAATATTTATATATATATATATTATATTTTTAATGGTTTATTTAATTTGATTTGATAAAAGAAAAAGACAAGCTTATGTTGATTTTTTTAATTATTGTAACTTTCTTTTAAAGATAGTCAAGCTTATGTTGATTTTTTCGGTGTGCCATCCTAGAAAAATAAACCATTAAAAAAAATCATTTTGATCTCAATTACGAATGAAGAATTAACATTTATGATTTATTACTACAAATTATTCTTAACTTTTGAAATTTGGAGATCAAAATTAACACAAAAAATGCCTTTGTGATCGTATTTGTTAGTCAGTCTACTTTGGGGTGCCATGACGTTCAACTCATAGTTATGATCGAATGATTTGTTAAAATTGTTTATTATTGTGTTTAATATCTGCTATTGTATTCTATTCAAGAAAAAAAACAATTGTTTGTTCGGCTCTTAGTAGCGTATTTCACCGAGCCCTTAAGCCCACTCTTCCACATCAACTTTACCATAAACCTACTATGAGCCTCCACAAGCCCACTCTGTAAAGTATCATAACCCACCAAACTGAATACCCAATACATAACCCATCAAACTGAATACCCAATACATATATATTTTAAATAAAAAAAGAAGAGAGAGAGAGAGAGAAGAAGAGAGAGGGAGAGGGATTGAAATGCGGCTCCATCGGTTTGTGGAAGCCGAGTAGCCGACACCCCCATCCCGCGGCAGTCATACCGTAGACCACAGCAGCCTGCCGAGGCAAGCCGCCGAAGCCCAGGGTGACGCTACACAGGGCCTTAGAAGACAATTTTTTTTTTGAAATATGAAGTAAAAAATTAAAAAAAAATGAAAAAAGTAAAAAGAACATGAAGGCGATATTAGATAATATAGTAAGCATGAACATTTAAACATCCCTTTCCAACTATTTTTTTAATTCAAAGAATATCTAATCCATTTTTATGTTATCTATTCATACACGTAAGATTTGATTATTATTCATGTCTTAATAATTTTATAAATAATTAGTATTTAATAAGATTTATTTAAAACTTACGCTATTACTTACTTTAAATGGGCATAATATGCATAGCAGCTTAAAGCCATCTACTACTAATCTGTTAATAACAATTTTCCTGTTGTTCATTTAAAGACCAGTTAAAATAAATGCAAACTAGGGATGTAAATGAGCCGAGTTATTCGAGAAATACCCGAGCTCGAATCGTTAAAAGCTCGAAATGAGTCAAACGTTAACGAGCTCGAGCCTGAACCTAAAATAGAGCTAGTTTACTAAAAGAGCCAAGCTCGAGCCTCAAAATCAGGGATCATTTAGGCTCGCGAGCTTAAACGAGTTTCACATATAATATTATGTATTTTATATTGTGTTATTATTGTTATGTGTTTAACATAAATAAAAATTCGATATTCAAAGCACATGCTCAAAATCAGGGATCGTTTAGACTCGTTTACTTAAGGCTCGTTTAGGCTCATGAAGCAGCCAAGCATTAGCGGGTCGAACTCGAGTCTTGTAAATGGTTCACGAACCAAGCTCGAGCCTCAAAACATATGCTCAAATGAGCTCAGGCTCGAGCTTCTATAATTTCAAGCGAACCTCGCTCGATTAGCTTAAAGCTCAGTTCGACTTGGCTCGTTTACATCTCTAATGCAAGCTAGTTCAGATATTAAGGTTATCAAAAAAGTTTCTTACGAATTTATTAACGCATCCTAATGACATATATAGTTTCTCTATAAATATGTTGGTTATAAGTATAACTTGGTCTAAGTTTAACGTTATATTCAAATTCTTATCGGTTTAACATTAATATAAGTTTGATGTCACTATGTCTTGAAATAATATATATAATATTATAATAAAAAGATATATTACATAAAAGTGTAAATATAACACAAATAATGTATATTACACAATAAACGATTGTCTTTTTCGTGTTCACAATTTGTACAAATTAAAATAAATTAATTTGTATTATTGTGGATTGTCTAATGGCTGCTAAGAAATAAACAATTATTTATTGAGTTTTATAAAGGTAATTTAATTTTTTATGGTAGAACAAACCTTTAAACAATTACGACTAGATATTTTATTTCAAATTAGATCGACCCATCAGTGTCAAATCCTTTACCATTGCTAAATGCTAACGATGGAAATTGTTTAAAATAATTAATTTACCTATTTCTTTAACTTTATAAACATTTCTAACATATTGGCTTAAGTAGCCTTTAACAAGTGGCACCTATAAACATTTTTAACTCATTTTTTCAACAAAATATTTAGAAATAAAGTATTTATTCAATAAAAAGAAATTAATTATTATAATATATAACATTTGACAGGAATGATGAACAGTAAAATATTAGAAAAAGGTACAACTTTAGTCTTTATGGTTTAATACTTATAATGTTTTTAGTCCTCGATTTCTAAAAATTGATTTTTCTTCATCCCTATAGTTTTTATTTTATTCAATTTTCATCACTCCATCCAACTTTGTTAAACTAAGTGGTTAATTCTTCTAAAAAAAATGTTTGATTAAATTACATATTTGATTCTTATAGTAGATCATCTAGAGAAAAGTTCAAATGTGAACCACTTTTTGGTTGTGAACGTGAGGACAGCCGAGAGCGCGACACGTGGCGGCTTTGAGTGTGGTCCCCCTCTTTAATTCAATGCCCTCCCATGAATCGCGCATAGTCACCCGCCGTGGACCTTACGTGGCGCCTAGTCATCCGCCACATGTCGCGCCCTCGGCTGTCCTCACGTTCACAACCAAAGAGTGGTTCACATTTGAACCCACCCCAGATCATCTCTCTATATATATATATATATATATATATATATATATATGAGAAATGTTCAAATAAGAACAAAATTAATTTGCAAGAACAAAGGAATAATTTTGGATCACATGTGATGTGGGTCCCACATAATAAAAAATCATATATGATTTAGGTGGGTCCCACCACTAAATCATATATGATTTTTTATTATGTGGGACCCACATGGGCCCACGTCAATGTGTGGGGCTCAAAATGGGTTCCTTTGTTCTTGCAAATAACCTTGTTCTTGTATGAACCTCCCTCATATATATATATATATATATATATTTTGGAAGAGGTATCCCAGACCATATTGGGCCCAGACTAATCATCGGCAATTTTGGACCGAAGCCTGACTGCTAAAGCATGCAGCCCGGGTCGAAGCCCCCGTACCTCCAGAATGCGTCCCCCAAGGCTTGAACTCGGGTTCACCAATATGTAGTGCCCAAGCCTTACCACTAGGCTAACACTCCTTTGGTGTCTATATATTTATTTAATTTCCAAAGCTTTAGAAATCTTTACTCCTTTATAAAGCAAATTTCACAAAACTCTTAAATACAACTTGTTAAAGCTTAAATGTCTTAAAACTCTTAAAATTGTACAACTCTTCAATGCACCCACTCACAATACTTCTTCCAAGACACGCTTGCATCCCTTGCCTTTCTTGAACCGACTTTTCAGTCTCCCAAGATCACCATTATACATGCCACTCTCTGATTGTCTTTTCCTATACTTTTTTTGAAATCGTCTAGGGTTCATCTTCCTCTATCTCTCCCCTTCAGCGTCTCTGAATTTAGTTTCGATCTTTTTTTCTGAGTTAATTTTGAAATATTTTGATTTTGGTCTGAATTTCAGTTCACGATTTCAACTTACTAAGTATGCGCCTGCTTCACATTACACTTTCGATTGCTCAGGCAAGGTAATTTATTTCCCCTCTATTTTCTCTCTTGAATTGCTTGGATGTTCTGTTGGATTTCTTCTCCATTTTCTTTCTTGGTTCAAGAATCTCTTGATTTTTTTAAGGTTAATATTGGTTTCAGCTTTCAAGAATTTGTATTCACATTAATATGTGTTTTTCTCTATTTTAAGTCAAAGTTTTTGGAACTGTTTGGTGCTTTGCATCAATGGCGCTTCTAAGCCCTAATTCAAGCCCTCCACATTTGTTGCCATTGAACCTGGTTATGGTGATAATGATGCCGCTGTCAAGGCAGACGGTGGTGTATGCTTTCTGCTTTCTGTTGTCAAAGGCAGACGGTGGTGATTCATCCAAAGTTAGACGGGTATTACTTTAGACGGTGTTGATTCTGCTACCCTTGCTTTCTTGCTTTTTGCTTATGTTCGGGGTATTACTTTAGATGCGTGGTTACTGGTTTGTAGTTCAAAGTTTTTTCATACTTCCATCTTCTGTACCGGTATGTTCTTGTTTGTTGTTTTTTCTTTTTCAATGAAATTTCTTGCTAACCAAAAGCCTCGAATCACTTTAGCTGATTTAGTTTTTTCATGTTTTGCTGTAGATGATTTTATTTATGAACATATTGAAACACTTGCTGCTCACTTATGCTCCAACAAGGTTCAATTTAAATCTTCTATTTCTATTAGTGCCTTTTTTTACAGTATTTCTATTTTTAATGGGCTCTATCTTGAAACCTAGACACTACATTGTAACCCCTTGGAAGGTTTATATTTAATGGGTTTTCTTTAGTGTTTGTTCTGCTTTGAGTCCTTGAACTCCAAATTTATGCAGATACAGATACTTGAACTTCAAATTTAGAAGCTCAAAAGCCAAGCCTAAGAGGATGAATGGTTTGGTTGCACCAGGAAGTTTGATGCATCTACAAGTTGGGTTGTTCCCTTTTTTTCTTTTGGGTCTTAGAGTTTGAGGATTCAGTGGTTTGGTGTTGTTTCAACAAGGGATTTAGTGGGATTGCAAGCTCTCCATTACTTAGGAGTGTATGGTGGTTGATTTTTAACTGTTTTATCTTTGAAATAACATTTTTTTATGTAATCCTCTTGATATTCAGATTCTGGAGAAGACAAACATTTTTGTCATCAACAAAAGTGTTTTCATTAGGTTTGCTTTTCGAAATGGTGATGGCAGAGCATAGAAAAACAGAAAGAATCAGGTTTGCTTTTTTGTTTGTTTGATCCTTTTTTGATGGTGATGCAGCCTTGTTGATTTCTATACATATTCTCATTTGGAACACAAAATATATGTCATCCACAAATGATGAGAATGGAGCTTTTGGTTTTCAAATTGTCCTCTTTATAGAGTTTTGGCTGAGGGGTTTTCATTGCAGATGTTTTTTTTTTAATATCTTATAAAAGATTTTTTTCAGGAAAAAAAGTATTGCAGTAATTTTGTACAAGGCTTTGATGTTTAGGACTAACATGCTCACTATAGGTTAAAAGATTGGTCAGTCCTACTTGTGATTGTTAGAAGTCATTGGATGTTCATTTTACATCCATTTTTTTCTGTTGACATGTTATGATTTTCAATTGAAAGTGTTCACTTGTCTCTCTCTTTTCATGTTGAAGATGTTGCAAATTCCATGTCATATAAGATGGTAGCACACAAAACTTGCACGGTTTTGATGATTTTAAAGTTGAATGGGACATCAATTTTCAATCAAGATTGTTACTTTTGTGTATAAATGACTATTTATGTTGGTTTTTACAACTTTAATAATTTGTCTAATGCATAATTGATGCTACTGGTGTCAATATGTCAAAGTAAGGGTAAAAGAATTGTTTAAGCTTTAAGGGCCTTTTTGGGAAGTAAGTGGGCTGTAAATTCTTTTTATACTTTTGATTTTATTCAAGATTACTTTTGAATCAAGGTGATGGTCATCTATATTCTCAGGTTGGTTCTTTGTCTACTTGATTTTGTAACACCCTAAAAATAGGGGCGAACAAAAACTTTCATTTAATAGAAAGGTGGTATATAAATGTAACGCCATAGCGTGAGCTCTTCCCAAAATGGGGTATAAGTAATGTATAATTACAATGTTTGTAATTGAATGAGTAAATACAATAACCTAACTAGTCTAACTCCACTTAGGTAGAAGACTACAAAAGGGTTATCGTACGCCAAAGCCTCGCGACCTAAAAGGCCGGTCTCTCATCTTTTCCCCCATGCTCACTCTAGTCCAAAGCCTACTTGGGAGCGACGTCCCGAGTACCTGAGAGACACATCGACACCAAACAAGTGTTAGGCTAAAGGAGCCTAGTGAGTTGTACAAGTAATATCATACGCATAATACATATAAGGCATGTGAGATATACATGATCATAATAGAAATGCAATTGACATATTAAACCGGTTTATTATAATCTTCGGAAACAATGGGAGCGACCCATTTCCCCCAACCAGTACGCCATCATTCGTTACTTCCGAACACCTCGATGCCATATCTATCATGACACCATCAGAGGCCCGCGCACCAAGGAGCAACCCGAGGGCCGGCGACATAGGGGCATTCCTATTTCAGAACCTCCCAAGACTGTTCGGTGAGGAAGTACTGCATTGGTTCGTCCATGTCGTTTAGTTACAAGAAACCCCGATGTCATAACAATCATGACACCATCAGAGGCGTATACATAATGTCCAAATATTCATACCTCGATGTCATATCAACCATGGCACCATCAGAGGCGTATTCGTAATGTCTTGAGAGACTCATACTAATTCTCAACCTTTCTCAGGTAATTACGAGGGTCTCATGCCCTTCATTCATTTCTCATCGAGTTAACATTTCTCGGAATTCATTTCTTTCACCTTGTTTCATGGCAACATAACAACACGTATATTCCATGTATGTATATATAGCTATCACATAACACAGTGACGTAGTTCGCACTTTAGTAGCATACAGATACCTACTCAATGCACATAATGATCCACTCATATCGTTCATACAAATACCATTATACATACATTTCATGGCAAATCCCAAGCTAACAACTTATGGTCTCATCCATAATAACATTTCTTACAAGGACCACACATAGCATGTAATTCAAGCAAGATATAGATATATTCATCAAGATGATGTGCCCTCAGTTTTAACAAAATAGTTTTCGACAACTCACCTTAGGGTTTTGTGATAAAAACCCCCAAATCCCAAGATTAGGTCAAATACGAGCACAAACCTAAATCAAGTAAATTCGAACCCTAGATTAGTTCATAACCTTTATTATACACATAGATCCAACCTACAAGGGTTTATTTGAAGCTTACCAAGTGAGATCCAAGTTAGAACCCTAAGTCTTGAGCTTCCCTCTCTTCAAGCAACAATGGTGGAGAAGGGGTGAGTGAGGAAGATGAAGTGAGTGAGGGGTGATTTCCAACTAGCTAGCTCCAAGTGTGGATTTAGCTCCAAGATCTTGTAGGGTTTCGGATTTGGAGAAAGTAGAGAGAAAATTCAGGTGGAATGGTTGAGAAATGAAAGATTGGTGACCAAATGAAGTTAAGAAGGGTTAAAAACCCGTTTTCTGCATTGTGCAGACACCTAGCGATCGCTAGGTGTCATGGCTAGCGATCGCTAGCTTGGTTCTTTTCACGGTCGCGAGTCCGATCGCGAGCACAAACAGCAAACATGGAAAAATGCCTAGCGATCGCTAGGGTTGTGGCTAGCGATCGCTAGCATCTGATCATTTTCAGTCCTATTTTGTTTCGGCCATAACTTCTTCGTTATAGCTCCGTTTTCGATTCCGAAAGAACCGTTGGACTCGTAATTGAATTTCCTAACATATTAGACCATGAAATCCATAATTTGATCTAAAATTCTAAATTCCATATTTCATTAAAGAGTCGTTATTACACCGAAATTACGGGTGTTACAGATTTGGTCACACCGGAACCAAACAATTTTTAAATGAGACTAGAGACGTGACAGGTTTCTCGAATTTCAACGAAGATGCTTCGTCAAAACGGGTTGCTGGTTGTACGATGGATTGGAATATATGGTTGTTAGGTCCCGCTTAAATTCGACACCGGGACTGCTGCTACTGATATGAACTCCGTAGTGGTCCTGGATTAGTTTGCATCTTGCAAATTAACTCGACCATCATGGTTTAGCTTGGTACACAGCTGGGTTACGTGTGATAAAAGTCCCCCTCATTGAGCTGCTGCTCCGTTCGTTCTAGATTCACAAGCTGGGTCTCTGGGAGTTGGATTCTTCCGTGTTTGCTCGGCTGACGGTTGCAGCAGGCCGGTGCTTCTAATAACGATTATTGATGACAGTTCTGTTTGGTTCGTAGCCGGTTGCTTCTGTGCTTTTTTCGCCCGGTTCGTGATTTAACTGATGCCTTCGCAGCAGTGGGTTTGGTTGGCCCTGTGTTTTTTTTTTCTGTTTGTCTGTGCGTTTCTGTTTTAAGCTGGTAGGGATTTGGGTACTTGGTGTATTTGGTTTATTATAATTTTTTTTGACTGCCGTTAAAAAAAATCATGACTTGTATAAAGGGTTATCATATTGCTGACAATTGCACCAATTTTCATCATTTTTAGTGGAAAAGATTTTAATTCCTGTCATGAGCATTTGCTATGGTAAAATAATATAGTAAGTATTTCTCAAGTAAACGTAATAAACGACCTTTTGTTTATAGAAACAATTTTAAATGTTCTCCATTTTTTACGAAGTATATTTGATGTTCTATATTTCATTTCTTATAGTATATTTGCCGAATACAATGATACCACACTATGGAGTTAGAATAGGTTTGAGTCACTGTTTTAAAAGGCTATCTAACTATTGTCAATGCCCTTGTGTAATATTTTCTTTTTCACTGTTATGTTTTAATTTTAAGTGTATGCATACATAATATACAAATTGTCATCGTAAATGAATATGTATATATAGAGGAAGTTTTATGCGAGAAGCATATCAATTTAAGAGAACGTGAGGAGCAATCTCAGCCACTCATCTTCGGTTACGGTGGACGTGATCATGGAGGATTGACGCAATTCATGGGAGGGTAGAGATTATTAAGGGTGGGAGGGACCTGTCAAAGCCGTCTTTATTGACTGGATGAGTGACTGAGATTGCTTCTCACGTTCTCTTAAAAAGATATGTTTCTCATTTGGGTCTTTCTCTATATACATAATAGTAAAAAACATATGTATATGTATAATATACAAATTTGTTGTCGTATGCCACACCTCAGAAAACGTCATGACCTCATCATGACTTATGAAGCTTGAGTATTGATCTCATCTCTACACCTCACGCCGCTTAGAAAAATATTTAACCCCGCCGCATTGCGCGGGTACACTACTAGTCTCTTAAAATTAATATTTTTTAGTTATTGACTTATTAAATCTTTTTTCTTTTAAATAACCACTAACATATACCCCCCCCCCCCCCAAACACACACACACACACACACACACACACTATTTACATATTATCTACATGCCAACAAATAGCAATCACGCAAAATAGACATCAGCTGCACCATATACCTCTTTTTTATTGTAATCATATAGTTAAATACCAAACACAATGCATGGAGTCCGTCGTACTAATCTTTCGTATGACAACATATGTACAAACTTTATGTTTTATATAAATGATAAAATCTATCATAGTTTATAACCCGGTGCGAAGCCCAGGCTCTTAATCACTAGTTTTATACATTTTATAAAATTCTTAACATCCTTTAACCATTTTCTTGCTAAAAAAAGTCATCAAATCTCGAAAACAAAATAAGAACCCAATCTTTGGGAAAAAAAATTGTAATAGGGACCAAAATTGGATAAAAATTTGAAATTCTTTTGGATGGATTTCTAACTTTTGAGGATTTGACCATTTGTTGTTAGTGGATTTTGAATTTTGTGGGAATTTTGGCTTGAATTGAGAATTCCGTTATTTGGAAATTTTATTTTGAAAAATTGATGACTATTTTGAGTTTTTTCGTAAAAATGATTAAGAGATTTTGAATGTTTTATAATAATTAAAATAATTAATTTCCCTTAAATAAATCACATAAGTAGCACTTGTAGTACTTGAGTAATGTCTATTTCTATTTGTCCAAATAAATTTTGTGTCTGAATAAGCAAAAAGTAAATATTTGGCAACTCACATGATACTTATTTATTTAATATTATATCCAAAACATGGGCTATATAAGTTGTATAAATGTCACTTGCATAATAATTTTCAATCACTTTAGTTTATTAAAGATGTGGCTATAAACAATGGCGAAGGCAAAATTTGACAAGAGAGAGAGTTTAAAATAAAAATAAAAATCAATTTTTAAAAATGGCAAAAACAACCACATGATATTGATGAAATATCGACTTATAGAGCTTCAATCACGAAATGATTTCTATGCGACTTGTCTTTACAGTTATAAAAAGTATTCTTATATAGGTTAATTGACACTAAATATTTTTCTCTTTATTGAATCTATGAAAGTTAAAAGTTACACACTAAATTAATTAATATAAAACAAACCAAAATCACATAATAAATAACAATTATAAATTAACAACATATGAAATTGGGTAGCTCTAAAATTGAGCCGGTTAATTATGAACTAAAGTCATTAAACAACTTCAAGAATGAAATGAAATCAACGCTTCAAATCTTTTAATTAATGTCTCAAATATTAAACAATTATATTTTCTTTTTAAAATTTGTCTTAAACTTAGCAAGAATAGTAGGAACTAATTTTGACACTAATATGAAAAAATAAAATAATATCGAACAAGACACAATGAACATTTAAATATATATAAATTGTGTTAAAGTACGATGATTTTAAAAACTTAGGCTTCTATTAGACCTGGAGTTGGTCAAGATACTACTGCAGGTCAAATTGTAGAAGGTAGACGGTTATTTTTAGAAGTTGGTCAAAATAGAAAGACCTAAATATATGTATTTTATTTTATTTTACTCCCAAAGTGATGATTCAAGGTCGGTTTGGTTTGTAGAAATAAAATGAAATGAATTTGATTTCCTATAGGGATTTGGATTTGGAAAGGTTTGAAATACTTGTGTGTTTGGTTTGTAGGATTTAAAATGGATTTGTCCAAACTTATTTTATCAAAAACTCATTAAAAAATTCTAAAAAATTACAAAAATAGCAAGATCATCTTTTATTTAATTAATTATTCTAAAACATGTGGTTTTAACATATTCTAAAACATTGTTATGTATAATTACTATGAAATCTCTTGAAATCCTAGCCACTCCTTCGAAATTACAAAATTATATGACTAAGAGATTTCATAGTAATCTTAGGATTTCATAGTAATCTTAGGATTTCAAATCCGTACATTCTCACAAACCAAACACTAAATTGAAATAGACTTGAAATCCTAGTTCATCCAAATTCATTCCATATCTGTAAATCAAACAAACTTTCATGCTATTTTTATTTGCAAAGCATTATTTCCATCAATTTCATCCATAACCATTATTAAGTGAATAGACAAAAATGATTTAAGCTATTAATTAGATGAGTGAATTATATTTGAATACACAATGATGTTAAAAGATGATTTAAAATTTGGTTATGATAGTTGAGTTAAAAGCTATTGAGTATTGTAGAACTTTCTACTAATAATTCAAAAGTTATTATGCCATAATAGTAATTTAAGCCTTTAGGAGATTTGAAAGGTTGTTTTTCTAACCAAATGACCGTTCGAAGGCATAGTAATTTTAGACGATAATTTTTTAACACTTTTTTACCGTTAAGTTTATAATCATGTATTGACTTATTTTTTTTATCTTGAAAAACTTGTTTTACAAAATTGGATTATTTATGACACATAAAACATCAAATACAAATTAAAAAAAATATTCATAACATCTTTTAACTGTTTTCTCTCTAAAAACTTTCAAAACAGTCAACTTCTTCGCTAAAAAAAGTTCTTTAAACACAATAAACTTTTTAAAAATACACGTTTGATCCCAGATCGACATACACTTTTGGCCCCTAAACGATAGATTTTTACGCTTTCAACTTTTATCTCTTATTAGCGGAGATTAATTTTATTGAAGTTCAATTTTTAACGAAGAAGTTGACTATTTTAAAGATTTTGAGAAGAAAAAGGTTAAAAAATGATAAAGGTTAAAGTTATTTTTAAATTGTTAAAAAATTAATTTTCTTTTCAAAATTATTCTTATAATTATTGAGGGTCACTTAAGTCGGTTTCTACAGTGTAACCACCCAAAAAATGAGGTGTTTTAGGTCGTGTTCACCTTGGACCCCCACTAATTATTAATATATGTTTTAGAGTTGGTTACATTTTTCTTTTGTGTGAATTTTGTTGTCTATTTCATAAATATTACAACTTTTTTTTTGATAGTGCTCTCTCTTATAAACACAAACACTTTTCAATATCATTATCACTACCGACAAATAAGAGCACCAGATAAATGTGTCCATGTGCCCTTTATACAACGACATTTTTGATGATTTTCCTTCTTTACATGTTACATGATATTAAAGCTGCGTTTGGTATGCTGGAATGTTTTTAAAGAAATTGGAATCCTGGGGAATTCAGAATCCTGATGGAATTGGAATCCAATTCCATATCTTGTTTGGTTGGCAGGAAACGGAATTGGAATTCAATTCCATAATCTGTTTGGTTGGTAGAAATGTTTGATGGAATTGGAATTCAGATATGTAAAATGACAGAATTGCCCTTTGTAATATAATATATATAATATTAATAATGTAATTATATAATACTAATAATATAATGTTAATAATGTAATATATATATATATATATATATAATGTTAATAATATAATATATATGTCACATAGACACAAGCAAAGTCAGATCACTTCGTCAGTCTGTTTCATACCCACCGCCACAGGCCGACACTCTCAAGCCGGCGGCCGGCGACGGCTTGCTATGCCGCCACAGACCGGCGACGGCGTCGTCTCCACACCCACAAACCGGCGACGGCGGAGAGTAGTAGCGGTCGTCGTTCATAGAGCAGCGGCGACCGCCGGCGTTTAGAGAGCAGCAATGGTCATCGTTCAGAGAGCAGCGGCGGTCGACCCACTTTACTGCAGCGGCAGCGGTCGTCATTCAGTGCAGCGGCGTTCGTCTTTCAGAGAGCAGCGGCTGCGGTCGTCTTTCAGAGAGCAGTGGTTGCGGTCGTCTTTCAGAAAGCGGGGCGGTGGTGGCGACGTCGGGAGCAGTGGCGCGGTGGTGGTGACGAGTGCGGTGGTTAGTAGCAGCAAGTGGATGAAGATCACGGAGGTCAGCGATCGGCTACCTGCTGTGGTGGACAATGGTTGTGGTGGACGGCGCTGGTCGACGGCGGTGGTGTTCGGGGGTGTCGACGGCGATGGTGGTCAGTGGTGTCGGCGGTGATGGTCGGTGGTGGTGGTCGGTGGTGTTGAAGATGAAGAAGAAGAGATTGCTGTTGTAGGGAAAGGGTTAATGGGGTTATAATGGTAATTTTCCACATTCCCATATCCATGGATTTTGAAATCCCTTCATCCCTTCAAGGATTTCAGAATCCCATAGCTGAGGGATTTCAATCCCACATCTGAATTCCAATTCCCATCTTCAAATCTAACCAAACAGAGGAATGTATGGGAATTGGATTCCAATTCCTTAGGATTCCCAAGGAATCCCTCCAACCAAACAGCCCCTAAGATTATTTCTAAGGCATTTCGTACGTACCACAACCCGGTGGGTTCAACGGGTACATGCTACCCGAGGGGGAGGGGGTGTTCAAGCCACGGGTTTAAAGGCAGGTTCTTGAACCAGTACAACCCGTTCACTCTCTCTCTCTCTCTCTCTCTCTCTCTCTCTCTCTTTCTTATTTTAATAAAATAAGTAATGATGCATTCCTTAAAATAGAAAAACTGTTGAAGTTTGAAAAAAAAAATCAAGATTTTTGACCTTTCATTATCTATTTTAATAACACATGTAAAGCTGATGGATATTCTATTAGAATGCACAAATATAGAGGAATGTTGAGAGTCGAGACACGTAGTGTGGGTCGACAATTTTGTGGTGCTTGGTGGTAGAGCAATTGGAGATAGAATGGTGGTTAGTTGTATCCGTAAAAGTTGTGTTTTTGTAAAATTCAAAATATTTGTTTATATTTGAAACGATTATGACATCCGATCTAAATAGTTTTCAAAATGAGAGTCTAACTTCAAACTTTTAAACAGTTCTTTATAATTTAGGTTGTAAAAATCTAAAAGAGTTTTATGTAAATGAGAAATATTTTATTTTATTTTTTCATTTTATATAATTAAAACAGTTTAAGTTATCACAATCTTGAAATTCAATGTGTTTTAGTCTAATTATTGATCATTACGCTAGGTTATTTGGCTTGTATTTTGGTGGCTTCTAAACATTGTTATATATTGTCTTAGTTATAGATCCTCATATCGATTTAATTTATTGATTTATACTTTTATTAACAATACTCTTGATCCACCAAATTAATTTGGTCTTTGATGCATGATAAATATACAAGGAATTTTGGTTGTTTTTATCTATTTGTGAATACCTACAATTCTTTGTTAATTAGTATGTAGGCTACCAAATTAACAGTAAGTGGGGATATTAAAGACACGTCATTGTGGTACCAAAGTGTAACACCATTTGTGGCATTGTGTAGATATTCACAAGACTTATAAAGCTTGTTTTTAGTAAGCCTAAAAAAACTAGGGGTTTTTGGTGCATAGCTTGGGCTAGATAGGGCTTAGGGTTGTGGGGGGGGGGGGGGGGGGGGGGGGTGTTCAAGCCACGGGTTCAAAGGCAGGTTTTAGAATACATGCAACTCGTTCTCTCTCTCTCATATTTCAATAATACAAGTAATGATGAATTTCTTAAAATAGAAAAACTGTTGAAGTTTGAAAAAAAATTATTAAATTTTTTTACCTTTCATTATCTATTTTAAAAACATATGCAAAGCTGATGGATATTCTATTAGAATGCATAAATATAGAGGAATGTTGAAAGCTGAGACACATAGTGGTGGGTCGACAATTTTGTGGTGCTTTGTGGTAGAGCAATTGGAGATAGATTGGTGGTTAGTTGTATCCGTAAAAGTTGTGTTTTTTGTAAAATTCAAAATATTTGTTTGTATTTGAAACGATTATGACATCCGATCTAAATAGTTTTCAAAATGAGAGTCTAACTTCAAACTTATAAAGAGTTCTTTATAATTTAGGTTGTAAAAATCTAAAAGAGTTTTATGTAAATGAGAGGAGTATTTTATTTTATTTTTTGATTTTATAAAATTAAAACAGTTTAAGTTATCACAGTTTTAGCGTTTGTTCAAGCCACGGGTGTAAAGGCAGGTTCTTGAATCTGTGCAACCCGTTCTCTCTCTCTCTCTCTCTCTCTCTCTCTCTCTCTCTCTCTCTCTCTCTCTCATTTTAATAAAATAAGTAATGATGAATTCCTTAAAATAGAAAAACTGTTGAAGTTTGAATTTTTTTTAAAATTTTTGACCTTTCATTACCTATTTTAATAACATATGCAAAGCTGATGGATGTTCTATTAGAATGCATAAAAATAGAGGAATGTTAAGAGTTGAGACACGTAGTGGTGGGTCGACAATTTTGTGGTGCTTGGTGGTAGAGCAATTGGAGATAGAATGGTGGTTAGTTGTATCCGTAAAAGTTGTGTTTTTGTAAAATTCAAAATTTTTGTTTATATTTGAATCGACTATGACATCCGATCTAAATAGTTTTCAAAATGAGAGTGTAAGTTCAAACTTTTAAACAGTTCTTTATAATTTAGGTTGTAAAAATCTAAAAGAGTTATATGTAAATGAGAGAAGTATTTAATTTTATTTTTTAATTTTATAAAATTAAAACAGTTTAAGTTATCACAATCTTGAAATTCAATGTGTTTTAGTCTAATTATTGATCATTAGACCGGGTTATTTGGGCTTGTATTTTGGTAGCTTTTAAACATTGTTATATATTGTCTTAGTTATAGATCTTCATATCGATTTAATTTGTTGATTTATACTTTTATTAACAATACTCTTAATCCATCAAATTAATTTGATCTTTGATGCATGATAAATATACAAGGAGTTTTGGTTGTTTTTATCTATTTGTGAGTACCTACAATTCTTTGTTAATTGGTATGTAGGCTACCAAATTAACAATAAGTGGGGATATTAAAGACACGTCATTGTCGTACCAAAGTGTAACACCATTTGTGGCATTGTGTAGATATGCACAAGACTTATAAAGCTTGTTTTTAGTAAGCCTTAAAAAAACTAGGGGTTTTGGTGCATAGCTTGGGCTAGATAGGGCTTAGGGGTTGAAAAGTTTGGGGGGTGGGGTGTTCAAGCCACGGGTTCAAAGGCAGGTTCTAGATTTCGTGCAACCCATTCTCTCTCTCTCTCTCTCTCTCTCTCTCTCTCTCTCTCTCTCTCTCTCTCTCCCTCTCTTTCTTATTTTAATAATATAAGTAATGATGAATTCCTTAAAATAGAAAAACTGTTGAAGTTTGAAAAAAAGTTATTAAATTTTTTGACCTTTCATTATCTATTTTAAAAACACATGCAAAGCTGATGGATATTCTATTAGAATGCATAAATATAGAGAAATGTTGAGAGCTGAAACACGTAGTGGTGGGTCGACAATTTTGTGGTGCTTTGTGGTAGAGCAATTGGAGACAGAGATGAATGGTGGTTAGTTGTATCCGTAAAAGTTGTGTTTTTTGTAAAATTCAAAATATTTGTTTCTATTTGAAACGATTATGACATCCGATCTAAATAGTTTTCAAAATTAGAGTCTAACTTCAAACTTACAAAGAGTTCTTTATAATTTAGGTTGTAAAAATGTAAAAAAGTTTTATGTAAATGAGATTATTTTTATTTTTTGATTTTATAAATTAAAACAGTTTAAGTTATCACAATCTTGAAATTCGGTGTGTTTTAGTCTAATTATTGATCATTACACCAGGTTATTTGGGCTTGTATTTTGGTGGCTTTTAAACATTGTTATATATTGTCTTAGTTATAGATCCTCATATCGATTTAATTTATTGATTTATACTTTTATTAACAATACTCTTGATCCATCAAATTAATTTGATCTTTGATGCATGATAAATATACAAGGAATTTTGGTTGTTTTTATCTATTTGTGAATACCTACAATCCTTTGTTAATTGGTATGTAGGCTACCAAATTAATAGTAAATGGGGATATTAAAGGCACGTCACTATGGTACCAAAGTGTAACACCATTTGGGGCATTGTGTAGATATGCACAAGATTTGTAAAGCTTGTTTTTAGTAAGCCTAAAAAAAACTAGGGGTTTTTGGTGCATAGCTTGGGCTAGATAGGGCTTAGGGGTTGAAAAGTTTAGGTAGACTTGGATCTAAGTATTGGCTAGGTAAGCACTTTGTGTAAGAGAAGTAGTTATGAACCCTTTAAACCATCTACATGAGAATAGTGAAGGAAGGGCCCCAATTGATAAGAAAAAAACCATCTTCAAAGGGGCTTTTACAAGCCAAACTTTAACCAATTTTGAAAAAAGTTGATCAAATCAGGTTTTAAGGCTGGTCCTAGGCTTAGACTTACTAAGCTCGAGCGCTTTTAGGTCAGACTTCAAGCTTGGACCTTTTTTGTGCATTTATAGTGGTGTATCCAACCTATGACAACTTATTTTGTTTTGTACTCTGATAAAAGTTATACATGGTATAAAGAGAGATTTTTATTTGGAGGGTTCTTCAAATTTGGAGATTTTTGTACCCTCTCATACTTTCTTCAAAATAGAGAAAGTTTTAAGAATGTATTGAGGCCAAACAAACGCTAAAAATCCTTATCTTTTCTATTTTGAAAAAGTTATTAAAGATGATTAAAATTCTCTATCTTTAATATAAGTTTTATAAGATTACTTATCTTTATCATATGTATTAGTTATCCATAATAAGATATTAAATTTGGTAACATTCCTATAGACTAAAAAGTTCAAATGTACCAATGGTGATATCTACAAGTTAAATGCACATGCTCTTGCAGCAAATGTTTAAAGCTAAAAGGTTTCATTTGTACAAATCTCAAGATATGTCACTTTTAAAAAAAGGTAGAATCTTGCTATCTATTTTACATCATTTTTATTGATAAAAATTAAAACTAGATTCACATAAAACCAACTTTGTTAAGCAACCAATTCCTCAAACCCATGGTCTTGAAAGAAGTATTCTCTCAAATTTTCAACTATTTTTTAGACCCATTAGACTATCAGTAGCGCAACCCATAAAATCCATAAACTCACTTTACCATATTAACATCACATTAACTTTACTCATAAACCCACAATAAGCCCGAAAAAGAAATACCACTACCCACAAAATCGAAGTTGGTTTCCCATACCCGATTACCAAGCCCGATTGCATGCATAGTGCTACTCACTCAAGCCCACTGAGCCCGATTATGGAGCCCAATTGAAACCAATAGGAAGTACTGACAACCTTATTAAAGAATATTTTTTAATATTTTTTTGATTAATTAACTATATTGACGCTAAATTTTTTATATTTGTATGCATTTTAAAAACACATAAAGTTGGCACCATATGATGGAGCATAAAGCTGAAAATGAAATTATTTTGAGTTATTAGCTTTATATTCGAGATTTTTTATGATGCGACCCGCACGAATATACATCTACTTTATACTACTATATAAAGAGCCACTTACAATTAATTTTAAGGATTCTAAAAATTCAAAAGTTTTACTTATAATTTGATTTATTTATAGTTTTTAGTTTTAAAAATAAGTGTAAAGAAATTGATGCTCCTACACTTTTCTAACATAAGAAGTGATGTTGGAGATCCTTGGTCGCGGGAATCATAAGTGAGAAATGAGAATGACAACAACAAAAAATAATGTTTGTTTACTTATTTTTAATCCTTCACCTTTTTATTTTAAAAGGTTACAAACACATAATGTTTCTATATATTTTCTCTAACAATGATGTTCGGCTATTATTGGGTGAGACATGAAAATAATAATGGAAAATATCATTTTGAGATATATGAATCCGACACCCAAAATTCCTCAATCCCAGATCTCTCATGGAGTCCTTATTTATCAAGTTGACAAAAAAAATTTAGAAAAATTGACCATGGTCATCAAACCCAACCCCACAATCTGTCTCCTACCTATTTTCTTTTCATTTTTTTTTGCAAAATACTCATAGGTCTGCTAAAACTAATTCGTTTTTAACAGACTCGGCTAAAAAAAGGAGTTAAATGGTCAGGTCAGCTAAAAATTGACTCAGGTCTGCTAAAAACGGACCCATGTCGGTTAAATTTTCTCCTTTTAACGAATCTCGCCTTTTTTCTTCTTCTTTAAACTGGGTCGTTAAAAACGAACTCCATTTGACGAACTTACTTGGATATTTTACAAAATGAGAAAGATTATGAATAGGAGACCACCAATAAGAAAGTTGGATTTGATTAGATGATCCAATTTCCCCAAAAATAGAAAGAAACTCTTTTATTAGTTTTCTTGAAAACACACCAAATTCATGAATGAGAAAATAATTATTTAGCCATTTGGTAAAATCCATTTAACCTCCTACCCATTCTCTCCTAAAAAAACCCCAAATACCCACCCGACCGTTATCAGGCAGCCGCTACCCCCCTCCGGCAGCCGCTATATGGCCAAAACCAAACCCTCGATGTAAACATTTGGGGTGTCGCTATTGGGGCCACCACCAATAGCGGCTCCTTATAAATTGTGGGTGAACATATATGTGTGTATATATGGCTGGAGTATATATATAGTATGAGTCATCTTCTTTTGTGAACCAGTTAATTTGTGTTAACTGTGTTAACCCATCACAACCATTAATTATTTAAATCGACGGTTGAGATCAAACTCCTATTATTAAGGAATTTTAAATAATTTCTATTTTAAAAATTCATTCAACATACATGCACAAGGGTATTTTGGGAAAACACATTAAATTGAAATACATTCAAATTTCAAACAAGAAAAATAGAAAGGCTTTAAATTTTCAAAACTCCGGTTCCCTATGGTGTAACACCGGTGCACTCCGGCGCAACACGTGTGCACTCCGGGGCAACACGTGTGCACTCCGACGCAACACGTTTGCACTCCGGCACAACACGTGTGCACTCCGGCGCAACACGTGTGCACTTCGACACAACACCTGTGCACTCCCACGCAACACCGATGCACTCCGGCGCAACAGTTGTACACTAAGGCGGTGCACACGGCGGAGGTGCACAATGTGGAGAAGGAAGACGGTTGCGGTTATGCATACGTTAGAGGAGGCCAATTGCAACGGTGCAGATGATGGAAGAGGTAAACGGCGGCGTTGAGGCAGACGGTGGCGATGAGACAGACGATGGAGAAGGACGCCTAAGATTTTCCCATCAACAAGATAGACGATGGTGTGTTTGGTTTAATGGTTTGGCCTTCACAAACATGGTGTATTTGGTTTTATGGTAATGGTATGAATTATTTTTCAAAAAAAAAATCATCCATTATCTTGAAGAAAACAAGAACTCATCAACCCTGCGATTAGGAAATCTTCAAAATAAAATCGGTTTCATTTAAAAACTGCCAAACTTATCTTATGCTTAATTATAGAAATTATATTCAAATAAAAAATAATAAGTGAAATACCAATTACACCCCTCCTCTTTAAATAAAGCAACGGACTAAACCAACCTACAAAATCAATTTTGATTGGTGGAAAAAAGTTCATATAGTTAACACAAAATAGGTGGTTCACAAATGAAGGTAACTTTATATAATAGCGGCTATATATAAATATGTATACAAGCAATCTTGGCCCTATTGGGTTGCCGCTATATATAAATCCAATCCTTTTTCAATACACACATCTATATATAAATATGTATACAAGCACACACATGGATAGCAGTTCCATGCATAGATAGCGGCTTGGTCTGTTGTTTTTTGGAAAAACGTTGGAGCCGCTATTAGCGGCTAGGTGGGTATTAGGGATACTTTTAGGAGAGAATGGGTAGAAGGTTAAATGAATTTTACCAAATGCTTAAAATAATTATTTACTCTTCATGAATACCTAGAAAGAAAAAGAAAAAACAAACATAAAATGTAAAAACCGAAATAGCAAGTTTAGGGTTTAACGAGAGAAGGTTGACCAAAAGGGGAAAACACCAATACCAAAATCCACCATAAAACTTTTTACCGTACCATAAAACTTGTATAAAATCCAATTTCGTGTCGGTGGGTATCTCTCCTTCCAATGTATTATTTCCATTAACCTTCTTCCACCCCACCATTTCTCACAACTTCCCCAAACTCAACAAAGTTACTTATTTCAAGATTATTAAAAAAAAAGGATTTTAAATCAAGAAATCTTGAAATTTGGTGATTCAAATCAAGAATTTTGAAATTTGTTTTTATGATATATGGGTTTGTGGTTAAATTAGCTTATTACAACAAAGATCACATTCTTCTATGGCTTGGAAGAACAGAGGAGGAGGAGTTGGAGACTCCAATTCAAGAAATTTGGTTTCAAGAAAAGTGACTTTTCTTCTATGTGTTGGTTGCTTTCTTGCTGGAATGCTGTTCACTGACAGGTTGGTTTTTTCTTATTTGAATTTATGTTATTGTTTGATGCTAAATTCTAATAATGTGACTCAAATGTTGATGGTTATTTGCAACAATGTGATTGTTGTTTATCATGTTGAGTTAAAGATTTGATGGTATTGTGGTTGGTAATTGAAGTTTTGGGTTTTTGTGCAATGTGTTACTTGAAGATTCATCACTGTCATGATCTCTTAAAGTTATTGGTAGTTAATTAATGAATTAAAGAATGTATATAGAGTAAGAAAATGGAACCTAAGGTTCTGTTTGGCAAACTAGCTAATAAGCTAGCCGGTAAGCTAGCTTTGGTAAAAACTAGCTTATGATCATGTAAAATGAATAAAAAGGGTATCTTGGGGTATAATAATTAATATTAATATCGGTATAATCGGAAAAAAGCTACAAAAGGTTCCTAAAACGCTACTCCAACTAGCTTTTCAATAAGCTAGCTTATGGTCCATCCAAACATGTATTAGCTTATCAGTTAGCTTATTTTTGCCAAACACAACCTTAATGAATTAAATAGAGTAAGAGAATGGAACCTAAATCCATGGCTGTTTGATGAACCTAGGGATTGTTTGGCAGTTGCTGAATGATTTGGTGGTGGGTAGTTAAGTCGTCAGAATGATTAAGAGGCTCTTGTGATATAGTGTAAAATGAAATATGGTTGTTTGGTAATTGTTGAGAATGAAATCAGGGCACTTAATGGTTAAGGGATGCCCAGGATACAAAACCATTCAGAGGCTGCCTCTTAATGTAACTGTTAAGAGGTAAACAAACAACCCCTTATCTGGGTAAGTGCTTATTGGTATTGCTTACCTTACGATCTTTGCTAATTTGAGCATATAAACCACCAAGAATCTTACTCGGTAAGTAAGAGCCATAGCAAAAACAAAGAGTCTTAAGCGCTTACCGGGTTGAAAACGCTTATCAACAATCAATTTTGATAGCCAATAATGTTATATGATAAGGTAAGTGAGGGTAATGGCCTTGCCGGTAAGCATTTACCCGGTAAGCATTTGATAAACATCCCCTTACTTGTAAGTTGTAACAAATCCATGTGCACATTACTTTGTTGGTCTAGTTCTCTTCCGTGCTTGATTCCGACTCCTAGTAAGTATATATATATATATATATATATATATAGGGTTGGATTCTGGTGAGAAGATGAGGTTAACGTGAAAAACATGAGTAGTGATTATGATTATCAACCGTTGGATGAGATGTAGATGCACATTAGGATAAAATGCACCGAGATGCACTGGATTAATTCCCTTCTAGAACACAATTCATGAGAGGGCATAAATTTAAAAATGACCAACAGTTCAAATCCATTTCTCACGCTTCTCTAATTTACTCAACTTCTCACATGATCCTTCCCCTTAATAGTAACTACATATATATATATATATATATATATAGAGAGAGAGAGAGAGTGTGTGTGTGTGAGAGAGAGAGAGAGATAGTGCTTACTGCTTGCCTTTTGGTGGTAGAATGTGGACCGAGCCTGAAGCTAAAGACATACCGAGACCAACTGGAACCGAAGTCGAAAAGCTTAAGTTATTATCAGACGGTTGTGATACAATATCTGTGAGTAATCAGCTACATAATCATATCAGTTTCTATTCAAATTTCAAGTTAAACTTTTGGGATTTTTGGTTTTGATCAGAAGGATGTAAGGAGGGATTCTAAAGACATAATCAGGGAAGTTTCAAAAACACATAACGCCGTTCAGTAAGCTTCACCGTTACCCTTTTCTTACTTCTCTCCGTTTCATAAAACCATAAAAAGCTATCTTAACCGATTCAGACACTTTTGGATGCAGAACATTAGACAAAACTATTTCAAACTTGGAGATGGAGTTACTGGCGGCAAGAGCCATGCAAGATTCTATAGTTAACGGATCTCCTATATCTAACGATCCGAATCTACCCGAGCCGGTTAGGAAGAGAAAATATTTGATGGTTATTGGCATTAATACGGCTTTTAGCAGCCGAAGAAGAAGGGACTCGGTTCGTGCTACTTGGATGCCTCAAGGTTGTTATCAGCAATTTCCACTTATTAATTGTAATATTATTTATTATTTCAAATGAAATATTGACATTCTTTTCATATCATCGATTCAGGTGATAAACTTAGGAAGCTCGAGGAAGAAAAGGGTATCGTTATGCGATTTGTGATAGGTCACAGGTAGGCAGTACGTGTTTAACGATAAATACAAACCACTCTTGGAATACAAACAGTCCAAAATGTCGAATTTTATTGGTCAAGTTAATGAAATTGATTCATGAAATTGTTTAGTATGATGAAATTTGTAATTCT